>CM062810.1:927509778-928044030 GCA_031772625.1 Pinus tabuliformis | reverse complement strand
CAACGCTCTCTGAGTCTCTGCCAACGTTGCACCAACTTTGTCTTTGTAGTACTTGATATACCAAGTCAATGCCCTATCCTGCAGCATTAGTGACCAGTTGTCCCTTTCTTCAAATTATCATCAGTGATCTATTGCGTTGTCCACATAGCATTTGCAACAAACCAGAAATTGCTCGGGGTCTTCACTCCCTACCCCTTTAAACATCGCATCTTCATTGTGTTTTCCATGTTGGATGGTGGAGGTGGAGGTGGAGGTGGAGGTGAAGGTGTAGGTGTATGCGGTGGAGGTGGAGGTGAGTGGAGTGGATGAGAGTGTTAGTGGGATACCCTGACATACCAATTGCAATGCCTTCGTGGTGTATTCAGAATAGTTTCCTTTGTCGTCGCTTGAAGAGGATCCCAATAACGACCATATTTTGAGCCCAATTCTTCGTTCCTTCTAAAGGATTTTCTGTTTCACGTAGTTCGAAACATCAACGTAATGACATAACCTCGTTTTCAGACAATAACATCTTAATCTAATTTTTCAGTGATTTTAAATAATTACCCTCATGGTCAGTTGAAGAGCTTGTATTTTCTTCGCTATAACTGTGTTGACAGTATTGGACCTGCCCACATTCAGGGGATCACCCTGGTATGAAGTCCTAATTAGACCTCACACCCATTTGGTGTGGAGTCCCATCCAGTATGATGGCCCGTTTCCATTGTCTTAAAGGATTTTCTTCAACTCTTCTTGTCAGCACAAGAGAGTGGTCTCCTTTGTCTTCAAGAAGTGAGGCTCACATGCCTGTGAGTGTAAGTGTCACTTGTATGAATGGTTCTTTCACTATACAGGGATAGGTGGAATGAGTCCCAGGTTGTTTTGGATGAAGTCCCAACTTGACTAGAAACCACAAACATTAGACATGCATAGCTTCTGAAGGACAGTCCACATAGATGCGTATCACAACACACAAGGTGAGATAACATGTACAACACTCAACAATGAGTCCGAATGAGTGCAACTGTTGTTATAACAAGTTTTATGGAAAGGTCTATCTATTGTCTGGGAGAGTAGTCGTACATGGTGGAGACAATGTTAACAACGTATACACCACATTTCCATTAATATATTATGTACTACAACAAGTGAAATAATTTAGATGTAGAACACAGTTTAAAAAACATGCATCAAAAGTGTTAAAGATTAGTATTACAACAATTACAATACATGTGAAAATGTGCTGGCCTATTACAGGTTCTGAATTAAGTGAAAGTTGCAAGACACGTCGTTACACCATACATCACTAACCCTGGGTGTGGGCGTTGGACGACTACTTACTCCTCAAATAAAAGATTATAGACTCTCGTGGCTATGTGGGAGAGCTGAGTTGAAGAGTCCTTTACATGTACAAATGAGAGGTATTTATACCAAGGGTGAAGTTGACCCTTGTGGTTGTTCAATTACCCCTCATGATCATTTTACTTCCATGACTTTTTGACTTACATGACTCTATGTTCACTAAGTGGGTCTCTTGGACTTCCACATTACATTGCGTTGATTAACAACATAGACCATAGTGGAGATGAGCGACATGACTCATGACATGACTTGACATGACAATGCTGGTACATTCGTGCTGCTGCAAGAATGCATGTCGAGCTACAGTGTTGTTGGGTGATGGATGTCTTCATGGAGTATCATACCTTCACCTCCGCATGGTGAAGTGCGTAGAGTCTTTGATGCTTGATGAATCTTTGGCATGTTGCTCCTTGCTTGAATGTTGGAAGGCTTGACAGGCTCATCTATTTGCGAAGGTGCATTTTCATCCATTCGTTCGTTGGTGAGAACATCTCTTCGCATGCATCATTCATTCATCTGTTGGTGAATATGTCCTTCTCCATGTGATCCCTTCGCTCATCTCATTCGTCATCTTGCCATTTTTTTTGGTCTACCTATACCTATATTCACTCATAATGAGACGACATAAAATACAAAACCTCCTATTCTACCATGAAACATGATCAGTTCAGATGCAGGTGACCGGGAGAGGCAACAAGGTTGTGAAGCGGCATGATGACTCCGAGCACTGCTGATGAAAATTGCACAAGGGTCAATGAGTGATGGAGATGGATAGTCCAAGTCAACAGTTACTGTCTGCAAGGTCTAGCTCGGGTCGAAGCAAGGTGGGCACGATCAATGCAGTTTCCCAACAGCGGGCAGTGGGGGCTAGAAAGCCAAATTTATGCAATTTTCTTGAGGAACAAGCTGGGCTATAAGGAGGGTCAGTAGGTAGGGATTTCGTAGGAACTTCTCAGGAGACTGGTAGCCAAAATTGTACAATTCCCATATGGAATTGGTAGTTGTCTGCTAGGATCACTAGCAGCCAAAACTGCGCAATTCCTAGAGGGAACTGGCAGTTTCTTGCTCAGTCACTGGGCAGCAATAACTATGCAATTCCTAGAGGGAACTGGCAATCTACTGCTAGGAAATGATGGCATGGGAAACTACACTGAGACCGGAGGTCGGCTTGCTGATAATTTCTGCACAATTTTCTGAGCTGAGTGGACTGTTGGGTAGTCGAAGGCCTACTTACGAAAACTGCACAAATTCTGAGATGAGCAGTCAGTCAACTGTCAGGATGACTGACTAAAAAGTGCGCATTTTTTGAGGAGATAGCGCAGGTACTTGTCTGTCTATTCATTTTTCACAATTCCCGCAGTCAAATGAGCGAGTATGGTCAATGGCCTTAGCACAATTTTTTAGGGGAGTCAGCCCCGGGCTAACTGTCGAGTCTGACTATTTGGGTCATCAACATGAGTGACGATTGAATTGCTTGTGCGGCATAGCTTGAAAGACTAGCTTGGTGCTTCTGCACTGTTCTGGTTGACATTCGATCGAGTCGATGGCAGGTGATTGTGTGACTGTCAAAGGACATTCTGGTCGTAAGAACTTAGGAAAAAATTACTAAGTGTGTGAACGATCGAAAGATGCATAGGTGATCATATAAACACACACTCACATGACTCGACAATGAAATGACTCAAACCATCCAAACACACAAGTTCAACATGACTGACAAACATGCAAGTGACAAGCGCAACACTCATGATGATCATTCACTAATTGAGACGACGCTTGCATGAAAATGAATGTAACTCCATGTGTGATTGCGACAAATGCTTTCATAGCGAACACAACAAGCACATACAAAGCAAAACTCAGACATGGTCGCAAGCATGACTTAGACACTACCACGCAGAAACTTGAATCAAATGATCAAGCAACGCAGATGCAAGGACTCACACAAGCTCACAGAGTGAACCCAAGTGTGTGTAGTCATCAAGAGAAACTCTCAAGGGAGGCTCTGAAATTGGTGCGGCCAAAATTTTGGAGGGTGGTTGTAGCCACCACAACACTTGGTGACACACTAGTTGAACTCCAGCTTCTCTATTTCGGTTCATTGTTAGCACAAGGCCTTGGTCTTTCATGGATTATTGAATCGCTATGTTGGTTAATTCAGCTTCCTCACTTACCCCATGGACATACATGGTTTCACCCTTTGCCACTCAGTGAAGCACAATCAAAATTTTAGCTTGATCTCAGTTTTGAATTTGGGAAGGGTAGTTTTGATCGAGATTGAATATTTTCATAGTATAAGTTTCATCATCTCCGTGTTGCTCCACTACTAGTAGGCCTGGATAGTATCCTAGTAAGTCATGTAGGAATGCACACATTGCTTCACTGCCAGCGAGCTTGGTCAGTACCTTGGTGGAGTTGCATGCTTCACCTCTTTGCACAGGAAGACTTTCTCTTCTTTCACCTTTTCATTTTTTTCAAGACAACTGTGCATAGGAACTTATTTAATTTTGGGGTGGAAGAGGGATCCAAACTTATTGAGAAAAGAAGAGTTTGTTCCTTCAGAGAAGCATGTAAGACCTCTGACATAGTTTCTCTCGTTTAGATTTTCCTGTTCTCCATTTCTACTAGTTGGATGAGCTTGAACACACAGAGCAGAAGGATGAGTACAAGCATGGGACTTCCTAGTGTGGACACAAGTTCATGGTTGGACCAAAAATTCCCTTGCAGACGGTTCGTATTTTCCATCAAGACTTCATCGGCCGAAGGTTACAACCAAGCATAGAGAAGAAGGACACAAGACTGGCCAAGTGCTATAGTGTCACAAGTTTATTCAATTTTCAGCCACATACTCTATTCAGAAACCAGAACGTAGTAGTTGGCAGCACTTATTTAAAAAAAAATAGTAATATATGAAACAAAAAAAATGAACGTGAAAAAAAATCGCAGGAAGAATCAAACAAAGAAAAAGGAAGATAATAAGAAAAGCAAACAAGATGAAAACAACAAGTAGTAAGCAGACTATGTACATGGCATGGGTGTGGTCCGGCCTATTGAAGGTAATTCTTGAGATCTTTGCCGTTGATGGGAAGGTTTTCAATACTCTCTTCAAGTGATTTCAAGTGATATGTGTGTGGTCCAAGCTTCTTATAGACGAGTGCAAGTCCACCAGGCTCCACTATGGAACCTGATGGCATTCCAAAAGGCCTTTAAGTGAAGAATACACCACTGTTTTAGGTATTGTGTGCAATCTGGGCTTGGATGATGGCACGGGGTAGTTGTTTTTATTCCGAGAACGTTTCAAGTTTTAGAAATAAATGTATAAGCGTATTTTCCTAGATTTCTTATGTGCAGAATTTAAATTGGAAAACCAAGTATGATGACGAACTTTCCAAGTAATCCAACCATCCAGAATGTTAGTTAATATTTTCTTTGTAAGGAGTGCAAACAACATGTGTGTGTTACCTGGTCTTTGTTGCGATAACTTATCTCCTCCTTTACCTGGAATCCCATGTTGGATTGCTCTCATATAGTGTGTACTTAGGTCATCATCTGATCATGCATACCCATTCTAGTATTGTTCAGTCAAGCGGTCAAATAGTTGTCGCTATTGTAGTGTGTAGCTTGTACCAAGATTGGTTATCTTCGGATCATGATAGGTTTCCAGGTTACTCTATTTATTCGTAGTGGTTCCTTTATAAGCCCAGAATGAGTGCTTCATACTTAGCGTGTGTTTTGTGCACTCAAACTTCAAGAAGCTTAGGATCATGCATTGTCTATTGTTTGGATGACTGAGATACAACTGTTCCTTGAGCCATCATGTGTCTCTAATCCATCAAAATCCATGGCCCATCGCTGATCTGTACATGGACTGTTTGTCATGTTAGTACTACTGCTACTACTCTTTTGTGCTACAACTACTACTATTGGTACAATGAAATGTACAATTTCATTACCATCGTTGGAGAGGAAGGAGACCCAACTGCGTGTCTGATGAGTTGGAGTTTGCCATGTAGAATAACACTCCAATGTCGTTTCAATGAGGTAATTTCAAAACATGAGTTCTGTAAGTCCAATGGTTCGTTCTCAGAGTTAAGGGAGTGACATTGTGTTTCATATACCTCTGGATAACACCCAGATTTGGTTGCAGTTTCCCTTGTACGGAAGCCACATGTGAGACTAGTCTATAGAAAAATATCCATCTAACTTGCTAGACCAATCTCTACTGAGTAATAAACCATATGCTTTTGGTATGTCACAAAACTATTTGATGCATTATCAGATTCGACTATCATGACATAGTCAGATGATCACGTCTCCTAGCTCACCAATGACTAGTATGGATGTTTGATCGAGTTGGATGATTCTTGCGGATGTTTCACTCCATTGTGCATTGATCTTCTTAGCAATGGAGAGCGGCATGATGTTGGCTGCGACACCAGAATCAACAAAGTAGTTGTGGACATTTTAGTTAAAAAATTCAAATGAGAGTAGAAATGGAGGGAAACCCAAGTTTGATTCTTCCATTCGGAATGTGTTGAGCATAGTGGAGAGTGATCCTATAGGTGTTTTGCTCCCTTGCTGGTGGAGGCTGCACTATCCGTTGTTGTCTATCCATTGTGCACAGTAGGATATCTCGTTGATTTTTGACCTTAGCTAACTCGAAAAAACTAATGTCATTCAAGTTTTCTTAATTTCTTCAACAATGTTGTAGTCCAGAGGTGTAGACTTACTGAGTGTCCAAGTGGAACAGATGTCTGTGTTGTCTGGCGAGGTGTTTTGCAACTTGTTGCTCATGGATTTAGTCTTATTTGCCACTATCTTTTGGACTTGTTTGTTTTTTCTACCTTGGAGCAACTAATAAATTGACCTTCTTTATTTCTCAATATCACCTTATCTTACATTTCCCCAAGTGTAAGGGAGCCCCTTTACTCGTAACATTATAATGATCATTTTTTTTGGGCTACTTCTCGGTGTTCTTCTTTGACATTACCTGTTGAGCACTGATATGCTTTCACCACATGCCCAACACTTGATGTTTCATCAGGTGCACCCTCTTCGTCATTGTCAATGTCTTCTAGCTACTCCTGCATATTTCCTTCTGCATCAAGTGTATGACTACAGATAGAGATAACGACTCACTTCCAATCCGAACAAGAGTTCTCAAGGTGGTGTTCTTCATGGAAGGAACAAAACTTAGGATCTACGCACTGTTTGAGTTGGACCACAGGTTTCTGCACATTTTTTGAAGCAAACCAGTTGTTTCTTGATGAGCCGATTGATGAACTATTTTCCTGTCTCTGTCTATGCAGATGACTACTTGAAAATGTGTTCACTTTCCATTGCTTGAGCTCGGACACTTCCATGGTCAAGTTCTTAACAAGGCGAGTGGGGGACTCAATATCAGTTGCTTCCTTGTCTCTAACCTTGTTCATCATTGCTTGGGGCTTCCTACTTGCATACTTGGAGTCCTTCGTTGATTCGTCATCCTTGATGACTCAAATTACGCGCAAGTCCTTTTCAATAGCAATAGCCTCTTCACAAATTTTCAAGCTTGTTGTCTTTGTAGCTCACCTGAAGAACTGCGCAATGTTGGTTGGTAGTGTAGATGTGTAATAGTCAACAGTGATGGAGTCATGAGGTTTAGTGTATGCTGGAAACTTGTTCAAAATAAGTGTAAACCTCTCATTGAAGTCTTTCACTTTCTCTTTTCCCTCCATCATAAGGCTTCCCAATTCTTTGAGTATCGTGGCTGGGGTCTTGTCATCAGTGACTTTTCAAGGAACATACATTTGAAAACACCCTAGTTCTGTATCGAGTTAGGTGGAAGGTTGTGATACCATGTAGCTACGCAGCCATCGAAGGTACATGGGAACAATCTACATGCTACGTCATCATAGCATACCTCAAGGGTCTACAATTCTAGGTAGAAGTTGTCAAAGTAGTATTCGTCCTTCACCGTGTTGTCAGGGTTGAACTTGATGTTCATTCTCCCCACTCGCTTCGATATCTTGTGCAAAATAGTTGGGAGAGCCAATGGTCCTTGAGTCATCCATTCAAGATTTGGGTCAGCCATATCTTATTCTTCATCATCCTCTTCCTCTCCTTCGTAGTTTGATGGTTCCATCTCTGAGTCAGTTTTTTTGTCTCTACCTCTGCCTCCTCCACTACCTTCCCCTTTGCCTCCTATACCGAACTTTGATCCCAAGATCACAAGAGTCTTGTTCACCTTACTGGAAGACCAAAGGTTCCTCTCCATCTTCAATGGCTTCTTTGAGACCTTCAACTGTGCAAGGATTGCTTCTTCCATGGATGATACAACAACTCTGGTGGGAGTGTATTTTGACTTCTTTGATGCGTATGGAAGATGTTGTATGCTTGGTATCAATCCGGCTGCTTTCACGAACTAGCGAGTGATGGGACGGGTGGAGTGAAGATGTTGATATGGAATCTTGTGTTCAATTCTAGGAGGTGAGGAGTAACTAAATCCAGAGTCGTGTTTAGGTGAGATGGAGTGTGAGTTATTGCCTTGACTAGATGGTTGATGAATGAGTGTGAGGGGAATTTCAGCCATATACAACTCGTTGCCCTCCTTCTAGTGCCAGAAATGTTGAAAGTGCTGGACTTGCCAACATTCAGGGGATCACCCAGGAATGAAGTCCCAACTAGACCTCACACCATTTGGTGTGGGAGTCCCATTCAGTATGATGGTCCGGTTGCCATTGTCTTAAGGATTTGCCTCAACTCTTGGTTGTCAGCACAGGAGAGTGGTCTCCTTTGTCTTCAAGAAGTGAGGCTTGCGTGCCTAGTGAGTGTAAGTGTCGCTTGTCTCAATGGTTCTTTCACTATATAGGGAGAGGGTGGAAGTGAGTCCCAAGTTGGATGGATGAAGTCCCAACTCGGCTAGGAACACACAAAAAACAAGACTGCATAGCTTCTAGAGAGCAGTGCACACAAATGCGGCAGTCACAACACACAAGGTAAGATAACACGTACAACACTCAATGAATGAGTCTGAATCAGTGCAACGGTTGTTACAACAAGTTTTACGTGAAAAGTCTGTCTGGTGTCCAGGAGAGTGGTCTAAATGGAAAGACAACGCTAATAGCATATACAACACATTTCCATTAATATATTATGTATTACAACCAATGAAATAGTTCAGATGTAGAAAACATGTTAAAGCAACATGTATCACAATGTTAAATATTAGTCTTACAACAATTACAATACATGCTAACCTGTTAGCAGACTTCTGAATTAAGTGAAAGCTCCAAGGCACATCGTTACACCATACGTCACTAACCCTAGTGTGGGGCATTGGAGCCACTACTTACTCCTCAAAGAAAAGATTACAGACTCTCTTGACTATGTTAGAGGACATGAGTTTAAAAGTACTTTTCATGTACAAATACGGGGGTATTTATAGCCAGGGTGAAACTGACCCTTGTGGTTGTTTAACTACCATCATGACCATTTGAATTCCATGTATTTTTTACTTACGTGACTCTACATTCAACAAGTGGTTTCTTGGACTTCCACATTACATCACATTGATTGACAACATAGCCCATAGTAGAGATGTTGGTGACATGACTCATGATATGACTCGACATGACAATGCTGGTACATTTGTGCTGCTGCTAGAATGCATGTCGAGCTACACTGCTGCTGGGTGATGGATGTCTTCATGGTATATCATAGCTTCACCTCCGCATGGCGAAGTGTGCAGAGTCTTTGATGCTTGATGAAGCTTTGGCATGTTGCTCCTTGCTTGCATGTTGGAAGCTTTGACAGGCTCATCTGCTCGCGAAGGTGCATGTTCATTCTTTTGTTTGTTAGTGAGCATATCTCGTTGCATGCATCATTCATTTGTCCATTAGTGAACGAGTCCTTCTGCATGTGCCCCCTTCATTCATCCAATTTGTCGTCTTGCCATGTTTTTTGGTGTACCTATATGTGCAATCACTCACGACGAGATGACATCAAATCCAAAACCTCCTAGTCTATTATGAAACATGATCAATTCGGATGCAGGTGACCGGGAGAGGCAACAAGGTGTGAAGTGGGATGATGACTTTGGGTATTGTTGATGAAAAACTTCATAAGAGTCCCCGAGTGATGGAGATGGATAGTCCAAGTCGATAATGACTCTCTGCGAGGTCTAGCTTGGATGGAAGAAAAATTGCACAAGTTTTGGGAGGGACAGTTCAGGCTGCCAGAAGGCAAGGTAGGCAGGATCTGCATAGTTTCTGGAATGAGTGGGCAGCGGGGCTGGAAGGCCAAATTGTGCAATTTTATGGAGGAACAGGTCGAGCTGTAAGGAGGGTCAGCAGGTGGAATTGTGCAGTTTTTGGGAGGAACTGCCTAGGAGACTGGCAGCCAAAACTACGCAATTCCTAGAGGGAACTGACAGTTCACTGCTGGGGTCACTAGCAACCAAAAAATGGTCAATTCCTATAGGGAACTTGCAGTTGGTTTCTCAGTCACTGGCAGCATAAACTGTGTAATTCCTGGAGGGAACTGACAATCTACTATTATGAGCTGCTGGTAAGGGAAACTATACTAAGGTCAGGAGGTCAATCTACTTATCGTTTTTGCTCAATTTCTAAGCTAAGCGAGCTATTGGGCAGTGGAAGTTATTCTCATGAAAACTGCACAAATTTCAAGATGAGCAGGCGGTCGACTATTGGGATGACTGACTCGGAAAACTACACAATTTTGTAATGGAGACAGGGACATGCACTTGGTGTCTGTCTGGCCTATTTTTGCAATTCCCTTAGTCAGCTAAGTGAGTAATTTCAATGGCCTCAGCGCAATTTTTTAGGGGAGTCAACTCCTGGGTGACTATCGGGTCTGACTATCCGAGTGGTCAGCATGAGAGTTGATTGAATTTCTTGTACGTAGCGCAACTTGAAAGGACTAGCTTGGTGCTTCTGTGCTATTCTGGTTTACAGTCGATCGAGTCGATGGCAAGGTGATAGTCTAGTTGTGAGAGGAGAGTTTAGTCGTCAAAACTTCAACAAAAATGACTAAGTGTGTGAACGATTAAAAGATGCATAGGTGATCATACAAACACACACTCACATGACTCGATGATGAAACAACTCAAACCATCCAGACGCTCATGTTCAACATGACTAACTGACAGTGCAAGTGATAAGCGTGACACTCATGATTGACCATTCATTGATCGAGACGATGCTTGTGCGACAATGAATGTGACTCCATGTGTGATTGCGACATATGCTTTCATAGAGAATAAGCACATATGAAGCAAAGACTCAGAACATGGTCGCAAGCATGACTTAGACACTAGCATGCCGAAACTTGAATGAAATGATCAAGCAAGGTGGATGCAAGGACTCACACGAGCCCACGAAGTGAACCCAAGTGTGTGCAGTCAACAAGAGAAACTCTCAAGGGAGGCTCTGAAATTGGGTGCAGGCCAAAATTTTGGAGGGTGGTTGTAGCTGCTATAAAAAAATGATGGTTGTATCAATCACAAGCTTAGCGATGAATCCTACTATGATATGATCAATCCAATTTTCAGTAGCTCACGAGATGTTATTTTTAGAAACTTCCAAGTGCCACAGTAACTCTGGAGTGAATGTAATAGGGTCGTCAAGTCTCGACGTACCCTGACTGTCCGCTAATCTAGACTGCAACTCGTGCAATTCGTAAGAGAAGAAACATAAAAGGTTTTCGGTTTCATCTGAGTATAGGTGTATATTCAACCATTATTCTTTGGACAACTGCAGGTTCTTGTTTTCTTGAGTTGTGAATGCGTTTTCCTTTTGATCGAACTACTTCTCAATTTATTTCTTAGTAGGAAACCACATATTCAACATCACACATTCCTCAGATTAATCCTGGTTCTGACAATAGAACTATTTGTTGGCTTAAGGGGTCTTGACCGAGGTTTATTTATTCGTTCCAACCAATAAAACACTAACTACTGGCCCTTTCGACAATAACCTACACAACGTAGGTAGTAGTATCACCCAAAGTAGTATTGGGAGATGCTAGAACTAGGTTTCTGCATCCAGAAGCCTGTGTGATGGTTTCCTAAAGTTCTTAGGGTTTAGATCTACCTTTGTGCAAATCGATTCCCTTTTACTGTCAACTATTGCAACTCTATAAAAATGACCTTCAGATCTTTGTGAAGGTACTTAATAGTACTTATCATGCAAAAAGATTACAGATCTACCAGTTCCATGCAATAAATGTGTATTTTGAAGCCCTTATGGGCTAGATGTGTCGTCGTGTAGATCTACCCTTTCCGAATGGATAACTACAACAGATCTATCTAACGACTTCCCAATCTTCGTGTAGGTGTTTAATTATACTTATTAGGCATGAACATTATAGCTCTATCTGTTTTGCACAGAAAATAAGCATTGTTTCACATAAAACAGATCGCAGAGCGAAGATACATAAGCTTAAACAAAAGTAAATAACAAGGCACAAATGCATCAAAATTTCTTCCCAAATAATATTTATTATGAATAAAAACTCAATTAGAGACTTCTCCGCACTCAGCTGCAGGAAACAAAATTTCATGCCTTAGCACCTTACCGTTACAATGATTCTTCACTTAAAGTTAGTTTCGAAGACCCGATATGACTCAACCACTTATAGCATTTTCTTTATAATACCATGGCCCGCGTACCATGGGCGGGTCTCAAAAGAACTCTATCACGTACCCACCTAAGGGAATAAAGCCCCTTTGACTCTACTTAGCTTCGTACTTGGCTTCCACATTTCGTGGAGACTTTACATTCTTTAACAAAAACTATTACAAAAATTGACTTAACTAACAAAAACTGACCCCACGGACCCCATCCCGACACTTGTTTTTGTCAACTACAATAGATTCAAAATTGGAATAATATAACTTTCCACTTTAAAGTACCACCCTTCCTCATCCAATGATATCACATATTCAAAGAACAAAAAGAAACCATATCACTCAAATGTTATCTATCCATAGAGGGAAAACAAACTATGTGGTAGTCACATATAGTCAATAAGTCCTCCAAAATATATTAGTAAAAAATTGGAGCTTACGTATTTTGTTGAATTAAAGAATGCAACACCATGAAGTAATAGGAGAGGAAACACAGTCAATCTTTCACACTATGGAACTCAATAACTCACAACTCTGAAATTTTCCTATTTGAAATTTAAGTAATTCAAATCCTCCCCTTTTTGAACACAACAAAAGAAGCATATCTTAAAAATAATATATTTGGACAAAAATGACACTATAAAGCATATCTACATAAACATATAGCTAAATAACATCATGAGTATCCTTGTGATGGTTGTGAGATTATGAGTGTGGTTCGAAAAAATATTTCACAATCTCAATTTTTTTCAAAATTTTCACAAGGCATAAGTCTTAGAAGAAAAAATGATGCTCATTAGTTGTCAAAAATCATGTTACAAAGAAGTGTTTCGTAATGTAATAATGAATAAATATAAATTTTAAATAGTAAAATGCATGGCATTTAACTTTCAATACAATTATAGAAGTGGTTATAAGTGATAACAGAACAATAATTCTCAACTAAAGTAAACATGTTAATAAAGAGATTGAGACAAGCTACAGAGGCACAAAAACATGAAATAAATAGAGTATTGCAAAGGAGATACTAAAGCACATGAACAATAAATTTCATAAAAGCATTTGGAAGAAAATTTGTGAAATCGGTCCACTTTACTTACAGATTGTATAATACACCTAACTTTTTGTCATACATAGACCTTCAATTGCCTGCAAAGATTTGCATCACTCCAATGCCTCTCATTAAGGGTATTGACCTTGTAGTCTCCATCTTCTCTCAAAATAGTTGCAACCATAGAAAAGTGAAGAAAACTTTCTTAATGGTCTCAGTTTGAGCACATGCTTCAAGTGCATTGTGAGATGTTTGTACTTCAATGAAGAATGTAATATTAGAGGGTGGACTCCAAGACTTATAGACATAACATAGGGTCTTCACTCAATGAACTGAAGGCATAGCACTTACATTTGTTGGATAGAAAATACCTCCAATTTTAGTAGATAACTATAAATTGCTCACAAAACCCTTTTGGTAAACCCATCTCCAAATATATCTTTCCAATTAAAAAAACTCCTTTTATTAGGTACCCCTTTCCATACTCTCCATACTCTCAAGTGCCCATAAATTGATCTGCCACTTTCCAATACTTACAATGTTATGGGATGTGATTCCCCTAGTGAGGTGAAAATTTTTACTTTGCTATAATGTTGTGGGGTAGTTAACGGAAAATCTAAAACACGGAATGTCCCCCAAAAAGTTGGCTTTTAAAGTGTAGTTGTGGATTTACTTTGAATGGTATGGAAATTTCTTTAAAGGTTCTTGTAATTTATTCCAAGCCTAAAGTGATCATACTTAAAATTTAATGTTAGATATGTACATGGAAGTTTAAAGTTGATTTCTTTGAGATTTGACAATGTGAAGAATATGATTATTTAAGAAATTGAATAAAGTAGTCTCAGCTCGTCATGGATTAGCTCATAAAATTTCAAATCTAATGATTGATAGAGCATCATCTAGTTTGGTAATTTCTTGATTAATGGTTTACCCTTCCTTATTATCAAGTTCTTGTTATTACTTTCTTTTGTTTGGCACATCTATTCAATCCAAAGTTTAGGTATATGAATTGAGGAGAACTTGTTATTTACTTCTCACAAATTCCATATGATCCTTCTAGGAAAATATTACAATAGTTGATTGCAGGTTGTTCATTTTTATTTTCAATGCTTAGTAATATATGTGGATGTTTAGATCCCTTTTGATTTCCTGTTTGTCTTGGACCCCCTTCTTACAGCTCATTAAATCAAAATAAACATTGAATTAGGTATTACAAGTTTCATACGTGAATTCAAACTTGGATACAAGGTTGTTTTGTAGGAGTTTTTGGTCTCATGTGGATCTAACTTTATAACTTTGTAAAAGAAATATATTCACCCTATGTGTCTTCATTTGTTGGCATGGGATATTGTCTTGTAGCCTGTGTGTCCCCTATTCCTTGGTAATCAAAATGGATTCAACACACTGTGGAGGATAACAAGGAGATGTATCCATTTCTAGATCTAATGCCTCATATTTTGAGTGATAATATCCCTTAGATTTATCTGAAGTATTAATGTCTCTCATTGCTTAGTATCTATGGATTAATTGCAATGAAGAAGATCCATGGATTGGATTTGTTTCCCCATATTGAAACCTACAAGACAACAATGAGCTAGTTGTGAATCCATAAAAATGTTCTGACTTTCTTTCTCGTTTCATATGTTTCTTAGAAGTTTTCTACCATTTCTATAAGGCATTGGTCTTCTACTCTTCAAATATAGCCTTCTTCATGTGAGAACCTAGCTACATAGGAACATATCATCAGCTTTGACAGCACAAACCAAAGGTTTAATCATAGCAGAATTATTTGAACAATCCTGAGGCTCACTATCACAAAATTAGTTTGCCTAATTTTTTTTTTCTTGCCAATCTTTCAACATACAGTCATTATGTCTCTTTCTCTTGTTTTATTTTGACATGGGTTCATAAATGGGGACTACCATTTGATACATTGAACTTTGTTTACTAAGTTAAAAAGGAAGACCATGATGAGACGAATGACCATTATTTAAATGGTCCTTACTAGAGTTAATATTTTAAATAAGATAGAGATGTAAATTCATCTAAATATTCCATCATATGAGTCTATAAATTCCCATAAAAACTCTCGAGACTTATAAATTATATGCATCCAAAAAAAATCTCCTATGAGAACTGCCAAAGATTAGATAGTTTTCTAGAGATAATAAGTCTGCTTGGAGCCATATAAAAATAAAAACCACTTGTAGATGTATCTAAAAAATAAACAAAAAAGGCATGTTCCCGGAATCTTAGGGAAGAAAGAGTGAACCCACTTCCCTAGTCGCATCTTCCTCAATGTATCTGAAACTCATAACACCAAATTTTCCCCGGAGCCCTTCCTTCGACATAGCATTCGCCTCCATCTTCACCACTATGTATATGTGAGAAATGGAGATAATATTGCTTTTGATCATAAGGAGTTTGATCGTTTCAATCCATCTAGTAAGGGAGGAAGGGACAAAATCAATAAGACCCTGAATGCCCTCAATGAGGGATCTAGAATCGCCATAAACATGAATGTTGTTAATCTGCTTCTCCTTTGCTAACCCAAGTAAACCTGACATCGCCATAATTTTTTCGCTCGTGTTGGTACTAGGTCCCCCATTCCAGAAGATCTCATATTGAGAGTTTTCATCTCCACAGTTTACCTAGTGAATATCGTGAGGATTATTGCAATATGATAAATCTTTAATGGTACCTTGATCCTTGGAGTAATAAGATGCCCAAACAAAAATCCTATGACAAATGGAATTTGTGTTAATCGGCCAACCCTCGAATATACATTTGTTGTAGGCATTCCTGATCTCCCACATAATATATAATGAAATCACCTTTTATTACTTACATGATACATTATAAACCATATGTAAATAATCAAAGTGAATACAAATTCCTCCACTTCACATCATGGAGCTCCTATGACAAATCGAATTTTTGTTAGTCTACCAACCCTCGAATATACATTTGTTGCGGGCATTCAGGATCTCCCACATAATATATAATGAAATCACCTTTTATTACTTACATGATACATTCTAAACCATATGTAAATAACGAAAGTGAATACAAATTCCTCCAATTCACATCATGGAGCTCATATGATTAACCTATTTTCATCATGGAAATTATATTCATCCAATAGTTAGGTGTGAAATAACTTAGATGCTTAATTAGCAAGAAGGGATCAAGGGTGGCAAGTCCTTTCCATAAATTAAATGAATGTGTTGATTAATAACTTATAGGCAAATAAATTTTGACTTCAAATCTTATGGAATGTTTGGTTTACTCGTTTCATCAAAGTCCATATTATTATTATTTAGATTAGTAATATCTTTCACTTTTTCTTTCATCTCCACACATTGCAAAAGCTTTCATTTTATGTATTGAATTGACACTAGTTATTATTACGAGCACCATGAGAGGATCCAGTAGTTATATTAAAAAAACGGATGCAGGTAGTTATATAAAAAAATTCACAAATAAAAATAAAATAAAATCATAAATTGAATGTTGATTTCAAAATTTGATCTCTTCACTCATGGTCATATTTTAAGAATATTTCTAAATCTGTAATTGACATAAAAATATATAACATAAACATATGTTTATTAGAATAATAAAGGCATCTTAGGTCAATTGCATATCTTAGAAGTATCTCTCAAAGTGACATTAAAGTGAGAATAAACAATTAATTTCTCTCATGACCATCATATTCTACAATGTTTCCAAAATATAAAATAAAAATAATTTTAACCCTCATGTAGTATCATATTCATTTCTTCTTTAACATAAAACTAGATATCTACAAAAATCTGGGTCCCCATAGAATGAAGCTAATCTACTTCATTTAGGAAAACGACCTAGAGAGGGGAGGAGGGTATCATCATAGAAAGGCGCCAATGTTTATCTCACCATGAAACAAGTTCATTTTTTTTCTCACCTGAACAAATCACACATGGAGTAGCTGCCTAGAGTGGCTCTTAGGTGGGACCAAACTCATCCTTATTGAGTAGGCTTGTGTTTAGTTGGTTTAGGTTATACACTGTAATAGCAGAGACTCGAGAGTCTGATCCGTCGATGTCCAATAAGCCGGTGGCAAGAAGAGTATGGGAGTTACAGTAGCTTCAAAATGCGTTGATCATTGAAGTGACGAGACCTATAGTTGGGACGGAATACTAGTTTTTCGTTCATCGTCTAATGCTTCTTCTTCCAATACGAGCCTAAAGAGTTACGTAGGTGAACGGAAAGAGATTCTCCTGCTTGGTTTCTAAATTCACATCAAATTCTATATTTCAAAAATCTGATTCTATAGTTTACTAACAGTAAACAAGCACATGGAATATAAGGATTAATCAATGTCTTGTATGCAAAGGTAAATAATTATAAGGATTAAGCAATGTCTTGTATGTAGTTTAAATAATTGTTTATTTTTGAAATCTATAAAAACAAATATTCATTTAAAATGAGTCACATTTTAATATATTCTATTAACTAGCAATTGCACCTAATGTTGCAAATGAAATCTATGAAGGCATAAAATCGAAAAGAATAACATGAGATTGAACACTTATTAATTCTATACCTTAAATGCCCACTATGTAGCAAAAAATGAAAACTTGAAGCACTTGTTCTAGTTTTGAAAATATGCTCATTTTAAGCTTTTCCCCTCCTTGCTCTCGTCTAAGATTCCGTCAACTATTTAGATATTGGGATATTCTCTCAGATGGGCCATAGATTTTCACACAACATAGTATTAGATTAGAATTGGTATCCTATATCTTTGGAACACAACAAAGATATGTGTATCAATTGAATTTTAGTGTATTGTACTTAACAAGAGGGGTCTCTCATTCGTGCACATTTGAATCTTCATATCAGAGCACAAATGTGGAAGGGAAGATGGAAATAATCCACCTACATGAGTTAATGGGCTAATAGACAATGCACAATGAATAAAGTGTTACCTGAAGGATATTATCTTTCCCACTCTAAGCACTCTCAAATTTCAAGAAACTACTTTAACATAAAGCAAGTCAAGTTGTAAGAGAATTTCAAGAAAAGCAAAGGTATTGAACCCCAACAAGAGCCCCAAAGTGATCTCCCACTTTGACAAATTTCCTACTATTCCCCAAGCACAATACACATGACAATTATGGATAGCTAATACTAAGCCCGCAGTGAAGGTTGCACTTATTTTTTTCACATCGAAACTCTATGTTGCACTATATAATGTTTGTGTTAATCTAAACTATTGTACTTATGCTTTCCCATCTGAACTTTCCTCTACCTCGCTTTCCTGTCAAGTCCACTTGTGGTGATACTTAGAGTTTTCAATGTTCATGGCTGCTACCTAGATCAAAATTCCTATTCAAAATATTATTCAGCAAATGAATCCCAAATCAGATAAACACAAAATATTTTTCGTGTCCCATTCTATTCATCTATCCCTACAAGTTTGTTAAATCTTATAGTGAGCCAATGACATGAACCAATTTCATTACAATATCTTGGGTAGCATACCTTATAACCAATATAGCATGTAGAACACAAAAAGCATCACTAAAACATATGTTCTTGTGGATGTAAGGGGAGGGCATAAAACCCACGGGTTCGTAGAAAAGGCCATATAGTTTTCTTAAATTGAAGAGAAAAACCCCAATAAAATAACCAAATTGAAAAATCAAAGTAAGAGTTTTGAAGAAACCACCCATCGAAGGAGATGATGATTACATCATTGAGCATTAGTTCGAAAGCTAATGAAAGAATGTTTTGTTTAGTGATTCAATAGTGGCCCAGTAAATTTGACATCCCTACTAGAAACCTTAATCCCATAATGACAAAATAAATGAGACCCAGCAAGACATGAGGTGTGATTCTTAACAATTAACAACACTTTGCCACATAAGGTCAGTATGGTATACGAAGGTGAAGGAAAAAATGGGAGAATGTATTTTCCATGAAACTTTTAACAAAATATGAGAATCTATCTTGACCTCAAAAATCAATTCATTCTTCGTATGGCATATTTCAATCAATTAAAAAGTCAAGAATCAATCAATTCTAAAGCATCTCCAATACGTCTATGGCAATAGTCTCCATGTTCTTCTGATGTATACCTTCCTCCTTAGAGGAATATATCCAATGATAAAGAGAATGTTAGTTTAAACAATTGTGGATATGTAGAATGAAGACTTTGCAAGCATGGTAAAGTACTAAAGATTTACCATTCACATTAAGAAGCATAAAGACTACATCAAAAGCCCACAAAGGAGGACTACAAATAATGCAACAAGGGTGTGTGTTAATTAAAATTCAAGAATATGTTTTTAAAAAAAAAATGGAGGATGAAAAGTAAGGTCATACAAGGGAAATATTGTATACATAATTCTTTTTGAGACCAAAGTTTCTATGCACATAGAAAGCATTACTAACCTGATTCCAACCACGCTCTTCAAGTCATCATCCAAATCTCTCTTGATATATTTATGAAAATCAAACTTGCTATTTGGAACCAAGTGGATGAGTACATTTCAAAGAAATTAATATTTTAGAACAAATCAGATGCAAAATAAAGCTTAATTAAAAACAAAAAAATTAGACTTGAATCATGATTGTTTACTGTGCTCTTAAATTTGCTTGCCACTATTCTATATTTACTTGTTGAAATTCATGTTCGTAGAAAGTGATTTCGTTACCCCATTCTCCAGCTTGTTCATTCTTATTTCCTCTTTTAATGGAAACCTTTATGCTATTGATTTTCCATTCCCAATGTAATTTTTCTTAAGACTTAATTTATGTCCTATGTGTTTTTCAAAAGTAGCATCCAACTCATGATAATAACTAACTAAATCTTCAACATAAACTTCTTTAGATCATGTTAAACTAAGATATTATCATTCCCAAGCACTCCAAAAACTTCCAACCATCATTAATATTACTTATACTATTTTCGTCATTGCTAATGTTCTAAGAACCTTGACATATCACAACAAAGAATTTTGTTTATAATTTTCCCAGTGAGTAAAAGGTTATGTTTGAACTTTAGCTCAAAGAAAAAAGTTCTATGCTATTTTATGGTACCATTTTAAACTGTGGGTACTTGTAGATAATTATGGTTGTGCCCAAGAGTTGGTATCTGGAGAGAAAGATCATGTCCTCCAGCCAACAACCTATCTTGCAAAGTAGTGCACAAACAAGCTTTAGGGCTCTGAAAACTAACTAGACTTCCCACTACAACAAAGAAACAATGTAGTGACCTATAATCCCTCTACCTTATTTCATTCTTACTTAGGGATGCATTCATACCCTTTTTATCCTTTTATTATACCAAATCAAAGCAATGCATTGACTAGACTTGAACCTTTCTTCAAAATACATGGGTTTTCAACATTATCTTACAATATTCTTCTAGATTACTGTAAGAAAAGATAAAATGGCCTAGAACTTTGAAGTACTCAGTATTCCCTTTGAACCTTTTTTTTTCACAAATGTTGCCAAATGTCCATAAAGAGACAAAAAAATTTAGAAAATTTTGTAAGGTGACCAAATTCAAAACTTTGTGGTAGTCGAGAGGAGACACTTAAAATATAGCCATGTTAAAGGTTGACATAAACGATAACACGTCTAATCCCTGGGTTATTTTGATAGCTTATATTCCCCTAGGTCATGGTTTCTTAAACATGTTAATCCTACAAATCACAAACATGCTAATAAAGTGAAAAAATAGGAATACATTTTATTTTTCTGTCTTTCCTTTTTCTCCATGTTCCACCATGTAATTTAGTATTCACGACAAAAAAATTGTAGACATCAATTTATGTTTAGTTGTCGATTCATGTTGTGAATCTGCAAGGTATTGCCTACAACACTCGCAGGCATGCTAAGCAAAGTGATGTTAAAATTCTAATTCTAAAGAAACAAATGTGGTTTACTTAGATGTCTTCATTGTTGTAGGATGCAAATATTGTCACGATACCAATTCAATTCTAAATAAACCTCCACACGAACCCACTTCAATATAACTAATAATTTAACACTTTGACCCTAGTCATGGTCAAGGTAGCTTTGAAAAAAATAACTTTGAAAGGCCACCCCTCGGGTCAATGGAAATTAACCATTACATCATTTTCTTGTTGTTGGCTTAAGGGGTCTTGACCTAGCTTCGAAGTTATTTTCACCAACCAAAAAAAAACTAAATACTAGCCCTTTTGGCAACAACCTGCATAGTGCAGGCTGCAGTCTCACCCGAAGTAGTATTGGAGGATTCTAGAATGAGGTTTCTTCATCCAAAGGCCTTTGTGATGGTTTCCTAAGTTTCTTAGGGTTTAGATCTACCTTTGCGCGGATCTATTCCCTCTGACTATCAGCTACTTCAACTCTGTCAAAATGACCTTTAGATCTTCGTGAAGGTACTTAATAGTACTTATCATGCAGAAAGATTACAGATCTACGAGTTTTGTGCAATAAATGTGTATTCTGAAGCCCTTATGGCCTAAATCTGTCATCGCACAGATCTACCCTTTTCTCACAGCTAACTACAACAAATATATCTAACGACTTCCCGATCTTTGTGAAGGTGGTTAATTATACTTTTTAGGCATGAATATTACAAATCTATCCATTTCACGTAGAACATAAGCATTAATTCACATAAAACAGATCACAGAGCGAAGATACATAAGCTTAAACAGAAGTAAATAACAAGGCACAAATGCATCAGAATTTCTTCCTGAACAGTGTTTATTATGAATAAGCATTCAATTACAAACTTATCCTTCCTGTGCACTCAGCTGCAGGGGCCCACACAATCATCTTGTGGACTTACCAAGGTCTCCATGCACTCAGCTGCATGAGCCTTCCCCTTTCGCCTACGTACAAGAAACAGACTTTTCATGCCTTGGCACCTTACCCTTACAATGATTCTTCACTTAAATTTACTTTCTAAGACTTGCTATGACTCAACTACTTATAGCATTTTCTTTACAATACCATGGTCTGCAGACCATGGGCACATCTCAAAACAACTCTATCACTTACCCACCTAAGGGACTAAATCCCATTTGACTCTACTTAGCTTCGTGCTCAGCTTCCACATTTTGTGGAGACTTTACATTCTTTAACAAATTCTATTACAAAAATTGAGTTAAATAACAAAAATTGACCCCAGGGACACCATCCCAATAGGCCCCCAACAAAAATATCATGACTCGCCCTTGACTAACTCAGTTGGCTTCTCCACTATATTGCAAAGGTCACTAAACTCTAGCTTCAATACTTCAAGGTTCACTATGCTCTGTACTCCGGCCTGCTCCACTTCTTTGACCAGCTTCTCTGTAGTTGGCTCCTCCATCGCGAGGTGCATGGTCCTTTACGTCTGTTGAAAAGTCTTCAGCTTATCTTGGATAGCCAGTGTAGTCTGACTCACTTCCTCTATCTAAGGTTGAATCTGAGCCTTCAAAACTGCTTGTTTGCATTGCAACTCCTCAACCTGTGCCTGCAACAGATTCCCTTCTTGTAAACGCATGAAGCACTGGACTGGCGCTAAAGTGCGCACAGTCACCTTGATCTCATCAACTTCCTATTGTGCCTCTTTAATCCATGTATACAGTTTCTACTGGCTTATGTCCTCCTCTAAAGTGGTCCATAGCTCCATTGCATTTTCAAAAATACCATTGCAACCCGATACTACATTATCCAAAGTAGATGTGTTCTTTGATGGCTACATCGTGTTGCTCCTTGACCTTTGGTAGAGTAGTCGACTGCAATGTCAAATGCAGTTCTGATATCTTCATATGAAAGTCAAAAGTAACTTGGCCTACCTCATTCTTAGAATGTGCACTACATCCGCCAATTACTGAATCTTTGTTGAAGTTGTTGCATCCTCTGGAATGTGTAGTTCTAGTACTGAATTACATTCTTATGTAATTGCTACTTTGAGGCTCTGGCTTCACGATGTTAGCTCTTATTTTTCCTTAAGAGCCTGAGCCTTTTCTGCGAAGATACGTTCATTATTGATCTTGACCTCACTAATTACTGATAGTGTGCACTTCTCTCTGATCCGAAGCTCATCTAAGACCCCCTGATGAAGCATGTGGAGGGTCTAAAGTGGTAGCGCAACTAAATTCATACCCATGCCTTTGATCTTTCTGAGTTGGGCATTATCTTCCTTTGACTCTGCATGTAATGTTCCTTCTGGAATGGGAATGATTTTGAGGTCCAGAGTCTATTTTGTTTGCATTACGGTCTCACTCGCTTGTTGCAGGATTAGTTGAACCTCGCTCACTTGGCCCACGGTCGCTTGCAGCTGAACTATTTGTATTTGCAACTCATGTAGATCTTTCTGCACACTCCTAAGTGATTGCTAGAATTGTTGCTCGAAATGTTGCCACAATTTCGTTTTGTATCTCTGACCTTATCCCCAATTTCATCAAAGTCCACCTCAGTGAGGACCATTGGACCCACATGTTCCTACTTGTCTGATTTTTTGCTTCTTGCTCGATCCAAAAGTCGTCTCCTTGGTTCACTTCTACAATTTGAAGGGGGTGCTCTACTCCTCACCACCACCTCATTCCTCCTCCCCAGACCCTTCCTTGTTCATAATCTACTTAGAAACAGATGCCTCTACTTCCACTACGGCCTCCTTTGCAGCATGCTCCTTGTCAACAACTTCCTTTGCGGCACGCTATTTGTTAGTAGCTGCCTTAGCAGTAGCTTCTTTTGTCTTCTGATCAACCAATTCTCGTGCTACTGCTTCTTTCCATTTCTGTGCAGCTATCCTCTACATGGAGGAATTGTCTACGCTTTTGTTGGTACCCGCACCAAGATATGTGGGTTTTCACCACTCCCTTAGCCATGTCCCCACAATCTCCTATACATCAGCCTTCGTAACTAGGTATGGAAACTTGTGCCATATCTTCTTAGGATCGTGCCTCGTTCTCATGTATACATTATGAAAATCAACCTTAAATTCCGTGTAGGCCCACAACTTCTCAAACAAGGTTGGAGACAACCTTGGCCTCTACCTGATCACCATGCAGAGGTCCATCTCACCAATATCCATAAGACTCTTGTTTCTGTGACACTCTTCAAGTCCTTTGTCTCCTACAGTAAAGCAAACTTCACTTCCTTTGGTAAATCCTCATCCCGCGAAGGGAACGAACTATCCTGTAGAAGTCACCATGCAACAAGTACAATCAACAGTAGGAGTCAGGCATAGTGAAATGCATTGCCATCATCCTATGCTTCGTGCAAAATTTCCTAAGAAATCCTTGCAGAGGTACTTTGCCCAGTTGTATTTCACCCCTTTTGCGCATTGTGCAACCAAAGAAATTACTAGTGCCGGAACCTTATCCGCGTGATGTTTTGCATGACCTTGGGGGGGAAAATTTGAGCAGAAAACTGCACCGCTTGGTCTGTAATAGAGTAGATTAAGTATCTGCACAACTTCTTTACCATTCAAAACTCACTTTTCATTTTGTCTGCAAGCTCCTTCTCCTTGCTTTTGCCTCCAAACTCCACGGCTTGATCTGCCACTTTATAGGGAAATCTCTTAATTATGTGGATCACCATTTTTGTTATGGGGATGGGTCTGCCTAACCACAAACAACCATCGTGCACCAACGTGAGAAATTGGCGCACACATACAATATTTATAATTGGCCTATTAAAGTGTGGCACACGCAACATATGTAGCAATTCAGCTTGATCAACCTGTTTTACCCATTTCATTGGTTCCATCTTTGCGCCTTCAGTATCTTCATAGTAAATCTTGTTCATGTACTTATTGGTGGCTAAATGCGGAAATTTCTCATGATCAGCTAGATTCCAATCCTCCATTTTTAACACAGGGATACGCACTAAGGGCATGCCTTAAAATGCTACTTCTTTCGGCAATAGTGACGTAGAGATCATGAATTTCACATTATTGGGATCCTTTGGAACCTTCACTTTCCCTTTTCATGGAGGGATATACTTCAGGAGCCTAGTGAGAGGCTCTCCCTCATCAACATCCAGCGCTTTAGCTCCTTCATGGATTTCTTCTTCATCGAAATCTAAGGGTTCATGGGGGTACAACTTGGGGTTTCTTCTGATTTTCCTTAGTAGCATATGGCTTCAGCCTAGGTGACCTTGGCACCGTAGGCACAGATGGCATAGCTTCCATTGACACAACTTCTAGGGCTTTCGCTTAAGAGACAGTGGATTTGGAACTTACAGGTTCGGTGGACATATGTTCAAGGATAATCTTTCAGTTCCACTCAGGAAGTCTTGCAAATGTCGGGCTTGAAAACAAATCCTCCCAAACCTGTCGATTCATAGAGTGAAAACAGTAGGGCTCATTACACAATTTTCAGAAGGAAAAGTGTTCTATAGTAGACCAACATATCATATTTATAGGAAATTTCAAATTCAAACATGATCGTTCCCTCCATTTTTTGATCCTAAATGCATCTTTGGCAATAGATCTCCAAATATTTTTGCGATAAATGTCACCTACCTACTCCACCTAACGGGGTTTTCGCTATCCAATCATGAACAATGTCTTCAAAGGCTACTGTTGGACCCAGCTGCGTGGCACCAACCCCCATGGCATAGCTCGTCCATCACAACTTCTTCTGTTAGTGCTTCTTCTGTCACATCTTCTTCTATTGTACCCCTTGCATCTATCGCACAACCCCCTTACCATGTTTTCCTTTTCTTTGGGTAGTGTAGTTTATAGTCTCACTCTCCCTTGTAGCTGCCTAGAGTGCTAAGGCTGTCCTGCTACCATGTAGTCATTGTGCAGGGGTAGGATCCCCTATATAAAACTTCAATCGACTTCCATTCACCCTTCCAAGTAACAATTCACCATTCAGCTTTGTGAGCTGAATTGCGTCTGCATCTTTAATTTCCTTGATACTATATGGGCCCAGCCAGTGCATTTGGAACTTGCCAAGAAACTTTGTGAACTTAATATCATAGAACAAAACCAAATCGTTCACCTTGAAAGTGTACAGCTTAAAATTCCAATCATGTCAGATCTTTTGATCCACCATCTCTATCAAAGCTGCAATGCGCGGGCTTGGAAAAATATATTCCATGGGCATCACTGCCTCAATCCCATAGACCAACCTCAACGGATTTTGGCATGTCAACTTCTTGAACGTCATCCTATATGCCCATAGGACCATCAGGATGCGTACATTCCAACCATTTGTCTTCACATTACAAACATTTGTCAATGAATTCTCTGGAATCTTACTGAATGCCTCCACTATACCATTGGCTTGGGGATGACAGGGCGTGCTCTTTTGATGGTAAACCTGGAATTCTTCGAGCATTGTGCTCATTATTTCATTTAGGAAACGTGTACCCCTATCACTCATCAATATCTTAGGGAACCCAAACCATGTTAAGACATATCCAAACAGGAACTTCACAATTGTAGCAGCAGTACAATCCTTCAACAGCTACGCATCTGCCCATCTGGTTATGTACTTTGTCCTAGTGATGATGTACCATGTGCCTATCTTCCTTCGTGAGGTTGTATCGAACCTATGAAGTCAATTTCCCATTTTTCAAATACTTCTAATGAAACTTGAGGGTTTAATGGCAATTGATCTCTTTGCGAAGGCTTTCCTATCCTTTGACAAGCATCACATGCTTTACAAAATTCCTTAGAATCTTTATGTATTGTCGGCTACCATAACCCTGCATGTAAACTATTCTATGTGGTGGCTCTACCTACCTAGTGTCTTCTCTCCACTCCTCCATGTGCTTCAGCGAGGATACTAGCACGCTCAAACTCTGGAACATATCGGCGTAATATTTCATATGTTTCTATCTTATACAAATGTCCCACTATAACAAAGAAATTAGCTACATGGACCACTAATTCCTTTTTTTGTTGAGTAGAGTAGCCTTCTGGGTTGTACCGTAGTAAAAAATTGAATGATATCAGCAAAGTGGTCATCCACAATGCGAACAACAAAGAGATGTGCATTCGGTACTCCTTATTCCAAATTGGTCGGTTCTTCACCTATCTCGATTTGGCTTAGGTGATCTGGTCCTGCGTTCAACCATCCAGGCTTAATTATTACTTCAAAGTCATACTCTTAGAACAACAACGACCACCTACAAATCTTGCCCCCAAACACAGACTTGTTGACCAAGTACTTGAGAGCGGAGTGATCTGTGTACATTTTGAAATGTGTGCCCAACAAATAATGTTGAAACTTTTGCAACATGTAGACCATTGACAACCCTTCATGCTCTATAGTGGAATAGTTCTTTTTAGATTTTGATAGTTTCCTACTTGCAAAGGCTATTGGATGATCAATATCGCCTATCCTAGGCTAGGCCAATACTGCACCCAGCACAATGCATGAGCCATCTACATGCACATGGAACTCTTTTTTCCAATCTGGAAATACTAAGATGGAAACATTCACCATCTTGTCCTTTAACATATCAAGACTCTACTGATGCTCATCATTCCAACAAAAAGTCGCATCCTTCTTTAATAGTTTCTCCATTGGGACAATTATCTGGGCATAAGAGTTAATAAAATTCCTATAGTAGCCTGTGTGGCCCAGCGTTGCACGCAGCTGCTTAACATTATTGGGAACTTCTAAATTCAAAATCACTGCTATCTTCACAGGGTCCACCATTAATACCTACTTGCATACTACATGGCCTAGGAAAATTCCAAAAGGCACGGAAAATATACATTTCTTCAAGTTCAACGTGATCTGGTATCTGTGACATGTATCCAGTATGAGGCACAAACTTGAAACATGGCACTTCACCAATTCGAACACAGTTGATTCATCAAAATATACCTCCAATAATTTATGAATAAAATCCTTAAATGTCTAGATTACTACCCTGGAGAAGATTGCAGGCGCATTCTTTAGCCTAAATGGCATTACTGTATACTGAAAACAACCCCACTCTGTTGCGAAGGTTGTCTTTTTGTGATCCTCTGACATGATCTTTATTTTATGGTATCTTGAAAGTCCATGAGTGAATGAATATGCCTCTTGAACTCCAACATTCTCCAAGACTTCATCTCTAAATGGTGTTGGAAATAGATCATGAATGCATGCATCATTAAGATTTCTGAGATCTACACAAATCCTAATTTCACCTTGTTGTTTCTTTTCCTAGACAACCATTGGGCTCACCCAATCAGATTATTCTACTGGCTCAATAATTCCAGCCTCCAACATCTTATCGAGCTCTTTCACACCTTTTCTTTATACTTTAGATTGAGCCGATAAGGTCTCTTCCTTACAGGCTTTGCACTAGGTTTCAAAGTAATTTTCATTATGTCCAAATATCCTACAATACCCTTCAGATCCGAGAACTTCATTGGGAATAGATCCTGGTATTCACGCAATAGTTCAGCCACCTTATCGACTATATCTTCATCCTAATAGTCTCTTGTCTTCATGAACTTAGGCTCTACAACAGATCCAATATTTACTTGCCAGGTTTTTAGTGGCTTTGTTACATGAGGCTTCTCTATCTTAGGTCCATCAACCTCACGCTGACCTTCAGTTTCTAGGATGTTGGTTTTTCTTGGATCATCTTCTTCTTCTTCAGTAGTCACATTGTAGCACTCCAGCGCATGGGGTAGATGTGTACTCCAATATAGTTGTACCCATTTCACTAGTTCTTCAGGGATTATAAAGATATCGGCTTTAATCTCTTATAACACCTCATCAATGCATTGAAATACATCCTCAAAGCTAAAAGTTAATAAGAATATTTCCCTTAATATATTCCATTCAACTGTCCCATGGTGTAGCTTTGATTCCAAGTAC
Organism: Pinus tabuliformis; assembly: GCA_031772625.1. Classification (NCBI taxonomy): domain Eukaryota; kingdom Viridiplantae; phylum Streptophyta; class Pinopsida; order Pinales; family Pinaceae; genus Pinus; species Pinus tabuliformis. Next base: position 928,015,205 of record CM062810.1, on the reverse strand, counting down.
CAATTCATGGGAATAGTATGTAAGGTGTGATAGAATATATGCACCCATTTTGGTTGTGGGTCTTCTCTCCAAGCTTTTGTCCACCATGCCAAATGCTCACGTGGGTCATCCTTTCCACTATACTTCGCAGTCATACAGGTATTAGCGTATCCAAACCTTATCTTCATCATTTTCTTGTATTCCTTCCAGTCAACAAATATTTCCTTATGCATACCCCACCATCGAGCAGGCGTAGCGCGCAGTGCCAATTCAAGTGCCTAGAAATGATGTTCCTCGGGCACCTCCCTTTCAAACTCATCCAAAAAGAGATTAACATCATTTAAGCCATCATAATGCAAAAGTTTCCTTACCTCTGTAGATACGCACCGCAGTGATTTTGTCATCATATTTCAACATAGCGTAGAGACCTCATGCAACCTATTTTTCCAGTGTTCGAGCTCTTCATCTGAATCTGAGGTACAAGAGCTATCTCTATTCCATACAATTCACCCATCTGCAATGATATTGATCGAATCTTCATTGCGCATAGTAATCTTGTAAATTTTATCCATGTCATTGTCCTCCTCATAGTCGCAAACTGGTTCAGTGTACCGCACTCATTCAGTAGGGTCCAATGGCACAATAACCCTAAGTGCCTTCCTCTCAAATGTCATCTTTCATTTCTTCATATTAATCATTGCATCCATGTTGAAGGCCCAATCAATTCCTAGTAGCATAGGGTAAGAATGATTTTCATCGACTATTTCAATTACCCCAAAGTTAGCCAACGCACTTGCTCCTCTAATGTCTATCGTTACCCCATACAGGCACCCCATAGGAATGATCTTTTGTTGATTGTCCATGCATAACTATATAGGGGACCATTGCATCATAGGTCTCCCCATCCTTTCCCATGTCTAAATAGGCAGCACGTTCGCGTCGAAACCCAAATCCAGGATGATTTGGTCCATTTCATATTCTCCTATATGCTCAGTCAACCTCATCTCACGCCCTGTTCGCTTCTTGTGCTTGCCTAGTTTCCTCACAATGTGTTGTTCTGAAGGAACCTTAATATTACCCGTACAATTGTCTAACAATTCCTATAGCCCTTCTAGTGCCTTCTAATCTCTCAGTAGTTTCATACAAGTTTTCAAAAAACTAGCTAACAACGAAGGATCCACACCTTGCACTTCACTATCCCCAGTTGATTTCTCTTGACTTCTGGATGTAGAAGCCTCAGCAAAGTTCTTCTTAGCTTCCACAAAATTTTCTGTAGCCCAGTTGAGGTCAAACCCAAATTCCTTTTCAACGGCCTTGTGCACCCATCCATCGGTTTCTAGTTGCTTTCCCTTATATTCACCTATGGCCATCCCACTACGCGTTACAATATTAGTGTTATGTTCCTCTTCATGAGGCTTTCCCTCATCATTTGGATATTCTACATAGGCTGTTGGGTCTACATCTTCTTTTCTTTAATCTTTGCTATAAGTATTGGGCAATATTCTATCACATGGTCAAACTGTCTGCAATATTGATGATATGGATCTGTTGGGTTCAAACAGTGGTGTGCAAAATGTCTAGATTCACCACAATTATAACAAATAACTTGTCCACGACCTCTACCAGCCCCTCATCATCTTCCTCTTCCACGACCTTTAAATCCTCTGCGTGCTACTAGCTCACTCTAATCTTGAGGCTAAGTTTCCACTTGCATTTGATAGGTTGGGGTTCTATCCATCATTAATTCATAACTTCGAAAAGGGCGCTCATCATGATCGATAGATTTGCAAAAATTGCAAAACAACTACTAAGGGGTTTGTACAAACTTTTGTAGTAGATGAAAATTGTTTGTTGCATGTTGTCTGGTAACCTGACAAACAACACACCATGATGCTCCTCCTATGCTTGGCCCAACATTATTTTGTAGCTTCAGCAGGACAACCCCCCATAATAATTTAGTCCTTATCATGACCGTGACCCTTATCGTGACTGTGGCCCTTACATTTCAAGCAACAAACTTCTGCGCAAACTTTAGGCTAGGCTTCCTTTCCCTTCTTTAGGCTCTGCAACTTCAGGTGCATACCTTCCAGTACTTTCCAGTTATGAGTGAATTTGTTGCACTCCAATGTTCATATCATGTACTGGCGAGGCTTCAAACCTCATCGCGATCTCCATAGCTTCTACTTGCGTTGCTATCTTTTGTTGTGATAATGGTAATCTTAGGTGAGGAAACAACGAATAAATGTACCAATATTTGTGTTGTTCATCCATGATGTTCATATTATCCTGTCATATCAGGCCTTTTAGTCCCTGATCAAAATCCCATGAGGATTCATTTATCATTTGATGTATTTCTTTAAACTCTATAATAGAGTGCACCTGATACTTAGGCTTCTTAAAATCATTGTTCAACACTTGTTGAGTCTCTGTTAACATCACACCATGTTTGTCTTGATAGTACTTGATATACCAAGTCAATGCCCTATCGTGCAACATTGTGACGAGTTGTTCTTTCTTCAAATTATCATTAGTGATCTGTTGTGTTATCCACACAACATTCGCAACAAACTAGAATTCCCAAGGGTCTTCACTCCCTACCCATTTAAACATAGACATCTTCATTGTGTTTTCCATGTTGGATGGTGGAGTTGGAGGTGGAGGTGGTGGTGGAGGTGACAGTGTAGGTGTATGCAGTGGAGGTGGAGGTGGAGATGGAGTGGATGGATGAGGTATCGATGGGATACCCTAACATACCAACTGCAGTGCACTTCGCGGTGTATTCAAAATAGTTCCTATATCATCACTTGAAGAGGATCCCAATAGTGGACTATATTTAGAGCCCAATTCTCTGTTTCTTCTGAATGATTTTCCACTTTGAATAGTCCGAACATCATGGTAACAACATAATTCATTTTTCACATAACAGCATCTTAATCCAAGTTTTCAGAGATTTTAAATAATTACCTTGTAGTTCCTTGAAGAGCCTGTGCTTTTCTTTGCTATAAATGTGCTAAAAGTGTTGGACCTACCAATATTTAGGGGATCACTCTGGTATCAAGTCCCAATTAGACCTCACACGGTTTGGTGTGGGAGTCCCATCTAATATGATGGCCCGGTTACCATTGTCTTAAGGATTTGCCTCAAATATTTCTTGTTAGCACAAGAGAGTGGTCTTATTTTTCTTCAAGAAGTAAGGCTTGCATGCCTAGTGAATGTTAAGTGTCACTTGTGTCAATTGTTCTTTCACTGTACAAGGAGAGGGTGGGAGTGAGTCCCAAGTTGGTTGGGATGAAGTCCCAACTCAGCTACGAACACAGAACACAATAGGACATGCACAACTTCCGGAGGAGCAGTCCACACGGATGCGGTAGTCACAACAAACAAGGTAAGATAACACATACAACACTCAACGGATGAGTCCGAATGAGTGCAACGGTTGTTACAATAAGTTTTATGTGAAATTTTTTTCTGCTGTCAAGGAGAGTAGTCTACATAGGAGAGACAAAGTTAACAACATATACAACACATTTCGATTAATAGATTATGTATTACAATGAGTGAAATACTTCAGATGTAGAACATAGGTTAAAGCGACAAGCATCACAAGTGTTAAAGATTAGTCTTACAACAATTACAATACATGTGTGAAAACATGTTGGCATATTATCAAGCGAAAGTTCCAAGACACATCATTATAGCATACATCACTAACCCCGAGTGCAGGGCATTAAAGCCACTACTTACTCCTCAAAGAAAATATTACAGAATCTCTTAGCTATGTGGGAGGAGCTGAGGTGAAAATTCCTTTGCATGTAGAAATGAGGGGGTATTTATAGCCAAGGGTGAAACTGACCCTTGTGGTTGTTCAATTACCCCCATGACCATTTGACCTCCATGAATTTTCGAATTACATGACTCTATGTTCAATAAGTGGGTCCCTTAGACTTCCACGTTACATCACATTGATTGACAACATAGACCATAGTAGATATGTGGGCGACATGACTCATGACATGACATGACATGACAGTGTTGGCACATTCGTGTTGCTGCTAGAATGCATGTCGAGCTACAGTGTTGATGGGTGATCGATGTCTTCATGGTGTATCATAGCTTCACCTCCACATGGTGAAGTGTTTGGAGTCTTTAATGCTTGATGAAGCTTTGGCATGTTGCTCCTTGCTTGCATGTTGGAAGGCTTGACAGGCTCATTTGTTCCTGAAGATGCATGTTCATCCATTCATCCATTGGTGAGCACATCTCTTCGCATGCATTGTTCGTTCATCAGTTGGTGAACCTGTCCTTCTGCATGTGCTCCCTTTGTTCATTCCATTTGTTGTCTTGCCATGTTTGTTGGTGTACCTATACCTATAGTCACTCATGACAAGACGACATCAACTCCAAAACCTCCTAGTCCATCATGACACATGATCAATTCAGATGCAAGTGACTGGAAGAGGCAGCAAGGTTGTGAAGTGGCATGATGACTTAGGGCACTACTGATGAAAACTACGCAAGTCACTAAGTGATGGAGATGGATAGTCCAAGTCAATAGTGATTGTTTGTGAGGTTTGGCTCAACTCGAAGTAAAAATTGCACAAATTTTGGGAGGGACAGTCAGGGTTGCTGGAAGGCAAGGTAGGTAGGATCTCTGTAGTTTTCAGAATGAGTGGGTAGCGGGGGCTAGAAGGCAAAATTTATGCAATTTTCTAGAGGAATAGGCTAGGCCATATAGAGGGTCACCAGGCAGGGATTGCATAGTTTTTGGGAGGAAATCCTTAGGAGACTGGCAACCAAAAATGTTCAATTCCTATAGGTAACTGGTAGTTGGCTAATGGGGTCACTTGTAGCAAAAACTGCACAATTCCCTAAAGGGAACTAGCAGTTACCTACTTAGTCACTAGCAACAGAAACTGCACAATTCCTAGAGGGAATTGGCAGTTTGTTGCTAGGAGCTGCTAGAAGGGGAAACTACACTAAGGCCAAGAGGTTGGCCTCGTCATCGTTTCTACACAATTTCTGAGCTGACCATATTGTTGGGAAGTGTTAAGGCTTGCTCATGAAAACTGCACAAATTCTGAGATGATCAGTTGGTCGACTGTCGGGATGACTGATTGGGAAAAATGCGCAATTTTCTAAGGGAGATAGGGACGGGCACTTGGTGTCTATTTGGCTTGTCTACGCAATTTCCTTAGTCAGCTGAGTGAGTAAGGTCAGTGGCCTTAGCGCAATTTTTTAGGGGAGTCAGCCCCAAGGTGACTGCCAAGTCCAACTATCTGGGTCGCCAGCATGAGAGTTGATTGAATTGCTTGTGGACAGTGCAGCTTGAAAGGACTAGTTTGGTGCTTCTACAATGTTCTGGTTGACAGTCGATCGAGTCGATGGCGAGGTGATGGTCTGGCTGTCAAAGGAGAGTCTGGTCATCATAACTTCAGCAAAAATGACTAAGTGTGTGAACAATCGAAAGATGCATAGGTGATCATACAAACATACACTCACATGACTCAATGAGGAAATGACTCAAACCATCCAGACACACAAGTTCAACATGACTAGCCGGCAGCGCAAGTGACAAGACACTCGTGATTGACCGTTTATTGGTCGTGAATATGACTTCGTGTGTGATTGCAACAGATTCTTTCATAGCGAACACAACAAGCACATACGAAGCAAAGACTCAGAACATTGTCGCAAGCATGACTTAGACACCAGCATGTAGAAACTTGAATCAAATGATCAAGCAAAGTACATGCAAGGACTCACATTAGCTCACGAAGTGAACCCAAGTGTGTGCATTCATCAAGAGAAAATCTCAAGGCGGGCTCTGCAATTGGGTGCACGCCAAAATTTTGGAGTGTGGTTATAGCCACTACAACACTTGGCGACACATTTGTAGAACTCTAGCTTCTCTGTTTCAGTTCATTGCTAGCACAGGGCCTTGGTCTTTTAGGGGTATTGAATCATTGTGCTAGTTACTTTAGCTTCCCCACTTACCTCATGGACATACATGGATCACCCTTTGCCAACTCAATCAAACACAATCAAAAGTTTAGCTTGATCTTAGTGTTTTGAATTCGAGAAGGGTAGTTTAGCTCGCGAGTTGAAGATTTTCAGAGTATAATTTTTTATCTCTGGTGTTGCTCCGCTGCCAGTAGGCCTAGATAGTACCCTGGTGGAGTCATGCAAGAACACACACATTGCTCCACTACTAGCAAACCTGGTCAATACCCCAGTGGAGTTGCATGCTTCACCTCTCTCTACAGGAAGCCTTTCTCTTCTTTCGCCTTTGTATTTTTTTCAAGAGGACTGTGCATAGGCACTTATTTACTTTGGGGGCAGAAGAGCGATCCCAACTTATTGAGAGTAGAAGATTTTATTCCTTCATAGAAGCATGTAAGACCTCTGACCAGGTATACGCAGGTTCACGCACTTGCGTATAGAATGTGCACTACATCCGCCAATTACTGAATCTTTGTTGAAGTTGTTGCATCCTCTGGAATGTGTAGTTCTAGTACTGAATTACATTCTTATGTAATTGCTACTTTGAGGCTCTGGCTTCACGATGTTAGCTCTTATTTTTCCTTAAGAGCTTGAGCCTTTTCTGCAAAGATATGTTCATTATTGATCTTGACCTCACTAATTACTGATAGTGTGCACTTCTCTCTGATCCGAAGCTCATCTAAGACCCCCTGATGAAGCACGTGGAGGGTCTAAAGTGGTAGCGCAACAAAATTCATACCCATGCCTTTGATCTTTCTGAGTTGGGCATTATCTTCCTTTGACTCTGCATGTAATGTTCCTTCTGGAATGGGAATGATTTTGAGGTCCAGAGTCTATTTTGTTTGCATTACGGTCTCACTCGCTTGTTGCAGGATTAGTTGAACCCCGCTCACTTGGCCCACGGTCGCTTACAGCTGAACTATTTGTATTTGCAACTCATGTAGATCTTTCTACACACTCCTAAGTGATTGCTAGAATTGTTGCTCGAACTGTTGCCACAATTTCGTTTTGTATCTCTGACCTTATCCCCAATTTCATCAAAGTCCACCTCAGTGAGGACCATTGGACCCACATGTTCCTACTTGTCCAATTTTTGCTTCTTCCTCGATCCAAAAGTCGTCTCCTTGGTTCACTTCTACAATTTGAAGGGGGTGCTCTACTCCTCACCACCACCTCATTCCTCCTCCCCAGACCCTTCCTTGTTCCTAATCTACTTAGAAACATATGCCTCTACTTCCACTGTGGCCTCCTTTGCAGCATGCTCCTTGTCAACAACTTCCTTTGCGGCACGCTATTTGTTAGTAGCTGCCTTAGCAGTAGCTTCTTTTGTCTTCTGATCAACCAATTCTCATGCTACTGCTTCTTTCCATTTCTGTGCAGCTATCCTCTACATGGATGAACTGTCTACGCTTTTGTTGGTACCTGCACCAAGATATGTGGGTTTTCACCACTCCCTTAGCCATGTCCCCACAATCTCCTATACATCAGCCTTCGTAACTAGGTATGGAAACTTGTGCCATATCTTCTTAGGATCGTGCCTCGTGCTCATGTATACATTATGAAAATCAACCTTAAATTCCGTGTAGGCCCACAACTTCTCAAACAAGGTTGGAGACAACCTTGGCCTCTGCCTGATCACCATGCAGAGGTCCATCTCACCAATATCCATAAGACTCTTGTTTCTGTGACACTCTTCAAGTCCTTTGTCTCCTATAGTGAAGCAAACTTCACTTCCTTTGGTAAATCCTCATCCTGTGAAGGGAACGAACTATCCTGTAGAAGTCACCATGCAACAAGTACAATCAATAGTAGGAGTCAGGCATAGTGAAATGCATTGCCATCATCCTATGCTTCGTGCAAAATTTCCTAAGAAATCCTTGAAGAGGTACTTTGCCCAATTGTATTTCACCCCTTTTGCGCACTGTGCAGCCAAAGAAATTACTGGTGTCGGAACCTTATCCGCGTGATGTTTTGCATGACCTTCGGGGGAAAATTTTGAGCAGAAAACTGCACCACTTGGTCTGTAATAGAGTAGATTAAGTATCTGCACAAATTCTTTACCATTCAAAACTCACTTTTCATTTTGTCTGCAAGCTCCTTCTCGTTGCTTTTGCCTCCAAACTCCACGGCTTGATCTGCCACTTTATAGGGAAATCTCCTAATTATGTGGATCACCATTTTTGTTATGGGGATGGGTCTGCCTAACCACAAACAACCATCGTGCACCAACGTGAGAAATTGGCGCACACATACAGTATTGATAACTGACCTATTAAAGTGTGGCACACGCAACATATGTAGCAATTCAGCTTGATCAACCTGTTTTACCCATTTCATTGGTTCCATCTTTGCGCCTTCAGTATCTTCATAGTAAATCTTGGTCATGTACTTATTTGTGGCTAAATGCGGAAATTTCTCATGACCAGCTAGATCCCAATCCTCCATTTTTAACACAGGGATACACACTAAGGGCATGCCTTAAAATGCTACTTCTTTCGGCAATAGTGACGTAGAGATAATGATTTTCACATTATTGGGATCCTTTGGAACCTTCACTTTTCCTTTTCATGGAGGGATATACTTCAGGAGCCTAGTGAGAGGCTCTCCCTCATCAACATCCAGCTCTTTAGCTCCTTCATGGAGTTCTTCTTCATCAAAATCTAAGGGTTCATGGCGGTACAACTTGGGGTTTCTTCTGATTTTCCTTAGTAGCATATGGCTTCAACCTAGGTGACCTTGGCACTGTAGGCACAGATGGCATAGCTTCCATTGACACAACATCTAGGGCTTTCGCTTAAGAGACAGTGGATTCGGAACTTACAGGTTCGGTGGACATATGTTCAAGGATAATCTTTCAGTTCCACTCAGGAAGTCTTGCAAATGTTGGGCTTGAAAACAAATCCTCCCAAACCTGTCATTCATAGAGTGAAAACAGTAGGGCTCATTACGCAATTTTCAGAAGGAAAAGTGTTCTATAGCAGACCAACATATCATATTTATAGGAAATTTCAAATTCAAACATGATCGTTCCCTCCATTTTTTGATCCTAAATGCATCTTTGGCGATAGATCTCCAAATATTTTTGCGATAAATGTCACCTACCTGCTCCACCTAACGGGGTTTTCGCTATCTAATCATGAACAATGTCTTCAAAGGCTACTGTTGGACCCAGCTGCGTGGCACCAACCCCCATGGCATAGCTCGTCCATCACAACTTCTTCTGTTAGTGCTTCTTCTGTCACATCTTCTTCTATTGTACCCCTTGCATCTATCGCACAACCCCCTTACTATGTTTTCCTTTTTTTTGGTTAGTGTAGTTTATAGTCTCGCTCTCCCTTGTAGCTGCCTAGAGTGCTAAGGTTGTCCTGCTACCATGTAGTCATTGTGCAGGGGTAGGATCCCCTATATAAAACTTCAATCGACTTCCATTCACCCTTCCAAGTAACAATTCACCATTCAACTTTGTGAGCTGAATTGCGTCTGCATCTTTAATTTCCTTGATACTATACGGGCCCAGCCAGTGAATTTGGAACTTGCCAAGAAACTTTGTGAACTTAATATCATAGAACAAAACCAAATCGTTCACCTTGAAAGTGTACAACTTAAAATTCCAATCATGTCAGATCTTTTGATCCACCATCTCTATCAAAGCTGCAATTCGCGGGCTTGGAAAAATATATTCCATGGGCATCACTGCCTCAATCCCATAGACCAACCTCAATGGATTTTGGCATGTCAACTTCTTGAACGTCATCCTATATGCCCATAGGACCATCAGGATGCGTACATTCCAACCATTTCTCTTCACATTACAAACATTTGTCAATGAATTCTCTGGAATCTTACTGAATGCCTCCACTATACCATTGGCTTGGGGATGACAGGGCGTGCTCTTTTGATGGTAAACCTGGAATTCTTCGAGCATCGCACTCATTATTTCATTTAGGAAACGTGTACCCCTATCACTCATCAATATCTTAGGGAACCCAAACCATGTTAAGACGTATCCAAACAGGAACTTCACAATTGTAGCAGCAGTACAATCCTTCAACAGCTGCGCATCTGCCCATCTGGTTAGGTACTTTGTCCTAGTGATGATGTACCATGTGCCTATCTTCCTTCGTGAGGTTGTATCGAACCTATGAAGTCAATTTCCCATTTTTCAAATACTTCTAATGAAACTTGAGGGTTTAAGGGCAATTGATCTCTTTGCGAAGGCTTTCCTATCCTTTGACAAGCATCACATGCTTTACAAAATTCCTCAGAATCTTTATGTATTGTCGGCTACCATAACCCTGCATGTAAACTATTCTATGCGGTGGCTCTACCTACCTAGTGTCTTCTCTCCACTCCTCCATGTGCTTCAGCGAGGATACTAGCACGCTCAAACTCTGGAACATATCGGCGTAATATTTCATATGTTTCTATCTTATACAAATGTCCCACTATAACAAAGAAATCAGCTACATGGACCACTAATTCATTTTTTTGTTGAGTAGAGTAGCCTTCTGGGTTGTACCGTAGTAAAAAATTGAATGATATCAGCAAAGTGGTCATCCACAATGCGAACAACAAAGAGATGTGCATTCGGTACTCCTTATTCCAAATTGGTCGGTTCTTCACCTATCTCGATTTGGCTTAGGTGATCTGGTCCTGCGTTCAACCATCCAGGCTTAATTATTACTTCAAAGTCATACTCTTAGAACAACAACGACCACCTACAAATCTTGCCCCCAAACACAGACTTGTTGACCAAGTACTTGAGAGCAGAGTGATCTGTGTACATTTTGAAATGTGTGCCCAACAAATAATGTTGAAACTTTTGCAACATGTAGACCATTGACAACCCTTCATGCTCTATAGTGGAATAGTTCTTTTTAGATTTTGATAGTTTCCTAAAGGCTTTGGATGATCAATATCGCCTATCCTAGGCTAGGCCAATACTGCACCCAGCACAATGCATGAGCCATCTACATGCACATGGAACTCTTTTTTCCAATCTGGAAATACTAAGATGGAAACATTCACCATCTTGTCCTTTAACATATCAAGACTCTATTGATGCTCATCATTCCAACAAAAAGTCGCATCCTTCTTTAATAGTTTCTCCATTGGGACAATTATCTGGGCATAAGAGTTAATAAAATTCCTATAGTAGCCTGTGTGGCCCAGCGTTGCACGCAGCTGCTTAACATTCTTGGGAGCTTCTAAATTCAAAATCACTGCTATCTTCACAGGGTCCACCATTAATACCTACTTGCATACTACATGGCCTAGGAAAATTCCAAAAGGCACGGAAAATATACATTTCTTCAAGTTCAACGTGATCTGGTATCTGTGACATGTATCCAGCATGAGGCACAAACTTGAAACATGGCACTTCACCAATTCGAACACAGTTGATTCATCAAAATATACCTCCAATAATTTATGAATAAAATCCTTAAATGTCTAGATTACTACCCTGGAGAAGATTGCAGGCGCATTCTTTAGCCTAAATGGCATTACTGTATACTGAAAACAACCCCACTCTGTTGCGAAGGTTGTCTTGTTGCGATCCTCTGACATGATCTTTATTTTATGGTATCTTGAAAGTCCATGAGTGAATGAATATGCCTCTTGAACTCCAACATTCTCCAAGACTTCATCTCTAAATGGTGTTGGAAATAGATCATGAATGCATGCATCATTAAGATTTCTGAGATCTACACATATCCTAATTTCACCTTGTTGTTTCTTTTCCTAGACAACCATTGGGCTCACCCAATCAGATTATTCTACTGGCTCAATAATTCCAGCCTCCAACATCTTATCGAGCTCTTTCACACCTTTTCTTTATACTTTAGATTGAGCCGATAAGGTCTCTTCCTTACAGGCTTCGCGCTAGGTTTCAAAGTAATTTTCATTATGTCCAAATATCCTACAATACCCTTCAGATCCGAGAACTTCATTGGGAATAGATCCTGGTATTCACGCAATAGTTCAGCCACCTTATCGACTATATCTTCATCCTAATAGTCTCTTGTCTTCATGAACTTAGGCTCTGCAACAGATCCAATATTTACTTGCCAGGTTTTTAGTGGCTTTGTTACATGAGGGTTCTCTATCTTAGGTCCTTCAACCTCACGCTGACCTTCAGTTTCTAGGATGTTGGTTTTTCTTGGATCATCTTCTTCTTCTTCAGTAGTCACATTGTAGCACTCCAGCGCATGGGGTAGATGTGTACTCCAATATAGTTGTACCCATTCCACTAGTTCTTCAGGCATTATAAAGATATCGGCTTTAATCTCTTATAGCACCTCATCAATGCATTGAAATACATCCTCAAAGCTAAAAGTTAATAAGAATATTTCCCTTAAGATATTCCATTCAACTGTCCCATGGTGTAGCTTTGATTCCAAGTACCAATTCATGGGAATAGTATGTAAGGTGTGATAGAATATATGCACCCATTTTGGTTGTGGGTCTTCTCTCCAAGCTTTTGTCCACCATGCCAAATGCTCACGTGGGTCATCCTTTCCACTATACTTCGCAGTCATACAGGTATTAGCGTATCCAAACCTTATCTTCATCATTTTCTTGTATTCCTTCCAGTCAACAAATATTTCCTTATGCATACCCCACCATCGAGCAGGCGTAGCGCGCAGTGCCAATTCAAGTGCCTAGAAATGATGTTCCTCGGGCACCTCCCTTTCAAACTCATCCAAAAAGAGATTAACATCATTTAAGCCATCATAATGCAAAAGTTTCCTTACCTCTGTAGATACGCACCGCAGTGATTTTGTCATCATATTGCAACGTAGCGTAGAGACCTCATGCAACCTATTTTTCCAGTGTTCGAGCTCTTCATCTGAATCTGAGGTACAAGAGCTATCTCTATTCCACACAATTCACCCATCTGCAATGATATTGATCGAATCTTCATTGCGCATAGTAATCTTGTAAATTTTATCCATGTCATTGTCCTCCTCATAGTCGCAAACTGGTTCAGTGTACCGCACTCATTCAGCAGGGTCCAATGGCACAATAACCCTAAGTGCCTTCCTCTCAAATGTCATCTTTCGTTTCTTCATATTAATCATTGCATCCATGTTGAAGGCCCAATCAATTCCTAGTAGCATAGGGTAAGAATGATTTTCATCGACTATTTCAATTACCCCAAAGTTAGCCAACGCACTTGCTCCTCTAATGTCTATCGTTACCCCATACAGGCACCCCATAGGAATGATCTTTTGTTGATTGTCCATGCATAACTATATAGGAGACCATTGCATCATAGGTCTCCCCATCCTTTCCCATGTCTAAATAGGCAGCACGTTCGCGTCGGAACCCAAATCCAGGATGATTTGGTCCATTTCATATTCTCCTATATGCTCGGTCAACCTCATCTCACGCCCTGTTCGCTTCTTGTGCTTGCCTAGTTTCCTCACAATGTGCTGTTCTGAAGGAACCTTAATATTACCCGTACAATTGTCTAACAATTCCTACAGCCCTTCTAGTGCCTTCTAATCTCTCAGTAGTTTCATACAAGTTTTCAAAAAACTAGCTAACAACGAAGGATCCACACCTTGCACTTCACTATCCCCAGTTGATTTCTCTTGACTTCTGGATGTAGAAGCCTCAGCAAAGTTCTTCTTAGCTTCCACGAAATTTTCTGTAGCCCAGTTGAGGTCAAACCCAAATTCCTTTTCAACGGCCTTGTGCACCCATCCCTCGGTTTCTAGTTGCTTTCCCTTATATTCACCTATGGCCATCCCACTACGCGTTACAATATTAGTGTTATGTTCCTCTTCATGAGGCTTTCCCTCATCATTTGGATATTCTACATAGGCTGTTGGGTCTACATCTTCTTTTCTTTAATCTTTGCTATAAGTATTGGGCAATATTCTATCACATGGTCAAACTGTCTGCAATATTGATGATATGGATCTGTTGGGTTCAAACAGTGGTGTGCAAAATGTCTAGATTCACCACAATTATAACAAATAACTTGTCCACGACCTCTACCAGCCCCTCATCATCTTCCTCTTCCACGACCTTTAAATCCTCTGCGTGCTACTAGCTCACTCTAATCTTGAGGCTGAGTTTCCACTTGCATTTGATAGGTTGGGGTTCTATCCATCATTAATTCATAACTTCGAAAAGGGCGCTCATCATGATCGATAGATTTGCAAAAATTGCAAAACAACTGCTAAGGGGTTTGTACAAACTTTTGTAGTAGATGAAAATTGTTTGTTGCATGTTGTCTGGTAACCTGACAAACAACACACCATGATGCTCCTCCTATGCTTGGCCCAACATTATTTTCTAGCTTCAGCAGGACAACCCCCCATAATAATTTAGTCCTTATCATGACCGTGACCCTTATCGTGACTGTGGCCCTTACATTTCAAGCAACAAACTTCTGCGCAAACTTCAGGCTAGGCTTCCTTTCCCTTCTTTAGGCTCTGCAACTTTAGGTGCATACTTTCCAGTACTTTCCAGTTATGAGTGAATTTGTTGCACTCCAATGTTCATATCATGTACTGGCGAGGCTTCAAACCTCATCGCGATCTCCATAGCTTCTGCTTGCGTTGCTATCTTTTGTTGTGATAATGGTAATCTTAGGTGAGGAAACAACGAATAAATGTACCAATATTTGTGTTGTTCATCCATGATGTTCATATTATCCTGTCATATCAGGCCTTTTAGTCCCTGATCAAAATCCCATGAGGATTCATTTATCATTTGATGTATTTCTTTAAACTCTATAATAGAGTGCACCTGATACTTAGGCTTCTTAAAATCATTGTTCAACACTTGTTGAGTCTCTGTTAACGTCACACCATGTTTGTCTTGATAGTACTTGATATACCAAGTCAATGCCCTATCGTGCAACATTGTGACGAGTTGTTCTTTCTTCAAATTATCATTAGTGATCTGTTGTGTTATCCACACAACATTCGCAACAAACTAGAATTCCTCAGGGTCTTCACTCCCTACCCATTTAAACATAGACATCTTCATTGTGTTTTCCATGTTGGATGGTGGAGTTGGAGGTGGAGGTGGTGGTGGAGGTGACAGTGTAGGTGTATGCAGTGGAGGTGGAGGTGGAGGTGGAGTGGATGGATGAGGTATCGATGGGATACCCTAACATACCAACTGCAGTGCACTTCGCGGTGTATTCAAAATAGTTCCTTTGTCATCACTTGAAGAGGATCCCAATAGCGGACTATATTTAGAGCCCAATTCTCTGTTTCTTCTGAATGATTTTCCACTTTGAATAGTTCCGAACATCATGGTAACAACATAATTCATTTTTCACATAACAGCATCTTAATCCAAGTTTTCAGAGATTTTAAATAATTACCTCGTAGTTCCTTGAAGAGCTTGTGCTTTTCTTTGCTATAAATGTGCTAACAGTGTTGGACCTACCAATATTTAGGGGATCACTCCGGTATCAAGTCCCAATTAGACCTCACACGGTTTGGTGTGGGAGTCCCATCTAATATGATGGCCCGGTTACCATTGTCTTAAGGATTTGCCTCAAATATTTCTTGTTAGCACAAGAGAGTGGTCTTCTTTTTCTTCAAGAAGTAAGGCTCGCATGCCTAGTGAATGTTAAGTGTCACTTGTGTCAATTGTTCTTTCACTGTACAAGGAGAGGGTGGGAGTGAGTCCCAAGTTGGTTGGGATGAAGTCCCAACTCAGCTACGAACACAGAACACAATAGGACATGCACAGCTTCCGGAGGAGCAGTCCACACGGATGCGGTAGTCACAACAAACAAGGTAAGATAACACATACAACACTCAACGGATGAGTCCGAATGAGTGCAACGGTTGTTACAATAAGTTTTATGTGAAATTTTTTTCTGGTGTCAAGGAGAGTAGTCTACATAGGAGAGACAACGTTAACAACATATACAACACATTTCGATTAATAGATTATGTATTACAACGAGTGAAATACTTCAGATGTAGAACATAGGTTAAAGCGACAAGCATCACAAGTGTTAAAGATTAGTCTTACAACAATTACAATACATGTGTGAAAACATGTTGGCCTATTATCAAGCGAAAGTTCCAAGACACATCATTATAGCATACATCACTAACCCCGAGTGCAGGGCATTAAAGCCACTACTTACTCCTCAAAGAAAATATTACAGAATCTCTTGGCTATGTGGGAGGAGCTGAGGTGAAAATTCCTTTGCATGTAGAAATGAGGGGGTATTTATAGCCAAGGGTGAAACTGACCCTTGTGGTTGTTCAATTACCCCCATGACCATTTGACCTCCATGACTTTTCGACTTACATGACTCTATGTTCAATAAGTGGGTCCCTTAGACTTCCACGTTACATCACATTGATTGACAACATAGACCATAGTAGATATGTGGGCGACATGACTCATGACATGACATGACATGACAGTGCTGGCACATTCGTGTTGCTGCTAGAATGCATGTCGAGCTACAGTGCTGATGGGTGATCGATGTCTTCATGGTGTATCATAGCTTCACCTCCACATGGTGAAGTGTTTGGAGTCTTTAATGCTTGATGAAGCTTTGGCATGTTGCTCCTTGCTTGCATGTTGGAAGGCTTGACAGGCTCATTTGTTCCTGAAGGTGCATGTTCATCCATTCATCCATTGGTGAGCACATCTCTTCGCATGCATTATTCGTTCATCAGTTGGTGAACCTGTCCTTCTGCATGTGCTCCCTTTGTTCATTCCATTTGTTGTCTTGCCATGTTTGTTGGTGTACCTATACCTATAGTCACTCATGACAAGACGACATCAACTCCAAAACCTCCTAGTCCATCATGACACATGATCAATTCAGATGCAAGTGACTGGAAGAGGCAGCAAGGTTGTGAAGTGGCATGATGACTTAGGGCACTACTGATGAAAACTACGCAAGTCACTAAGTGATGGAGATGGATAGTCCAAGTCAATAGTGACTGTTTGTGAGGTCTGGCTCAACTCGAAGTAAAAATTGCACAAATTTTGGGAGGGACAGTCAGGGTTGCCGGAAGGCAAGGTAGGTAGGATCTCTGTAGTTTTCAGAATGAGTGGGTAGCGGGGGCTAGAAGGCAAAATTTATGCAATTTTCTAGAGGAATAGGCTAGGCCATATAGAGGGTCACCAGGCAGGGATTGCATAGTTTTTGGGAGGAAATCCTTAGGAGACTGGCAACCAAAAATGTGCAATTCCTATAGGTAACTGGTAGTTGGCTACTGGGGTCACTTGTAGCAAAAACTGCACAATTCCCAAAGGGAACTAGCAGTTACCTACTTAGTCACTAGCAGCAGAAACTGCACAATTCCTAGAGGGAATTGGCAGTCTGTTGCTAGGAGCTGCTAGAAGGGGAAACTACACTAAGGCCAAGAGGTTGGCCTCGTCATCGTTTCTACACAATTTCTGAGCTGACCATATTGTTGGGCAGTGGAAGGCTTGCTCATGAAAACTGCACAAATTCTGAGATGATCAGTTGGTCGACTGTCGGGATGACTGATTGGGAAAAATGCGCAATTTTCTAAGGGAGATAGGGACGGGCACTTGGTGTCTATTTGGCTTGTCTACGCAATTTCCTTAGTCAGCTGAGTGAGTAAGGTCAGTGGCCTTAGCGCAATTTTTTAGGGGAGTCAGCCCCAAGGTGACTGCCAAGTCCAACTATCTGGGTCGCCAGCATGAGAGTTGATTGAATTGCTTGTGGACAGTGCAGCTTGAAAGGACTAGTTTGGTGCTTCTACAATGTTCTGGTTGACAGTCGATCGAGTCGATGGCGAGGTGATGGTCTGGCTGTCAAAGGAGAGTCTGGTCATCATAACTTCAGCAAAAATGACTAAGTGTGTGAACAATCGAAAGATGCATAGGTGATCATACAAACATACACTCACATGACTCAATGAGGAAATGACTCAAACCATCCAGACACACAAGTTCAACATGACTAGCCGGCAGTGCAAGTGACAAGACACTCGTGATTGACCGTTTATTGGTCGTGAATATGACTTCGTGTGTGATTGCAACAGATTCTTTCATAGCGAACACAACAAGCACATACGAAGCAAAGACTCAGAACATTGTCGCAAGCATGACTTAGACACCAGCATGTAGAAACTTGAATCAAATGATCAAGCAAAGTAGATGCAAGGACTCACATTAGCTCACGAAGTGAACCCAAGTGTGTGCATTCATCAAGAGAAACTCTCAAGGCGGGCTCTGCAATTGGGTGCACGCCAAAATTTTGGAGGGTGATTATAGCCACTACAACACTTGGCGACACATTTGTAGAACTCTAGCTTCTCTGTTTCAGTTCATTGCTAGCACAGGGCCTTGGTCTTTTAGGGGTATTGAATCATTGTGCTAGTTACTTTAGCTTCCCCACTTACCTCATGGACATACATGGATCACCCTTTGCCAACTCAATCAAACACAATCAAAAGTTTAGCTTGATCTTAGTGTTTTGAATTCGAGAAGGGTAGTTTAGCTCGCGAGTTGAAGATTTTCAGAGTATAATTTTTTATCTCTGGTGTTGCTCCGCTGCCAGTAGGCCTAGATATTACCCTGGTGGAGTCACGCAAGAACACACACATTGCTCCACTACTAGCAAGCCTGGTCAATACCCCAGTGGAGTTGCATGCTTCACCTCTCTCTACAGGAAGCCTTTCTCTTCTTTCGCCTTTGTATTTTTTTCAAGAGGACTGTGCATAGGCACTTATTTACTTTGGGGGCAGAAGAGCGATCCCAACTTATTGAGAGTAGAAGATTTTATTCCTTCATAGAAGCATGTAAGACCTCTGACATAGGTTTTCTCATTTAGATTTTCTCGTTCTCTATTTCTACTAGTTGGATGAGCTTGAACACACAGAGCAGAAGGTTGAGTACATGCATGGGGCTTCCTAGTGTGGACACGGGTTCATGGTTGGACCAAAAATTCCCTTGTAGATGGTTCGTATTTTCCATCAAGACTTCATCGGCCGAAGGTTACAACCAACCATAGAGAAGACGGACACAAGACTAGCAAACTGATAAAGTGTCACAAGTTTATTCAAATCTCAGCCACATACTCTATACAAAAACCATAATGTAGTAGTTGGAAACACTTATTTCCAAAAAAATAAAAAAATAAATAGTAATATATCAAAAAAACAAAATGAATATGAACAAAAATAGTAAGAAAAATCAAACAAAGAAAAATGAAGATAACAAGCAAAGAAAACAACATGAAAACAACAAGCAGCAAGCAGACTATGTACATGGCATGGGTGCAGCCCGGCCTATTGAAGGTAATTCTTGAGATCTTGGCTGTTGACGGGAAGGTTTTCAATCCTCCCGTCATGTGATTGCAAGTGATATGTGTGTGGTCCAAGCTTCTCGTAGGCCAGTGCGAGTCCACCAGGCTCCACTATTGGAACCTGGTGGTATTCCAAAAGGCCTTTAAGTGAAGACAACACCACTGTGTCAAGTACTGTGTGAAATCTGGGCTTGGATGATGGCACAAGGTAGTTGTTTTTATTCTGTGAACGGTTTAAGTTTCTGAAATCGGTGCATTAGCAGATTTTCCCAGATTTCTTACGTGAGGAATTTAAATTGGAAAACCAAGTATGATGATCAACTTTGCAAGTAATCCAACCATCCAAAATGTTAGTCAATATTTTCTATGTAAGGAGTGCAAACAACTTGTGTGTGTTACCTGGTCTTTGTTACAATATCTTATCTCCTCCTTTACTTGGAATATCATGTTGGATTGCTCGTGTGTAGTGTGTACTCAGGTCATCATCTGCTCATGCTGACCCATTCTGGTACTATTCAGTCAAGTAGTCAAAGATTTGTCACTACTACGGTGTGTATCTTGT
This sequence comes from Pinus tabuliformis, assembly GCA_031772625.1. Classification (NCBI taxonomy): domain Eukaryota; kingdom Viridiplantae; phylum Streptophyta; class Pinopsida; order Pinales; family Pinaceae; genus Pinus; species Pinus tabuliformis. The sequence goes on along the minus strand of CM062810.1, from coordinate 927,995,382 downwards.
ATCAAGATTGGTTATCTACATATCATGATAGGTTTCCAAGTTGCTTTGTTCATTCGTAGTGGTGGTCCTTTATAAGCTCAAAATGAGTGCTTCATACTTAGCAGTGTTGTTTGTGCACTCGAACTTCAAGCAGCTTGGGATCATGCATTGTCTGTTGTTTTTCTACAAGTTGGTTGCCATCAAGTACAACACATGCATTCATCGAACTTCAAGCAGCTTGGGATCATGCGTTGTCTATAGGTTTTCTCATTTAGATTTTCCCGTTCTCTATTTCTACTAGTTGGATGAGCTTGAACACACAGAGCAGAAGGTTGAGTACATGCATGGGGCTTCCCAGTGTGGACATAGGTTCATGGTTGGACCAAAATTTCCCTTGCAGACAGTTTGTATTTTCCATCAAGACTTCATCGACCTTAGGTTATAACCAAGCATAGAGAAGATGGGCACAAGACTAGCCAACTGATAAAGTGTCACAAGTTTATTCAACTCTCGGCCACATACTTTATACAAAACCAGAATGTAGTACTTGGAAAGACTTATTTTCGGAAAAAAAAATAGTAATATATCAAAAAAGAAAAACGAATATAAACAAAAATAGTAAGCAAAATCAAAAAAGAAAAATGAAGATAATAAGCAAAGCAAACAAGATGAAAACAAAAAGTAGCAAGCAGACTATGTACATGGCATGGGTGCAGCCCGACCTATTGAAGGTAATGCTTGAGAACTTGGTCGTTGACGAGAAGGTTTTCAATCCTCTTCTCAAGTGATTGCAAGTGATATGTGTGTGGTCCAAGCTTCTCGTAGACCAGTGCCAGTCCACCAGGCTCCACTACTGGAACCTAGTGGCATTCCAAAAGGCCTTTAAGTGAAAACAACACCAATGTTTCAAGTATTGTGTGAAATCTGGGCTTGGATGATGGCATGGGGTAGTTGCTTTTATTCTTTGAATAGTTCAAGTTTCTGAAATCAGTGCATTAGCAGATTTTCCCGGATTTCTTACGTGCGGAATTTAAATTGGAAAACCAAGTATGATGACAAACTTTTCAAGTAATCTAACCATCCAAAATGTTAGTCAATATTTTATGTGTAAGGAGTGCAAACAACATGTGTGTGTTACCTGGTCTTTGCTGCAATATCTTATCTCCTCCTTTACCTGGAATCTCGTGTTGGATTGCTCACGTGTAGTGTATACTCAGGTCATCATCTGCTTGTGCTAACCGATTCCGGTACTATTCAGTCAAGCGGTGAAAGACTTGTCGCTGCTACGGTGTGTAGCTTGTATCGAGATTGGTTATCTATGTATCATGATAGGTTTCCAGTTTGCTCTATTCGTTCGTAGTGGTGGTCCTCTATAAGCTCAAAACGAGTGCTTCATACTTAGCAACGTTGTTTGCACACTTGAACTTCAAGCAGCTTGGGATCATGTGTTGTCTGTTGTTGACATTATGATGCATGTGTTGTACTTGATGGAAACCCACTTGTAGTAGAACAACTCACTTTTACATGGTAACTAGATGAATGTGTATTACTTTATGGAAACCCACTTGTAGTAGAACAACTCACTTCTATATGGTAACTATATGAATCTACAGAAGAGATATCAGATGTAATAGAGTGCATGGAAGATGTGTTTACAGGCGTGACAAAATGTAGGAATCAGTTCAGAAGTAATATACAATGGCAACTCTCTCAGATGACAGATCACAATACAATAGGAAAACAACAAAGAATTACAGTTCAGACTACAAAGAATGAGGAAAGAGAGGTATACGCAGGTTCACCTTGACCAAGCTATGTATACACGCAGCTTAATAGAACGAAAGGAGTGTATAATGTACACATGCACTTTCACAGAAGGAAAAGCGCGTATATCTTGGAAAACTAAGTTTTTGGTCCAAGGTATTTGGTCCATGGTATTTTGATCCATGGTATTGGTCCAAGGTATTTATTCCAAGGTATTGACCCTAGGTATTTGGTCCAAGGTATTGGTCCTAAGTGGTTTTGGTCCATGGTATTGAGAAAGGCCTAAAACTATAAAAGGAGGAGAAGATCATTAGGCCAAGATGTGGAAGTATCGAATATTTGATGAAGTGTGAGATTTAATATGTAGGTTATTGGCTTATGGTGTTGTGCTTGATCTGCACCAAGGATGAAACTTAGCGTTTGATGAAGGATAAGATCTGATGATGAATCGGGATCTTAAGGCTTGAAATGAATTATCTTTATGTGGTTTGATCATGTAATGAATAACTGATGCATGTTGTAGTCTGTAAATGTGATGATCTGGGTATGGTTGAAGCCTGGAATAGTTGTAATGTTTAAATCATCATTTACAGACCTGTACGCAGGTTCACTTTAGAAAAGGAGTGTATACATGCTAGTTCTGCATATCAAAGCAGCATATACATCATAAATTTGATTTGAAGATCTGTACACTGGTTTGCTTTGGTAAAAGTGTGTACAAATGCAGGTTCGACACATGGAAGTAGTGTATACCTTATAAAGTATGTTTTAGTTGTTTCTATTTGCTGTTGCAGAGTTCTGGGTTTTGGTTTGGGTTCTGGTGACTGTATTCTGGTGACAGCATCATATTGACTGTCAAAGTGATTGATTCAGAAAGTGATGTTTGAGTTTCAGTGATTGGTTGATGTAGATGTATTTAATGATTGAATTGTAGTTATAATTTTGTTGATGGATCTAGTCTGAAAATTTATGAAACGTGGTCCCTAGAGGAAGAAAGAAGGTTGTAGCCTTCTGTAGGTCAGCACCTACATACTAGTAAACATATCGGCTAGTACAAGAGCTAGGGGGTTGTAGCTCCCTTCCAGTAGAAGCTGGAGAATGAGAGAGGTTGTAGCCTTCTGCAGGTAGAAGCCTGCGTGCTAGTATGAGTTTTCACCAGTACAATATTGTAAAAAGATTTTATTATTATTATTAAAAGAAGACAAAGACGACAGCAACAAGTGGTTTTCAACCACATTGGGTTTCCACCTTAAGTCTTCGTGTTCATGTGTGTTGCTTATGTGTGATGCTTTAATCTGCTTTTATTGCACTGACAAATACATCTCTGGTATACTAGTTAAAGTTCAATGCATGATTGATTGGCTAAATCAAAAGTTCTTTGTATATATGCTAGTTGCCTTAAATACAGTCGCATGTATACGCAAGTTGACTTAGCTAAAGTAGGATATACAAATCAATTTGGAAAATAAAATTATTGGCCGATAATACTGATTCACCCCCCAGTATTATTTCCAACAATTGGCATCAGAGAAGGTCCTTCAAAAGAAGCTTGATCGCTTGAAGGGAGATCCATCATCATGAGTAGTCAAGAAAGCGGGGGATCCATGAGACCACCAATCTTTGATGGGAGAAACTTTGTTTATTGGAACATAAGAACCACAACCTATCTACAATCTCTCAGAATGGATGTCTGGGAAATCGTGGAAGGAGGATATACAATTCCATCAGCAATTCCTACAGATACGACAGGTAAAAAGAAATATGAAACCAATGCCAAGGCTATCAATACATTGTTGGGAAGTTTGTCACAATCAGAGTTTGTCAAAGTCATGCAGCTCAAAACAACCAAAGAAATTTGGGACAAAATCATTCTAAGCTACAAAGGAGACTCTTAGGTAAAATGTGTTAAACTTTAAACTCTCAGAATTTAGTATGAAACTCTAAAGATGCACAATGATGAAAGTGTAGCCAGTTACTTTTTACGTATAGATGAGGTTGTTAATTGTATGAAGAATCTAGGTGAAGATGTAAAAGACGTTACCTTAGTTGAGAAAGTTTTAATATCCTTGTCTGCTAAATTTGAATCAGAAGTGTCTACCATAGAAGAAAAATAGGATCTGCAGACTATCACTATAACACAAATTCACAGAATCTTAACTTCCTTTTAGATGAGAAAAGGAGGCCCATCAGATATGAGAGAAGTTGCATTTAAATCTTTAGCAAAAGGAAAGGAAGAAATCAATGAATTAGGACATATTTCAGATGAAGAAGATGAAGTAAACTTTGTCAAGAAGCTTCAATGGGGTTCCGGAAGATTTAGAGGTAAACTACCCTTCAAATGTTTTGCCTGTGGTAGAGTCAGCCATTATGCTTCCAAATTTCCTCATAAAGAGAAATATGATAAAGGGAAGGAATGTGCAAAATGGAATAGAAAACAAAGTGTAAGTAAAAAGAGTTACTATACTCATGAAGACAGTGATGGTTTATCAAATAGTGATGAAGATGAAAATAGTAATGATTATAGACTTCTCATGGCTTATGACAATGATAATATTTTGGATGCTTTATAAGAAGATGACTTTCATGAACAAATCTCTAAACTCAAAATCTGTTTAGAAGAAAAGAATATGATTATAGATACCTTGAAATACCAACTTGTTGAAAGAGAAAAATAGAATGAAAAACTAGAATGTGAAATTGTGGGTCTAAAAAAGGATCTTGAGAAAACAAAATCTCTCAATCTTAGATTTGCTAAAGGATCAGAAACCTTAAATGAAATTATCAAAGTGCAGTGTTCTCCTCTGATAAGAAAGGTCTTGGATATACTAAAGAAGCATCTCGATTGAAAAAGTTATCAACCTCCATTAAAAGCTATCTTGATGCAGCAAAGAACAATGAACAATATGACAATCGTCAACAAAGGCATAAAGCAGATCACTAGGTAAATAAGGCTCAATTCACTTTAAGGATGAACAAAAGCCACAACCAACCTTAGGTAAATCATACTCAATTTTCTCCAGTGAAGAAAATCAATAGAAACTAAAATCACCAGGTCAATAGATTCGATAATCGCAGGAACTTTTTTAATGGTCAATGTTTCTCATGTCATAATTTTGGACACAAAGTTCCTCAATGTGTTGCTTACAAAACCATCATAATTAGATAAGCACGAAATCAAAGGAATGTGATAGGGATCAAGAAAAGTTCCTATAATAACTTTTCTCTTCTTGAAAATGAAATAGAATGCTCAATCTGTAACAACTTTGGCCATGAATAATCTGAATGTAGGAGAAAATTTCAGCAAACATCTCAAAAGGAGAAAACTCCATTAAATCCCAAGATATGGAGAAGGAAAGAACCGCAAACAAAAAATATGTGGTATAGCCTTATATGCAAAAGGACAAGAAAATTAGTGGTACATTGACAGTGGATGCTCAAAACACATGACGGGTGACAAAGAAAAACTTCACTCATATAATGCCTTAGAAGAGGAGAAGAGTTTCTCTTTTGGAAACAACACTCCTGCTGTCATAAAACGTAAAGGATTTGTCTTCTTGAAAGAAAAAGTTAAAGCTGGAAATGTTATGTATGTATACGGACTAAAACATAACCTGTTGAGTGTCAGTCAAATGTGTGATCAAGGAAATGAAGTAGTATTTCGATCAAACAGATGTGTTGTTCGTGAGCTTGATACAGGAGAAATCGTTATCTAAGGTACAAGAACTCCAAACAACCTATACATACTCAAGGGAGGACAACAACAATGTTATCTAAGAAAAAATGATGAAAACTGGCTGTGGCATAGGAGATTGGGACATCTAAGCTTTTCTCAAATAAGAAAAGCATGCAGATTCCAGGTTGTTCATGATCTTCTAGATATCAGCATCCCTGAAAATACCACATGCAAACCATGTCATTTCGACAAGAAAACTATAGCTCACTTCATTGAAAAGGAAGGATTAGCTAGTAAGCCTCTTGAACTTGTCCATATTGATTTATGTCGACCATCAAGGAAAAAGTCACCTCATGGAGAAGAATACTTTATTTTGTTCATTGATGATTTTTCCAAAATGTGTTGGATAGGTTTTCTAAAGTGTAAAGATGAAGCATTTGAAAATTTCAAAGCTTTCAAAGCTTTGGTTGAAAATGATTCAGATTGCATAATCAAATGCCTCAGATCTAATCGAGGAGGGAATTTACCTCAGATGAATTCTTTGACTTTTGTGAACAACATGGAATAAACAGGCAGTTCTCCACCGCAAGGACTCCCCATCAAAATGGAGTGGTAGAAAGAATGAACAGGACTATTCAATAAATGGCTCGAGCTATGCTAGATGAATCTAGAACTCCTACAACCTTTTGGGGTGAAGTTGCTTTTGCCACTGTGACTATTCTCAATCAAGCCAATATTCGGGTAAACAACACTCAAACTTCTCATGAACTTTGGTATGGTAAGACTCCTACTATAAAATACTTCAAATTTTTTGGAAGCAAATGTTATATCAAAAGGACTGATGAAAAACTTGGTAAGTTTGAGCCCAGAGCCGATGAAGGTATTCTTCTTGGTTACTCATCTCGAAGTAAAGGATATAAATGCTATAATAAAAGGCTTGGGAAAATTGTTGAAACTATTGATGTTGTAATTGATGAAGCATGAAAAAATCTAAAATAGATAAAAACCAAAGATTATGACAATGAAGAAGATCGGGAATATTTTCCCACATCAAATCACAATGATTCTGGTAAAGCATCAGAAGAAGAGACAATGGTAGAAGAAAAGACTTTGTCCAGGTATGTTCAGAAAAATCATCCAGAAACCCAAATTTTAGGAGAAAAAGAGGCAGGTGTTCAGACAAGAATAACTATTATAGAAGCCTCAAGCTATCTAGCATTACTATCCTCCACCGAACCTCAAAATGTAAATGAATCATGCAAAGATGAATGTTGGGTCAAGGTCATGAATAAAGAGCTTGATAAAATTGAAAAGAATAATACCTGGGAATTAGTTCTTAGACTTCATGATAAAAATATCATAGGAACCAAATGGATATTCAAAAACAAGCTAACTGAAAATGGAGAAGTTATTAGAAACAAGGCCAGACTTGTTTGTAAAGGATATTCTCAACAAGAAGGTATAGATTTCGAAGAAACTTTTGCACCTGTTGCTAGACTTGAAGCCATAAGGATGTTTGTTGCTCTTTCTAGTTTTCAGAAGTTCAAAGTATACCAAATGGATGTAAAATATGCCTTCCTTAATGGAGACTTGGAAGAAGAAGTCTATATTGAACAACGAGAAGGATTCATTATTGGAATTGATGCAAAATTTTTATGTAGACTCAGAAAGGCTCTCTATGGTCTAAAACAAGCTCCAAGAGCCTGGTATTACCGCCTTGACAAATATCTCCACCAACAGGGTTTTTCAAAGGGGTCAACAGACAACAATCTATATACAATTATTGACACTAATAAATTTCTAATAATTGTTGTCTATGTTGATGATATCATTTTTGGTAGCAATGAAGAATCTATGAGTCAGAATTTTGCTTCAGTAATGCAGCAAGAATTTGAAATGTCCTTGCTTGGTGAGCTTACCTATTTTCATGGTCTACAAGTCCAACAAAATAAATATGGTATCTTTCTTTCACAAACCAAATATCTCAAAAATATCTTGAAAAAGTATGACATGGAAGATTCTAAACCAGTATGTACCCCAATGGTAACAGGATGCAGTCTCAACTCAAATGATGAATCAACAGTAGTACATCAACCAACTTACAAATCCATGATTGGTAGTCTGCTTTATCTAACAGGTACTGGACCTGACATCATGCATGTAGTAGGAATAGTTGGAAGATTCCAAGCAAATCCAAAGGAATCACACCTTTAGGCAGTCAAAAGGATTTTCAAATATCTTCAAGTAACACAAAAATTTGGTTTATGGTATCCTAGAGATATAGATCTTACTCTTCATGCAGATACAAATGCAGATTGGGTAGGAAGTGTTGATGACAGAAAAACCACAAGTGTGGTGCATTCTACATGGGTTCTAGGTTAGTGTCATGGCTCAGCAAGAAACAAAGTTCAATTGCATTATCTACAACTGAAGCAGAATATGTGTTTGCTGCATATTGTTGCACACAAATACTTTGGATGATGCAAACATCGCAAGAAATTCAGATCACATGTACTCCACCCATATCCATTCTATGTGATAATACAAGTGCCATCAGTATTTCAAAGAATCCAGTCATGCACTCCAAGACCAAGCACATAGCCATCAAATATCATTTTCTACGTGAACAAGTGCTTGAACAAAAGGTCAAATTGGAGTATGTTCCCTCCAAAGAACAGGTTGCTGATATATTCACTAAAACACTGCCTAGAGAGACATTTGAATATCCCAGACATAAGCTGGGAGTAGTTGCTGCATCATCCTACTGTTAAAAACCATTTTTTTTAGAAAGGTTATTATACACGAGTTTCATGAAGTATAGTCGCGTACATATGCGGGTCTCTCTGGGCACAGTCATGTATATGTTGGTTTGAGGAAAAGTAATGGGCCAGACTAAGGAGAAAGGGGTCTTATATGGTTCAGTGAATTATCTGCTCTATTTGATGATGGTTACAATCTGCTGATGACATGTGGAAATATGTTGGTTCTCATAAGTTGTTGATAACTTGAGGTATATTTGATTGATGATGATTCCTTGATAATTCTTCTGATATATGATCATATCTGTCAGTGAACATCTGGCACAAGTTCAGGGGGAGCATATGATTCTAATAATGCATTGTTGGAATTATCTTAGAAGATCTTGGTACAGATCCGCATAGTTGTTTTGATTCAGGTGACTCTTTTTGATGGACATTTACAGGTTGCTGGTGTGGATGCTATTAACAAATGCTTATGGAGCATATCATACATGATGTATGATAGTTGCTCATGACTATCATGGTCTTGTTCAGATATTTTGTCTCTGTTATAAATGACATGTATATCATTCAATGTAAAGGTCATATCAAGATGCATGATGTAATAATTTATTTTTGTCTGTTGTAGTCTTTTGATGAGTCCCTTTTGGTCATATGATGTAATTTGTACCCCCATTATGCATGGGAAGGATGATGTAATAATTTCTATATTTCAGTCATGTATAAACAATTGGTATATCCCCACTTGGTTGGGTGGATGATTCAAGTTTGGCATATCCCCACTTGGTTGGGAGAATGGATGTATGTATGAGTCATTGGTGATAGAAAGATCAAACTCACATAGTTGAGTTATAGAGTCATGTTATTTTTTCTTAAAAATATTTGCAGACTCTGCATGTGCTCAGTGGGAGCATGGATGTTATAGTACATCTCAGCATGAACAAAGGGGGAGCTCAATCAAAGAATTCAGCTCTTGGTCTGCCCTTTGCCCTTGATGTCAAAGGGGGAGAGTGACTTGGTATTGTTGTTGTCATCAAGACCAAAGGGGGAGATTCTTGTCATTATGATGCATGTGTTGTACTTGATGACAACCCACTTGTAGCAAAAAAACTCACTTGTATATGGTAACTAGATGAATGTGTTGTACTTGATGGAAACCCACTTGTAGTAGAATAACTCACTTGTTTATGGTAACTAGATGAATCTACAGAAGAGAAATCAAATGTAACAGAGTGCATGGAAGATGTGTTTACAGATGTGACAAAATGCAGGAATCAGTTCAGAAGTAATGTACAATGGAAACTCTCTCAGATGACAGATCACAGTACAGCAGGACAACAATGAAGAATTACAGCTCAGACTACAAAGAATGAAGAAAGAGAGGTATACACAAGTTCACCTTGACCAAGCTGTGTATACACGCAGGTTAATAGAACAAAAGGAGTGTATAACATACACACACACTTTCACAGAAGGAAAAGCACGTATATCTTGGAAAACTAAGTTTTTGGTCCATGGTATTTTGATCGATGGTATTGGTCCAAGGTATCTGGTCCGAGGTATTGACCCTAGGTATTTGGTCCAAGGTATTGGTCCTAAGTGGTTTTGGTCCATGGTATTGAGAAAGGCCTAAAACTATAAAAGGAGGAGAAGAAAGAAGGTCATAGCCTTCTGTAGGTCGGCACCTACGTACTAGTAAACATATGAGCTAGCACAAGAGCTAGGGGGTTGTAGCTCCCTTCCAGTAGAAGTTGGAGAACGAGGGAAGGTTGTAGACTTCTGTAGGTAGAAGCCTACATACTAGTATGAGTCTACACCAGTACAATATTGTAAACAAATTTTCTTATTATTATTAAAAGAAGACAGAGATGACATCAGCTGGTGGTTTTCACCCACATTGGGTTTCCACCTTAAATATTGGTGTTCATGTGTGTTACTTATGTGTGATGCTTTAATCTTCTTTTATTGCACTGACAAATACATCTCTGATATACTGGTTAATGTTCAATGCATGATTAATTAGCTAAATCAAAACTTCTCTGCATATACACTAGTTGCCTTGAATACAGTGGCGTGTATACGCAAATTCACTTAGTTGAAGTAGCATATACAAATTAGTTTGGAAAATAAAATTATTGATTTGATAATACTGATTCACCCCCCTCTCAGTATCATTTCCAACAGATGAAAACAACAAGAAGCAAGCAGACTATGTACATGGCATGGGTGTGGCCCGATCTATTGAAGGTAATGCTTGAGATCTTGGTTGTTGATGGGAAGGTTGTCAATCCTCTCGTCAAGTGATTGCAAGTGATATGTGTCTGGTCCAAGCTTCTCGTAAACTAGTGCAAGTCCACCAGGCTCCACTACTGGAACCTGGTGTCATTCCAAAAGGCCTTTAAGTGAAGACAACACCATTGTTTCAGGTACTATGTGCAATTTAGGCTTGGATGATGGCACAGGGTAGTTGCTTTTATTTTGTGAATGGTTCAAGTTTCTAAAATCAGTGCATTAGCATATTTTCGTGGATTTCTTATATGCAAAATTTAAATTGGAAAACCAAGTATGATGATGAACTTTGCAAGTAATCCAACCATCCAAAATGTTAGTCAATATTTTTTTGTGTAAGGAGTGCAAACAACATGTGTGTGTTACCTGGTCTTTGCTGAAATATCTTATCTGCTCCTTTACCTAGAATCCCGTGTTGGATTGCTCACGTGTAGTGTGCACTCAGGTCATCATCTGCTCATGCTGACCCATTCTGGTACTATTTAATCAAGTGGTCAAAGACTTATCACTGCTATGGTGTGTAGCTTGTATTGAGATTGGTTATCTACGTATCATGATAGGTTTCCAGGTTGCTCTATTCATTCATATTGGTGGTCCTTTATAAGCTAAGAATGAGTGCTTCATACTTAGCACCGTTTTTTGCGAGCTCGAACTTCAAGCAGCTTGGGATCATGTGTTATCTGTTGTTTTGGATGACTGCAATACAACCGGTCCCTATGCCATCATGTGTCTCTGATCCGTCAAAATCCATGGCCCACAGTTGATCTGTACATGGACCATTTGGCATGATAGTACTACTGCTACTATTGTTGCAGCTACTACTGCTACTATTGGTACAATGAACTGTACAAGTTTCATTACCATCAGTTGGGCAAGGAAGGAGTCCCAACTACATGTCTGATGAGGTTGGATATGGTTGTGCAAGATAACACTTCAATGTCGTTTCAATGAGGTAGTTTCCAAACATGAGTTCTGCAAAGGCCAATGGTTCATTCTCATTGTTAAGGGTAGTGACATTGTGTTTCATATACCTCTCGGATAACACCCGGATTTGGTTGCATTTGCCCTTGTACGGAAGCCACATGTGAGACTAGTTTGTAGCAAAATATCCATCTAACTTGCTGGACCAGTCTCTGCTAAGTAATAAACCATATTCTTTCGGTATGTCCACGAAAACTATGTTGATGCATTGGTGGACTTGATTGCCATGATATAGTCCGATGATCACATCTTGCATCTCACCAATGGTTAGCATAGATGTTCGATCGAATTGGATGATTCTTTCAGATGTTTTGCTCCATTGTGCATTGATCTTATTAGCAATGGAGAGTGGCATGACGTTGGCTGTAGTGCTAGAATCAACCAAGAATTTGTGGACATTGTAGTTAAAAAATTCAAACAAGATTAGGAATGGAGGGAAACCCGAGTTTGCTTCGTCCATTCAGAGTGTGTTGAGCACAGTGGATAGTGATTCGGGAGGTGTGTTTTCTCCCTTGCTGGTGGAGGCTTTGCTATCTGTTTTTGTCTATCCCATTACGCGCAGTAGGATATCTCACTAACTCTGGACCTTATCTAACTCGAACAAACTTATGTTCACTCTATTTTTCTTCATGTCTTCAACAATGTTGTATTCCAGAGGTGGTAGACTTACTGAGGTGTTCAGAGTGGAACGGATGTCTGTGTTGTCCAGCGGGGTGTTTTGCAACTTGCTGCTTATGGATGTAGTCTTATCTGCCACTGTCTTCCCGTACTTGCTTTGTGTTTTCTACCTTTTGGCAGCCAGAAAATTGACCTTCTTTATCAGCAGTCTCACCTTCTCTTGCATTTCCCCAAGTGTAGGGGGAGCCCCTTTACTCCTAATATTGTAACAATCATTTTGTTTTTGGTGTTACTTCTTGGTGTTCATCTTTGACATTACTTGCGAGCATTGATATGCATTCACCACATGCCCAGCACTTGATGTTTCATCAGGTGCAACCCCTTCACCATCATCAGTGTCTTCCGGGTACTCCTGCATATTTTTTTCTGCATCAAGTGTATGACTACAGACAAATCCAATGACTCGCTTCCAATCCGAACAAGAGTTCTCGGGGTGATTTTCTTCGTGGAAAGAACAAAACTTAGGATCTGTGCACTATTTGAGTTGGAACACGGGCTTATGTGCATATTTTGAAGTGAACTGTTTGTTGCTTGATGAACTAGTTTCCTGTCTCTGTCTGGACAGATGACTGCTTGAAAATGTGTCCGTTTTCCGTTACATGAGCTCAGACACTTCCGTGGTCAATTTCTTGACAAGGTGAGTGAGGGACTCAATATTGATTGCTTCCTTATCTCTACCCTTGCTCGTCATTGCTTAGGGCTTCTTGCTTCCTTGGAGTCCTTCATTGATTCTTCATCCTTGATGACTCTGATTGTGCGCAAGTCCTTTTCAACAAAAATAGCCTCTTCATAGCTTTCCAAGACAAACTACGCAATGCTGGTTGGCAGTGCGAACATTTAATAGTCAACAATGATGGATTCATGAGGTTTAGTGTCCTCTGCAAACTTGTTCAAAATACTTGTAAACCTTTTATTGAAGTCTTTCACTTTCTCTTTTCCCTCCATCTTAAGGCTTCCCAATTCTTTGATTAGCATGGTTGTGGTGTTGTCATCAGTTAATGTTTCAAGGAACATACATTTGAAAACACCCCAGTTCTGTATCGAGTTGGGTGGAAGGCTATGATACCATGAAGCTACGTGGCTGTCCAAGGTACATGGGAACAATATACATGCTACGTCATCATAACATACCTCAAGGGTTTGTAGCTATAGGTAGAAGTTGTCTAAGTGGTATTCTTCCTTCACTGTGCTTTCAGGGTTGAACTTGATGTTCATTCTCTCCACTTGCTTTGGCATTTTGTGTAGAACAACAGGGAGAGTCGATGGTCCCTGAGGCATCCATTCAAGATTTGGGTCAGCCATCTCTTCTTCTTCTTCTTCCTTTTCCTCTCAATCAGAGTTTGATGGTTCTAGCTCTAAGTCAGTTTGTTTGTCTCCGCCTCCACCTCCTCCGCTGCCTTCTCCTCCACCTCCTATACTGGAGTCAGATCCCAAGATCACAAGAGTGTCTTGTTCACCTTGCCAGAAGACCGGAGGTTCCTCTCCATCTTCAATGGCTTCTTCCAGACCTTGAACTATGGCAAGGACTGCTTCTTCGACCAATGATACAACAACTCCACTGAGAGTGGCTTTTGACTTCTTTGATGCATATGGAAGATTTTGTATGCCTGGGATCAGTTCGACTGCTTTCTCGAACTAGCGAGTGATGGGATGGGTGGAGCGAAGTTGTTTGATCTAGATTTAAACAGCAACGTAACAAATTACAGATATAACCATAAATACAAGGATGCAGTATAAATAACACTTCATTTCATTAATATCAAATACTAAAATATGCTTACAAACAGAATGGAAATAAGACTAGCTCAAGCAGTGGTAACTTATCTCTAAGAAGAGATGTGGTGGCTACATGCCTCTAAACAACATTACAATGAGGCTCAAGGGCCTTTTCATTATTGAACAATAAGAGAAAACCCTAAACAACCAAAACCCTAACCCGAGGAGATGTAACACCAAGAGTTTATGGGCCCCATTGGGGTGAGTTGGACAACCAACTTCCTGGGGTCGCGACTTGGTCATATTATCTTTGTTTGATGCGCATGATAACCTATTGGAAAGATCTCTCCAAGGACTACGACGGAAAAGATGATTTTAGTTATAAAATTGTTCGCAGTAGATTGCCAAGAAAACATCGTTTAGGGCCTCAAAATGGCTCCAGAAGTTTAGGACCCAAAAAACTACTAAAAATAGTCAACTATGCTACGATTAAGGAAACTGAAAAACTAAAAGAAACAATGGTGGGGATCCAAGTGGAATTGGTGGCTGGCCACTAATATCCACCTGTATCATTCCTCCTCCCTTAGGAAGCAATGGTTCCCATTACATTGAGTTCCTCCATGAGATGAGGAAACTTCTACTGAATTTGGTCCCTGGTGAGCCACTTGCCCTGGTGAAGGAGTTGTCCTACTTTGACAACTTGATACAGTTGGATCTTCTATTGGCGAGTGTTGTTGATCTACATGTCCATGATCCGATCAATTGTGGATTGCTCCATGCAATATGGATTTAACTCTATAGGTGTGAGTTGTTCTATAATGTCTGATGTGTCCAACAATGGTGGGAAGTATGGTCGAAGGTAATCCACATTGAACACTGGGTGCAGGCCAAGGAATGGGGGAATGCTAAGCTCAAATGCATTGTCACCCACAGCCTTAGTAATGGTGTAAGGACCATACCCAAGCGGTCTGAGTTTACGATAGGCTCCAGTAAGGCATTCCTTCTGCAAATGCAACCAAACTCTATCACCCACCTGAAACTTGTGTGGCACCCGATGTTGATCATGTCGTTGCTTATACTTGGCATTTGATTTCTCCATAATTTCATGGACCTGCTGGCAAATATGTTAGATGTTATCAATGAAGTTGTTTTCCTTATCAACTTCTGACTGGACATGAGATGAATCTGCCTGAGTAGTTGCAAATGGTATGGACACATCAATGTGACATAATGGTTGGAATCCCAAGCCCACTTGAAAAAGGGTTGTGGCTAGTCGAGCTATCGAGAGCCTGATTATAGTTTCGATGGATGTAGAGAAGGCTCTCATCCCATGTGCATGGATTCTTTGAGTTGTACATGCGCGGAATGTGTATGATCATCCTTTTGACAACCTCCGTCTAGCCATCAGTTTGGGGATGGAAAGCTATGGACTTAGTGAGCTTGGTGTCTAGCATCCACCAGAGACTAGACCAAAATGTACTGAGGAACTTGATATCCTGATCAGAGATGATAGCCTATGGGATCCCAAAGTGTACCCACACTCGTTCAAAGAAGAGTTTAACAGTGGCTCCTATTGTGATATTCTTCTTGCAGGCCACCAAAATGGCCATCTTCGAGAATCTGTCGACGACCACAAAAACACAGTCATTCCCATGCTTAGTAGAAGGAAGGCTTGACATGTAATCCATGGAGATGGATTCCCAAGGTTGACTAGGGGTAGGCAGCGGAGTATAGAGGCCTTTCTTCTTGATGTTCGATTTGGCAATGGCGCAGGTAGTGCAAGATCTGATGTACTTCCCGACATCCTGTCGAAGATTTAGCCAATAGAAATACTTTTGCAATACTGCCATTATTTTCTCGACCCAAAATTCCCAACAGCCCAACTGTAGTGCGCTTCCCAAATCATCTTGGCTTGCTTGCTTGAAGGAACACAAAGGTGTCCTAGGTGGCATAGTAGGGCATCTTGGAGGTGAAAATATGCAACTTGCTGACCCTCCAAGAGCATCTGGTATATGTGGTTGAACTACGGGTCACTTTTGTAGAGAAGTGTCCAATCAGAAGTCTCATGCCCATAAGAGTTGAGCACGATGCTTAATGCCATGATCGGTGGTCGGCTTAGGAAGTCTGCAACATTATTGGTGCTACCCTCCTTATACTTGATATTCAAATGGAACTGCTGCAGGTATGTGGACCACTTTTGTTGGCGATCATTCTTCAACTTCCCTTGCATATGTATGAACTGCAGGGGTCAGTGGTCTGTGTGGATGACCGTTTCCTTCCCCAAAATGTAATGCTTCCATTATCGGCAAGCCTTCACAATGGAATACATCTCTTTATCATAAGTGGGATACTTCCAGACTATGTTTGAAAGTGTCTCATTGTGATATGCCACTCGATGCCCATGTTAAGTAAGGACTACCCCAATAGCATAGTTAGAGGCATCTGTCTTGATCTCAAATTGTTGTTGCAAGTCTGGTAAAGTGAGAACTGGTGCAAAGCAGAGGTGATGTTTCAACTCTGCAAATGCCTTCTGTTGACATTCAGACCAAAATAATTTTTCTTTCTCTCCTCCCTTGGTGACTTGACTCAAGGGCCAAGTGATATTAGAGAATCCCAACGGAACCTGTGGTAGAAATTGGCAAGACCCAGAAAGCTACATAGCTCTGTCAGAGTGGTTGGGGCTGGCCAATCCCGAATGAATTGGATCTTCGCTGGATCCATGTGCACCCCTCCTTCATCAATAATGTATCACAGATAATGAACCTAGGTCATGCCAAAAGTGAATTTCTCAAAATTGGCACACAGCTTGTGTTGCCGTAGTGTTTGGAGAACCTATCGGATGTGGTGGAGGTGCTCTTCCCAACTCTGGCTGAAGATCAAGATTTCATCCACGTATACCAATACAAATGATTTGGTGAATGGTCGCAAGATGTCATCTATCAGCCTCATGAAGGTTGCAGGCATTCATCAACCCAAAAGGCATAACCAACCATTCGAAAAGGCCCTCCTTGGCTTTGAAGGAAGTCTTCCACACATCGGAGGGTTCGATTGGTACCTGGTGATAGTCATACTTTAAGTTGATCTTGCTGAAATATTTTCCCCCTTCAGTTGGTCTGAAAGGTCATCAATCCATGGGATCGGGTACCTATTCCGGACATTGATCTTGTTCAGCGCCCGGTAGTCAATATAGAGTCTCCAAGTCCCATCCTTCTTCTGTACCAACACGATCAGGCTCCCACAGAGCGATGAACTCAAACGGGTGTGACCTTTCTGCAACAGCTCCTGAATCTACCTCTTGATTTCGTCATTCTCCACAATGGAGCACTGATAGATTGGTCCATTGGGCAGCGGTGCACCTAGGGTCAGATCGATGGAGTTCTTGACTTGACAATGGAGAAGCACCCCTGTGGGGGAGGTGAAGATGTCCTCATAAGCCTTCACAATCTTGTCCATCTGTTGTTGCCGTGTGGAGGGACCCTGTCTGGAGGTCGTGGCCACCGTCTTCTTCTTTCCCTGAGGGCATATCATCAGGAAAAAGAATTCCCAGTTTTAGAAATGAACTTACTGTGTTGTTTTTCAATAACCAAACAGATGGTGGTAGGAAACGGTACCTCCGGTATCCTGTACAACTTATTTCCCAAAGTAAAAATAAAAACACGAGGCCTTGACTCATACACAGCATGTCGCTTCCATAAGTATGGTTGGAATAATAATACAACATAAACATCAAGGGGAGCAATGTCACATATTACCTCATCCATGAAGGGCTTGATGTTGTATGGAAGGCAGCACCGCTAAATCACGCGAAGATCCAGTCCTTGGTGAGGCCATCCGATGTTGTATGGTTGTGGATGTGGTGTGTTTGGTAAGCCCAGCTGCTTCATGACCTCTGTTGAAATGATGTTCTGTTGGCTCCCACTATCAACAATGAACTATAGCAGGGAACCCTTTACCCACATCTGGGAGTGGAAGAGGCACTCGTCCTACTCTGGATCTTTGGGTTCCTCCTTTTAGATCTTTCTGGTGGAAATGATGGCATTGGCCTCTGCATCGATAATCTGCTTCCCTTTTTCAATCCCATTATCAGGTTCTGACTTAGAGTCATAACATGCATATGATTCTGAAGCCTTTAGCTTGGCCACTAGTGACTGCTTGGCCCGACACTCACTTGTGTTGTGAGTGGAGCTCTTATGGAACTCACACCACTTTCCCGCGTCCTTCTTCAGCTTTGCAACATTGTTCTTTGCTTGTGGCTTTGGTGGGTTGTCGTGGGCCACCCCACCTTGGCTTTGTCCTTTGTTCCATGGTTGGGGGCACCTTTCCCTTGCTTTGGATTCACAAATCCAAAGTCTCGCTTCTTCCATTTAAACTTTTGCTTGATCTTGACCGCATATTAGTATGTCGTGCCAAGTGAGGAGATGTCCTAGAATTCCATCTCATCCTGGATGTACATGTGCAGGCAGTCGAGGTACTTGAGAACTAAATGCTTCTCAGAATCCTTAATACCCAAATTCATATGAAGGGTACAAAAAATATTGGTAAACTCTGACACATCTTGGTCCCTTCCCTGTCACAGCATTGTCCACTTTATGTATTTATCCTCATAGCTCCTCACAGGGTAGTACTGCACCTTGATGGCATCCCAGAACAAGTTCCAAGTGGGTGGGGCTGAAAATAGTGAGTTTGTACTTTCATCCTTCTACTCACAATATGTTTCCCACTAGTCCTTGACGTGGGGGGCTGCTTTGAGAACTATAAAGGTGATCTTTTCCCGGCTGGAAAAATCATGAATGGAAAAATAACCTTCTAGCAGGTTTAATGATTTATCTACAGCGTCTCCATCTATCTGACCCTCAAATATGGGAATGTCAAAGTTAACTTGTACCTTAAAGGGTGCGGCTCTTCTAGAGTAACTGTCAGAAGTAGATGCATCACCCCTGGGTAGCCGCTGAAGGATCTGGTCAAAGTTGTCCATAATCGCATTCCTTTGTCACTCGAGGGCTTCCTCGAGCAAGATTTTGATAAGATCTCCTGCCCCCTCGTCTTTCTTTTCATCCGCCATGGGAGGCCGTCGGGATTTGCGAGGCTGGTCTTGCAAAGGTTCGACTAGCTCAAGCCCTAACTCCTTATATCCCGACCTTGTTGGGGACATGCAAAGAAAAACAGAGAAAGAGCAAACCACTTGGATACCATTGATCCAGATTTAAACAAGAATGCAACAAATTACAGATATAACCATAAATATGAAGATGCAGTAGAAATAATACTTCATTTCATTAATATCAAATATTGAAATATGCTTACAAACAGAATGGAAATAAGACTAGCTCAGGCGATGGTAGCTTATCTATGAGAAGATATGTGGCGGCTACATGCCTCTGAATTGCATTACAATGAGGCTTAAGGGCCTTTTTATTATTGAACAATAAGAGAAAACCCTAAACAACCAAAACCCTAACTCGAGGAAATGTAACACCAATAGTATATGGGCCCCATTGGGGTGAGTCGGACAGCCAAATTTCCAGGGTCGCGACTTGGTCATATTATCTTTGTTTGATGTGCATGATACCCCGTTGGAAATATCTCTCCGAGGACTACGATGGAAAATACAATTTTAGTTAGAAAATCATTGGTGGTATATTGTAAAAAAAACGTCATTTAGGGCCTCAAAACGGCTCTGGAAGTTTAGGACCTGAAAAACTGCTAAAAAGAGTAAATTGTGCTACAATTAAGGAAACTGAAAAACTAAAAGAAACAATGGTGGGGGTCCAAGTGGAATTGGCGGGTGGCCACAAATATCCACCTGTATTAGTGTTGATATGGAATCTCATGTTCAATTCTGGGGGGTGATGAGTAACCAATTGTAGAGTCGCGTGTAGGTGAGAGGGAGTGTGAGTTACTACCTTGACCAGATGGTTGATGAATGAGTGTGAGGGGAATTTCAGCCATATACAACTAGATACCCTCCTTCTAGTGCCAGAAATGTCGACGGTGATGGACCCACCAACATTCAGGGGATCACCCCGGTATGAAGTCCCAATTAGACCTCACGTCATTTGGTGTGGGGGTCCAATTCGGTATGATGGCCTAGTTGCCATTATCTTAAGTATTTTCCTCAACTCTTGCTTGTCAGCACAGGAGAGTGGTCTGCTTTGTCTTCAAGAAGTGAGGTTCACGTGCCTAGTGAGTGTAAGTGTCACTTGTGTCAATGGTTCTTTCAATGTATAAGGAGAGGGTGGGAGTGAGTCCCAAGTTGGTTTGGATGAAGTCCCAACTCAGCTAGGAACACACAACACAATAGAAC
This sequence comes from Pinus tabuliformis, assembly GCA_031772625.1. Lineage (NCBI taxonomy): Eukaryota > Viridiplantae > Streptophyta > Pinopsida > Pinales > Pinaceae > Pinus > Pinus tabuliformis. Next base: position 927,975,239 of record CM062810.1, on the reverse strand, counting down.
ATGCACAGCTTCCGGATGAGCAGTCCACATGGATGCAGCAGTCACAACACACAAGGTAAGATAACACTTACAACACTCAACGGATGAGTCTGAGTGAGTTCAATGGTTGTTACAACAAGTTTTATGTGAAAGGTCTGTTTGGTGTCTAGGAGATTATTCTACATAGGCGAGACAACGTTAACAACATATAAAATACATTTCCAATAATAGATTATGTATTACAACAAGTGAAATAGTTCAGATGTAGAACAAAGGTTAAAGTAACGTGCATCACAAGTGCTAAAGATTAGTCTTACAACAATTACAATACATGTGTGAAAATGTGTTGGCCTATTAGCAAGCTTCTGAATTAAGCGAAAGTTCCAAGATACATCGTTACACCATACATCACTAACCCTGAGCGCAAGGCATTGGAGCCACTACTTACTCCTCAAATAAAAGAACACAGACTCTCTTGGCTATGTGGAGGAGTTGAGGTGAAAATTCCTTTGCATGTACAAATGAGGGGGTATTTATAGCGAAGGGTGAAAATGACCCTTGTGGCTATTCAACTACCCTCATGACCCTTTGACTTCCATGACTTTTCGACTTACATGACTTTATGTTCAACAAGTGGGTCTCTTGGACTTCCATGTTACATCACATTGATTGAAAACATAGCCGAATGTTGTTGTCAAGCTACAATGTTGTTGGGTGATGGATGTCTTCATGGTGTTGTTAGTTCTAGTCTTCGCAGCCTGTCACTAGGAATCAACATGAGCTCTTACTAGGTTTGGTTCGTTTAGATGTTTTGTACATGATATTCAACACAAAACATGTCATAAGTATTTCCATCAGAATAATCTCGAAAAAATATTTCCAACCGTATATCACACTCCCATAACCGGCTCCCGGATTAGAATATATGATCAAAATGAATTATTGATTCTTGGTTATGCATGTTTTGAGGTCAGTTGTTGCACACAGGGACAAATTTACAACAAAATCAGTTTGGATAAGAATTTTTACAAAAGTGAAAAAGGCTTTTGTCCAAATAACAAAAACCTCCTTTAGTTTATGCACAGGCATTACTATGTGGGAGATATGTAGTGATATTTGGAGCCTACATTAAAACAAAGCAAAATTTTCATTTATTTTACTGTTTTAGTAATTTTAGTGTGCTTCCATTTGACAACATATGGAAAGTAATTTTGAAGAACCCAAGGAGTTTTTTGTTAACTACGCGCCATATAACAAAAACCTCTTTCAGTTTATTCATAGGTGTTGTGAATTTGGACATGTGACTAGATCTTTACAGCTCATTTTCACATATTTAAATTTTTAATGATTTTCTGTTTTAGAGATGATTTTGTGGCACAGATTTCGAGAAACTGGAAACAAATTTCCAAAATTTGAGAGAGGTTTTTCTCCAACATGACCTTATATACAAAAACCTCTTCCATTTTTGTAACAGGTGCTATGTTTTAGGAGATACGAGTTCATCTTCAACACCTATTTTCAGAAATTCGGTCCAAGTTTAATGTAACTGATTCTATTTTGAAGAAGATGGTTGAGCTCAATTCTCTTAATATAGGGATGATCTAAATGTATAAATTTTATGACTGTCATAGTGTAGAGGTTCTATTTTTGTAGTAGAGAGGCTGTCTTGGCTTTGTGTAAATTTTTTCCTGAATATCATTTTAATAAAGCAGTCTTTTGCCTTTTGGATCTAGGATTCATCACGGTGCTAATGTTTAGTATGTTTTTCCTGTAGTTTATTTACACATTATGTTTTTAATACCTTGTAATAAAATTATCTAAGTGATATTTTAGGAATTCATCCGTAATGATGCTCCTTTCATGATGATTTTGTTGTTAGTTGTAATGGTTGTCTTAGCAGAATTCATCCTTGGTTAGATGCTCTGTTGAGCAACCTCGTGATTCTCTTTCATCTAAAGTTTTTGTTGCAGATTCATCCTTTGTCCGATGCCTGCAGGGTAGTGAGATTTCTCCCTTATACTTCTCACATTTACAATCTTCACTTGGTTGAACATGGCACTTAATTTGCCCCAAGTTTGCCGACAAAAATTGACATCAATTCCATAGTCCAAATCATCCTTTCTCTTGTTGTTTCAACCCAAAATAAATCCAGTCAAATCCTCTAAGCTACTATACCTAGCCTAAGAACCATATTTTATTCAGTCATCTTGACTGAAATTCACAAGGAGAGAGCCCTCTCCTTACCTAGTAGGGCTAGCTACCAGGTTAAGCTTGGTTTGTGGTTATCCTAGGATTGCCTCCCTTTAGCCTGAGGTCAATCTAGGCTCTAACATAGCGGTGACCATACTGGGGAAGAGGTGACAGATCTTCTCTGGAAAAGATCATTCAAGTTGTAGATCTGATTGTTGATGGTGGACAACAGTTAGACACATATGAAGGCTGAAACATTCACCTGGCGACTCCAACTCAATCCAGAGATTCCAGCGCTCACTGATCCATTCATCCACTAAAATAAAATGGTAGGGTATGTGGCAAACCCTATGTTTTGTGAAGTTTTAAAAGAAGTTTATGATCAGTTAGTGGATGTTGAAATTGATTAAGTATTTTTCATTACCGTGCTTCAATGTTTAAGATATTCGAAGTTTCCTCCTAAAGCTAAAACTGGTTTCTTTGATATAGTTGTTGAAAAATTAGAGAAGGAGATTCAATATTTAAATGATCAGATCCAATCATATGTATTCTGAGATCCCAAAAAGTTCTTGGAAACTCTCCGTCCTTCAAAACAAGAAACAGTAGAGCTACTCGTGGATGTTTGCATTGACGGTTTACAGTTGGAGGTCTGTGTTGAGGAGTTAGGGTAGCAAACAGAGTCTAGTTTCCTTGATCCTATTGTCACATATATGGAGTACTTTTTCGGTTTGAATGATAAGTCAAATTGTCTTTCACACAACCAAATTCAGTTTGTGCATGGATGGTTGTCAGCGTTTACATTTGTGTCCTGGTTGAAGCACTTTCAAGCAGCATCCTTATCACAGTTACTTGATTGGTTGATCTGGCATTACAGTGTTACTTGATCTATCAATTTTGTAGCAAAGTAGGTTAGATTTGTACATAAATAAGTTGCCTAAGGCAACATTTCAGTTTTCGGTATTTGTTGATGTACAGGTTGCAGTATGTGTATGTTTTATGGATTGGTATAAGTTGTTTTGGGTTTGAAACTATTTGATCATATTTCCCAATGGATGAGGCACTTGGTCTATGTTGTTCTTGACATCTCCATGGAGCTACCATCCCCAATAAGGCCAATGTTAGTTCCTGTCTTCACAACCTATCACCAGGGATCAACATGAGCTCTTAATACGTTTGGTTTGGTTAGATGTTTTGTACATGATATTCAGTACAAAGCATGTCACAAGTGTTTCCATCAGAAGAAGCTCAGAAAAATATTTCCAACGGTATATCACACTCCCGTAACCGGCTCCCGGATTAGAAGATATGATCAAAATGAATGATTGGTTCTTGGTTATGCATGTTTTGAGGTCAGTTGTTGCACACAGGGACAAGTTTACAACAAAATCAGTTTGGACAGAAATTTTACAGAAGTGAAAGAGGCTTTTGTCCATCACATACCAAATAACAAAAACCTTCTTCAATTTATGCACAGGCATTACTATGTGGGAGATATGCAGTGATATTTGGAGCCTACATTAAAACAAAGAAAATTTTTCATTTATTTTACTGTTTTAGTCATTTTAGTGCGGTGCCATTTTACAACATATGGAAAGTAATTTTGAAAAACCAAGGAGGCTTTTGTTAACCACAAGCCATATAAGAAAAACCTCTTTCAGTTTATTGATAGGTGTTGTGAATTTGGACATGTGACTAGATATTTACAGCTCATTTTCACAGATTTAAATTTTTAATGATTTTATGTTTTAGAGATGATTTTGTGGCATAGATTCCGAGCAACTAGAAACAAATTTCCAAATTTTAGAGAGGTTTTTCTCCAACATGACCTTATATAAAAAACATCTTTCATTGTCATAACAAGTGCTATGGTTTAGGAGATACGAGTTCATCTTCAACACCTATTTTCAGAAATTCAATCCAAGTTTAATGTAACTGATTCTATTTTGAAGAAGATAGTTGAGCTCAATTTCCTTAATATAGGGATGAGATAAATGTATAAATTTTATGAATGTCATAGTGTATAGGTTCAATTTTGGCAATAGAGAGCCTATCTTGGCTTTGTGTAAAAATTTTCCTGAATATCATTCTAATAAAGCAGTCTTTTGCCCTTTGGATCTGGGATTCATCATGGTACTAATGTTTAGTATGTTTTTCCTGTAATTCATCTACACATTATGTTTTTTTTGCCTTGTTACATCATTATCTAAGTGATATGTTAGGAATTCATTCGTAATGATGCTCCTTTCATGATGATTTTGTTGTTAGTTGTAATGCTTGTCTTAGCAGAATTCATCCTTGGCTAGATGCTCTGTTGAGAAACCTCATGATTCTCTTTCATCTAAAGTTGTTGTTGCAGATTCATCCTTTGTCTAAGGCATGTAGGGCAGCGATATTCCTCCCTTATAATTCTCATATTTACAATCTTCAGTTGGTTGAACATGGCACTTAATTTGCCCCAAGTTTGCCAACAGAAACTGACATCGATTCCGTAGTCCAAATCATCCTTTCTCTTGTTGTTTCGACACAAAAAAAATCCACTCAAATCCTCTGAGCTACTATACCTAGCCTAAAATCCATATTTGATTCAGTCATCTTGACTGAAATTCACAAGGAGAGAGCCCTCTCCCGACCTGGTAGGGCTAGCTACCAGGTTAAGCTTGGTTTGTGGTTATCCTAGGATTGCCTCCCTTCAGCATGAGGTCAATCTAGGCTCTAACATAGTGGTGACCATACTGGGGAAGAGGTGACAGATCTTCTATAGGAAAGATCATTCAAGTTGCAGATTTGATTGCTGATGGTGGACAACAGTCAGACACATATGAAGGCTGAAACATTCACCTGGTGACTCCAACTCAATCCAGAGATTCCAACGCTCACTGATCCATTCATGCACTAAAATAAAATGGTAGGGTATGTGGCAAACCCTATGTTTTGTGAAGTTTTAAAATAAGTTAGAGATCAGTTCGTGGATATTGAAATTGATGAAGTATTTTTCATTACCGTACTTTAATGTTTGAGATCTCCGAAGTTTCCTCCTAAAGCTAAAACTAGTTTCTTTTAATTAGCTGTTGAAAAATTTGAGAAGGAGATTCAATATTTAAATGATCAGATCCAATCATATGAATTCTGATATCCCAAAAAGTTCTTGGAAACTCTCGCTCCTTCAAAACAAGAAATAATAGAGTTTCCCGTGGACGGTTTCATTGACAGTTTTCAGTTGGAGGTCTGCGTTGAGGAGTTAGGGCAGCAAACAAAGTCTAGTTTCTTTGATCCTATTGTCGCATATATGGAGTACTTTTTCAGTTTGAATGATAAGTCAGATTGTCTTTCACACAACCAAATTCAGTTTGTGCATGGATGGTTGTCAGCATTTACATTTTTTTCCTAGTTGAAGCACTTTCAAGCAGCATCCTTGTCGCAGTTACTTGATTTGTTGATATAGCATTACAGTATTACTTGATCTATTGATTTTTTAGCAAAGTAGGTTAGACTTGTACATAAATAAGCTGCCTGAGGTGACATTTCAGTTTTTGGTATTTATTTATGTATAGGTTGCAGTAGTGTGTGTATGTTTTATGGATTGGTATAAGTTGTTTTGGGTTTGTAGCTATTTGACCGTATTGCCCAATGGATGAGGCACTTGGTCTATGGTGTTCTTGACACCTCCAAGGAGCTTCCATCCCCAATAAGGCCGATGTTAGTTCCAGTCTTCGCAGCCTATCACCAGGGATCAACATGAGCTCTTACTAGGTTTGGTTTGGTTATATTTTTTGTACATGATATTCAACACAAAACATGTAACAAGTGTTTCCATCAGAAGAAGCTCGGAAAAATATTTCCAACGGTATATCACACTGCTGTAACCGGCTCCCGAATTAGAATATATGATCAAAATGAATGATTGATTCTTGGTTAGGCATGTTTCAAGGTCAGTTGCTGCACAAAGGGACAAGTTTACAACAAAATCAGTTTGGACAGGAATTTTACAAAATTGGAAGAGGCTTTTGTACATCACATACCAAATAACAAAAACCTCCTTCAGTTTATGCATAAGCATTACTATGTGGGAGATATGTAGTGATATTTGGAGCCTACATTAAAACAAAGCAAAATTTTCATTTATTTTATTGTTTTATTCATTTTAGTGCGGTGCCATTTTACAACATATGGAAAGTATGTTAGATTTTAAGCTTCTGTGGTTGTTTCTTGGAGTAGCATGATATGGATTATCCACAGTATCATGTTCAATCTGTCGATGTTTCAAACCCCAAAGGGGGTCCATCATCAGGACTAATTTTTAGAAAATAATTGATAGTTCTTTGAGAGAAGAATCATGCGACCAGAGTATAAATAAACTTAAATCTTGATAAATTTTTATATAAAGAAGCCGACCCTCATATATACATATGAATATTATAATAATTTTAGTTTAATTAATTAATTTGTATTCTTATTTTTATTTTAATTGTTTTACTTAATTGATTTTAATATGTAGATTATTAATCCTTTTTATTCCCTTGATTCTATTAATTTTTTTTTATTTTATTTAACGAGGAACAGTTCGGGTTGTAAGGATGGTCAGTAGGTAGGGATTACACAATTTTTTGTAGGAACTTCCCAAGAGAGTGGCATCCAAAACTGTGCAATTCCCAGAGAGAAGTGGCAATTGGCTATTTGGGTCACTGGCAGCCAAAAATGCGCAATTCCCAAAGGGAACTAGTAGTTGGTTTCCTAGTCACTGGCAACGAAAACAATGTAATCCTTGGAGGGAACTGGCAATCTGCTGCTAGGAGCTGCTGGCAGGCAAAACTGTACTGAGGCCGGGAGGTCGGCCTATTGATCATTTCTACGCAATTTATGAGTTGAGAGGACTGCTAGGAAGTGGAAGAACTGCTCATGAAAACTGTGAAAATTCTGAGATGAGCAGTTGGTTGACTGTCAGGATGACTAACTGGGAAGACTGTGCAATTTTCTAAGGGAGACAGGGATGGGCACTTGGTGTCTATCAGGCCTGTCTATGTAATTCCTTCAGTTAGCTAAGTGAGTAAGGTCAATGGCCTCAATGCAATTTTTTAGGGGAGTTAGCCTCGCGGTGACAACATGAGAGTTGATTGAATTTCTTGTGGGTAGCGTGACTTGAAAGGACTAGCTTTGTGCTTCTGCGCTTTTCTGGTTGACAGTCGGTTGAGTTGATGGTGGGGTGACAGTCCAATTATCAGAGGAGAGTTTGTTCATCAGAACTTCAACAAAAATGACTAAGTGTGTGAACGATCGAAAGATGCATAGGTGATCATACAAACACACACTCACATGACTCGACGACGAAACGACTCAAACCATCCAGACACACATGGTCAACATGACTGACCGACGGTGCAAGTGAAAAGCACGAAAGTCATGATTGACCATTCATTGATTGAGATGATGCTCGCGCGACAATGAATGTGACTCAGCGTTTGATTGCCACATATACTTTCATAGCAAACACAACAAGCACATACGAAGCGAAGACTCAGAACATGGTCTCAAGCATGAATTAGACACCAGAATGCAGAAACTGGAAGGAAATGATCAAGCAAGGTGGTTGAAAGGACTCACACAAGCTCATGGAGTGAACCCAAGTGTGTGTAGTCATCAAGAGAAACTCTTAAGGGAGGCTTAGAAATTAGGTGTAGGCCAAAGTTTTGGAGGGTGGTTGTAGCTGCTACAACAAACTGATGGTTGTATCAAACGCGAGCTCATTGACGAATCCTCCTATGATATGATCAATCCAGTGATCAATAGTTCACACGATGTTATTTTCTGAAGCTTCCAGGCACCTCACCAGCTCTGGATTCCATGCAATAGGGTCGTCAAGTCTCCACATACCCTGATTGTCTGCCAATCTAGATAGCCAGTCATGAAATTCGCAAGAGAAGAAACAGAAAAAGTTTTCCGTTTCTTCTGAGTATAGGTATATATTCAACCACTGTTCATTGGACAACCGTGGGTTCTTGTTTTCTCGAGTTGTGAACGTGTGTTCCTTATGATTGAACCACTTCTCAATTTATTTCTTAGTAGGAAACCACTTATTTGACATCACACATTCCTCAGATTGATCTCGGTTCTGGCAACATAACCATTTGTTGGCTTAAGGGGTCCTGACCCAGGTTCTTATTTATTTGTGCCAACCAAAAAATCCCTAACTACTGGCCCTTTCGGCAACAACCTGTGTAGCGCAGGCTGTAGTCTCACCCGAAGCAGTATTAGGAGATGATAGAACTAGGTTTCTTTATCTAGAAGCCTGTGTGATGGTTTCCTAAGGTTCTTAGGGTTTAGATCTACCTCCATGCGGATCTATTCCCTCTGACTATCAACTACTGCAACTCTGTAAAAATGACCTTCAGATCTTCGTGAAGGTACTTAATAGTACTTATCATGTAGAAATATTACAGATCTACAAGTTCCAAGCAATAAATGTGCATTTTGAAGCCCTTATGGCCTAGATCTGTCATCGCGCAAATCTACTCTTTCCAAATAGATAACTACAATATATCTATCTAATGACTTCCCAATCTTCGTGGAGGTGGTTAATTATACTTATTAGGCATGAATATTATAGATCTATCCATTTCATGTAGAAAATAAGCATTATTTAACATAAAATAGATCACAGAATGAAGATACATAAGCTTAAGAAGAAGTAAATAACAAGGCACAAATGCATCAAAATTGCTTCCCAAACAGCCTTTATTATGAATAAGCATTCAATTAGAGAATTATCCTCCCTGTTCACTCAACTGCAGGGGGCTACGCACTCATCTTGCGGACTTACCAAGGTATTTATGAACTTAGCTACAGGAGCCTTCCCCTTTTTCCTAAGTATAGGAAACAAACTTTTCCTACCTTAGCACCTTACCCTTACAATGATTCTTCACTTAAATTTACCTTCTAAGACTCACTATGACTCAAATACTTATAGCATTTTCTTTACAATACCATGGCTCGTGGACCATGGGTGGGTCTCAAAACAACTCTATCATGTTCCCACCTAAGGGACTAAATCCCCTTTCACTCTACTTAGCTTCGCACTCTGCTTCCAAATTTCGCGTTGACTTTACAGTCTTTAACAAAAACTATTACAAAAACTGACTTAACGGACAAAAATTGACCCCAGGGACCCCATCCCAACACTTATTTTTGTCAACTACATTAGATTCAAAATTGGAATAATATAACTTTCCACTTTAAAGTACTACCCTTCCTCATCCAATGATATCACATATTCAAAGAACAAAAAGAAACCATATCACCCAAATGTTATCTATCCATAGAGGGAAAACTAACTATGTCGTAGTCACACATAGTCAATAAGTCCTTGACAATAGATTAATAAAAAATTGGAGCTTACATATTTTGTTGAATTAAAAAATGTAACACCCTGAAATAACAAGAGAGGAAACATAATCAATTTGTCACACTATGGAACTCAATAACTGACAGCTCTAAAATTTTCCTATTTGACATTTAAGTAACTGAAATCCTCCCCTTTTTGAACACAACAAAAGAAGCATATCTTAAAAATAATCTGTTTTTACAAAAATGATACTATAAAGCATATCTACATAAACATATAGGTAAATAGCTTCATGAGTATCCTTGTGATGGTTGTCAAATTACCAGTGTGGTTCAAAAACATATTTCACAATCTCATTTTTTTCAAAAATGTCACAAGGCGTAACTCTTAGAAGAAAAAATGATGCTCCTTAGTTGTCAAAAATCATGTTACAAAGAAGTGTTTTGTAATGTAAACATCTTAGAATTTGGGCAGACACCCAGGTAATAATGAATAAATATAAATTTTAAATAGTAAGAAGCATGGCATTTAACTTTCAATAGAATTACTGAAGTAGTTATAAATGATAACATAACAATAATTCTCAACTAAAGTAGACATGCTAATGAACAGATTGAGACAAGCTAAGGAGGCACAAAAACATGAAATAGACCGAGTAATGTAGAGGAGATACTGAAGCACATGAATAATAAATTTCATAGAAGAATTTGGAAGAAATTTTGTGAAATTAGTCCACTTTACTTAGAGATTGTATAATACACCTAACCTTTTGTCATACGATGACCTTCAATTTCCTGCAAACATTTTCATGACTCCAATGCCTCTCATTAAGGGTATTGACCTTGTAGTCTCCATCTTCTCTCAAAATAGTTGCAACCACATAAAAGTGAACACAACTTTCTTAATGGTGTCAGTTTGAGCTCACGTTTCAAGTGCATTGTGAGATGCTTGTACTTAAATGAAGAATGTAAGATTAGAGGGTGGACTCCAAGACTTATAGACATAACATAGGTTCTTCACTCAATGAACCAAAGACATAGCACGTGCATTTGTTGGATAGAAAATACCTCCAATTTCAGTTGATAACTATAAATTTCTTGCAAAACACTTTCGGTAAACCCACCTCAAAATATATCTTTCCAATTAAAAAACTCCTTTTATTAGATGCCCCTTTCCATACTCTCCATACTCTCAAGTGCCCATAAACTGATCTGACACTTTCCAATACTTACAATGTTATGGGATGTGATTCCCCCAGTGAGGTGACAATTTTTACTTTGCTATAATGTTGTGGGGTAATGAACGAAAAAATCTAAAACATGGAATGTCCCCCAAAAAGTTGGCTTTTAAGGTGTAGTTGTGGATTTAGTTTGAATGGTATGGAAATTTCTTTATAGGGACTTGTAATTTATTCCAAGCCCAAAGTGATCATACTTAGAATTTAATGTTGAAGATGTACACGGAAGTTTAAATTTTATTCCTTTGAGATTTGACAATGTGAAAAATATGGTTATTTAAGCAATTGGATAAAGCAGTCTCAACTCGTCATGGATTAGCTCATAAAATTTCAAATCTAATGATTGATAGAGCATCATCTAGTTTGGTAATTTCTTGATTAATGGTTTACCCTTCCTTATTATCAAGTTCTTGTAATTAATTTCATTTTTTTGGCACATCTCTTGAATCCAAAGTTTAGGTATTTGAATTGAGGAGCATGTGTCATTTACTTTCCATGAATTCCATATGATCCTTCTGTGAAAATATTACAATAGTTGATTGCAGGTTGTTCATTTTTATTTCCAGTGAAGAGTAATATATGTGGTGATGAGCCCCCAAATTGGGCAACCTATTGGGCTCATTTTGCCTAATTATCCTTGTTCAGTCCTTGTTCAATCCTCCATTTTTCATAGCTTATGCATTATTTTTTAGTATGTTTATTTCATTTGTACGAATAAGGGTGGTCACTCTTCCTAGGTGGCTAACACGTGTTTATTTCAGGTTTTTTGACACATGTTGGAGCAAAACCGAGCAATCATGGGCTAGAAGACAGCCAAGCTTGAGGTGAGGATTCGTAGGGGGTTGTCTATGACATTAAATAGCCCTTCCTCGGGATCTTCACCCCCAAACTCCGAGCTCACAGGCCACCAAAACTGGATCTTGAAGGCAGCCAAGCAGATTTTGGAAAAGGGACTATCTACTAATAGATGGACAGCCAAGTCCCCCAGATTTAGGAGGCCTGCTAGGGCCCTTGTGGTGTATAAATGATAAGGCCTTAGCCTTCGTAACGGACTTTTTTGAAACCATTGTATATTTTTGCACTACAGTGCTGTCAGCTTTAGCTCGTTTTCTTGTATCCATTTTGGAATAACTCTTGACTGATGACTATTTTTTGATAATGATAAGCAGTCCTATTTCACATCAACTCTGAGTTTTCTATAGGAGTCGTAGCTCTCAGGGTTGGGCCCAACCTAAGAGCCTAGGGCCTCCTTTATGTACTGTTTTCCTTTTGTGCATTTGCAAACGTATTTCAGTTAGGTAGATTAAGTTGTGTTGATTAACTAGGTCATTGTTTATGAATAGAATGCTTCAGATGTTTAGAATAGATTGATAGAATAATAACAGGAAAAAGGCTCCAAAAAATGGTCAACAAACACTTTTGGTTTCACATCTTCCTTATTGGATCAGGGGCTAGAATTGAAGTAACCGTGCTGTCCCAAACAAAAACACTAGTTTGCTTTACCATGCAATCCTTAGTGTACTGGTTTCTTTTGCAGAAGTTGGTTATGTGTCCAGATCTCTGAAATGTTTCATTGCATAGTTGATATACATGGTCCTCCTTCAAATAAAGCTGTTGTTCATTCACATTATTGTTAGTTAGAGTAGATTAGCTAGGACTTTCCTTACTTGCAAGAATTTGTTGATTCAGTTGAATGTATACGGTGCAGAGCGTCTCTCCCACTCTTTCATCCACCTAAGCTTCATCAGAGCCATCTGCTCCATCTCCTAGCTAGGTTCCTCATATCACATCTGTCCTCTTGCCCACGTAACCCTACCTTTTTGTGCAATCATTGTTTCAGCCTTCTTTGAGCCAATTCAGCCATCTACACCTTCTCACCACTCCATCCACCAGTCCCTGGGCCACTTCAGAACCCTATCCTACCTCCATATCCATTCATGCATCTTCCCTCACTCACCCATCCTCCAAAATCCAATTTTTAAACATCCTGTAGAAATTTCTGAACATCCTATAGAAATCCCTGCACATCCTGTAGAACCCCTGCAGACTTCCTGTAGAAGCTCACAAATGAGGTTTCTTGATAGCCAAACTTTGTGAAACTCTCTGGAAGGGTGTTAGGGACTCCTTAGACCCTCTCTAAACCTTCCCGACCTCTTCCAAGCATTTCTCCTCCTTGATCCACCCCTGCACAGTCAAAGAACAATGAAAGCATATGCATGATGAAACTGACGACTTAATCAAAAATACAAAAAGATGTTTTCTTCAGATAGAGGTAGTCTAGACACATGTATTTTACCTTCATAGAAGTAATGGCATCTCTTTCAGTAGTTTGCATTCTCTCCTTTGCATCAGTAGGACTAGCTGGTAGAATTAGGGTTTGCTAGGGTTTGCGTTTTCCTTCAGTTTTCCAATCTCTTTTCGCAAATAGATTAGCTTCCTTCAAGTTAGCTTTCATCCATCAATTAAAAAGCTTCTTCTAAGAGCTCATAGAAGTTGGCTTAAGCTCCTAGCAGACTTGTGCCAGCTGACCAAGTGACAGCTGCGGCAAGAGCTAGTACTTGTGCATATAGCATCGTCGCTTCCAAGTTTGTTACAAACTACCGGGTTGATAAAAGTAAAGACGGGAGTCCGAGGAGTTGCAGCATTATTGCTGCAATACTGGAGCCCACCATATTTTTGGCGTCGTTGCCGGGGAAGAGTCAGAGTATTTTTTATTGCTGCTTTTCTTCTATTTTCCTACTCTCGCCTTGTGCTAAGTAGTTTATTTCATTTCCATTCTGCAATTTCATTTTTGCAAAAGTAAACTAGACATTTCCTGCTTTCGTAGATTAACCTTTCAATTCTGCAAGCGTAGAATGGAATTTCAATTCTGCAAGTGTAGTCTAGTATTTCCTTCTCGCAATCTGATTTTAGCAAAATAGATTAGTCTTTCCCTGCTTTCATTTCAATTCCGCATTTTCATTTCTGCAAGATAGATTTTAGTTAGTTGCAATTCCATCTGTTTCAGTTTTGCAGGTACAAGAAGAAAAAAGAAAAAAAAAACCAAAAGTCCTTTCATGCCTCGTAGAAACAGAGATAATACCGGAAAATTCCTACCCAACACCCCCACCACTTCACTAAGTCGCCCTTCACTCTTCTTTGGTGGTAGTGATCCATAAGAACCTATAGGTGAACCTCCTGAGATATACGAAGATCCTATAACAGAAGAAGAGCAAGAAAATATTCCTTTTGAGACTATGGCTGACAACAGAAATGGTAGAGACAATGATGAAATAATAGAAGGTACCTTCCCCATCCGAGAGACTAACAGGGACATGAAAATGAAGAACATAAGTCCCTCAGACTTACCTCATTTCCATGGATTGACCACTGAAGACCCTGATACCTTCCTGTTTGAGTTTTTTTTCCTTTGTCGAACTTATGACTATACAGAAGACGAGCAAAAGTTGAAACTTTTTCCCTCCACCCTCAAGGATGTAGCATTACGCTGGTTCATGGGGTTACCTGGAAATAGTATCACTACTTGGGCTCAGATGCAGCAAGCGTTTAACAACAAATATCGGGATTACTATAGATCAAAGGAAACCAAGGGGGAAATCTTTCAGATGACCATGGGAAATGATGAGTCTCTAGAGGACTATGAGGAAAGGTTCCAACTTAGCTATAAACAGGCCAGGTGCACACTTGACCCTGAATCTCTAAAAATGGTTCTGCTCCGAGGAGTCCCTGAAGACCTTCTAGATACCCTTCACATGCTAGCTAGAGGAGATATTTACCAACTACCTTATGAGGATATAAAGATTGTGTTCAGAAACCACTCTAGGGAAGCCCGGAAAAGAGGTAGGGGGATTCCACTTTCAGCTAGTACTACCTTCTCCAAGCATGAGTTTGCTAATCAGCTGGAAGACCTCAAAAGTGAGGTGAGACAGACCATTTCCATGCAACTTGATACGTTCCGAATCCAACAAAAGAAAGAGGAAGCTGAGAGGGCTTTGGCCATTTTCTGTCCCAGATGTACGAGGAAGCACCCTAAGAACGAGTGTCCATTACACTCAATGGAGGTATGTTTTGCTTATGAGTAGAACCACCCTACAAACCAATGCCCAACCTTGCCCGGATTCAAAACCATGTACCAAGGGACTGAGGCACCCACTGAACCTCTCTACTTCCTCAACCAGCAGGGGATGCAAGGGACATCCCAATCTTATTATAGCCCTAACCAATCTGCTCACATGCCTTCTTGGGGTCCCCTTGCTCATCCTTCCTGGTCTGCACCTCCTCCGTGGTCTTATCCATCTCAATACCATTCTCAACCCATTGCTCATTCGTTTCACTCACATGTCCAGCCACAACCTCAGTGGAATGCACCTCAACCAGGGTGGAGGCCCCAATACAACTCTCCTCCCACCATTCTGCCTCCACCACCGGCTCAACCACAACCATTACCTCCCGCTCCTCTAAGACAACCCCAGATGCCTGCCCAACCGAACCCAAACCCAAACAACCGATAGGCCCAGCAGGTATACACTGGGGAAACAACATGCCCTACCTATGCTGTGGAGATCCAAGAGATCAACCTGCGATCCGGAAAGACCCTTCCAAATCACCAACCTCCTCCCCCAGAGGACGAGGAGGAGAGATAGGAAATTGAACCCAAAGCCATTCCACCCTTTCCTGAGCGACTAACAGTAACCACACAACCAAACCCAGAGGAGACTGAACTTCTGGGGGAAGTAAAACAGTTGTGTGTGAAAATACCCCTTCTCCAGGCCATCAAAGATGTACCAATATACAACAAATTGATTAAGGAGAAGTGTTTCAGGCACCCAGGCAGGAGAAAGAGAGATGCCTCGACGATCAATGTCATAGGACAACTGTCTAATCTAATGTTGGGGCAAGTAATTTGTCCAAAGTATTTGGACCCTGGGAGTCCTGTAGTTGATGTCCACATCAATGGCACCATTATCCCCCATACCTTGATTGATCTAGGGGCTGCCATTAATGTGATGACCACGGAAACCATGCTTAAACTCAACCTTCAGGGTTCCTTAAGGAAGACTTCGGCAATCCTGCAATTGGCAGATCGCTCCACCGTGACTTCCGAAGGGATTGTGGAGGATGTCTTGGTCTCGGTTGACTCTTGGGAGTATCCTACGGACTTCTTAGTCCTTCAACCAAAGGCAAAGCTTACTGGATACCCCCTCATTTTGGGAAGGCCTTGGTTAGCCACTGCGGATGCTTACATCAGTTGCCGAGTTGGAAACATGACCATCAAAAATGGTCCTATGTCCAAGCAGCTAGTCCTATACCCTCCTGCCCAGCCCTTGCTAGAACATGACTTACCGCTCTGGCTGGAAGAAGGAGATGAGGATGAGGTATACTCTGCACCCTTGTGCACCATAGAAACCACTAGGGGAGGTCCTCAAACCGAGGATGATTTTATTGAGACCTTGATTCAGAATCCACCTCCCAGTGCACTGTCCTTAGAGGAATTGGTGGAGGATACCCAAGACAACACCTTAGTGGACCGCTGTGTGACTGATCCAATCTCTCCCAGAATTAAGAATGTGGAGTTTGGCCCCGAAAGAAATTTGAAGATCAGCTCCTCCCTATCTCCTTCCCAGGAGAAGGAGCTGTGTAGCTTACTGAAGAAACATTTAGATGCTTTTTCCTGGAGCTATAAGGAGATGAAAGGATTCCATCCTTCATTCTGTACCCATCACATCTACATTAAAGAAGATTGTAAACCAGTCAGGCAACCTCAGAGGAGAATGAATCCAGCCCTTAAGGACACTGTCAAAGAAGAATTGCAAAAATTGTTGGATGCAGGATTCATCTATCCTATCTCCGATAGTGAGTGGGTCTCGCCCCTCGTGCTTGTGCCCAAGAAGAACGAGAAGTGGAGAATCTGTGTAGATTACCGGGAACTTAACAAAGCCACTAAGAAATACCATTTCCCTTTGCCTTTCATAGATCAGGTGTTGGATGTACTGGCAGGGAAGAAGTTTTTCTCTTTCCTAGATGGGTTCAGCGGGTATAACCAGATCCAAATCAGCCCGGAAGACCAAGATAAAACCACCTTCACCTGTCCTTGGGGTACCTTTTCCTATCGTGTCCTTCCCTTTGGGCTATGCAATGCTCCTGCCACTTTCCAGAGAGCAGTATTGAGCATCTTCTCTGAGTTGGTCCATGATTTGGTAGAAATCTACATGGATGACTTCACTCCTTATGGGTCCAACTTCCGAGAAGCATTGACCAATATAGGAAAAGTTCTAACCAAGTGCATTGAGATGAACCTGTCCCTCAGTCCTGAAAAATGTGAATTCCTTATGATTGAAGGGACCGTGCTAGGACATACCATTTCTCGCCAAGGATTACAGGTGGATCCTAATAAAATTGCTATCATCCAAAGGGTCCCACCTCCTCAAAAGGTAAGGGATGTTCGGAGTTTCCTAGGCTTAGCAGGATATTATTGAAGATTCATTAAAGACTTCAGCAAGCTAACCTCGCCTTTGTTTGGACTCTTAGGGAAAGATTTTGAGTTTAAATGGACTGACAACTGTCAAGGGGCACTGGATGAGTTGAAAGAAAAGCTGGTGTCCGCCCCGATATTGAGAGGTCCAAACTGGGCCCTACCTTTCCACATCACACTGATGCCTCGAACAAAGCCATAGGGGCAGCCTTAGGACAAATTGAGGAGAAACTCCCATATGCCATATACTTCATCAGCAAAAACCTGTCCAAGGTAGAAATGAACTATACTATAACCGAGAAAGAGTTCCTGGCCATAGTCCATTCCCTAAACAAGTTCAGACACTACATCACCGATTATCAAACATTTGTGCACACTGATCATGCTGCGGTTAGATATTTAATGAATAAGCCTGATGTCAATGCTCGTATTATTAGATGGTTACTTTTGTTACAGCAATTTGATTTGACAATTGTCGACAAGCCAGGTAAGGAAAATGTTGTTGTTGACTTCTTGTCTAGAGTGGACTTGCCTGCAGATGAAGAAGGAACAGTGGATGACCAGATGCCACATGAACATCTATTTGCTATCTCAGTACTCTCTCCATGGTTTGCTGATATAGCAAATTACTTGGTCTCAGCACAGTTCCTTCCACATCTGTCCTCAAAAGAGAAGAGAAGAATTGTAAGGAAGAGTGCCCCGTTCGCATGGATCGGGGGCAACTTGTTTAAGCTTGGTCCAGATCAGATCTTGAGACGTTGTGTTAGGGAGGAGGAAGTATTTTACATCCTCCTAACCTATCACGATGGACCTTGTGGAGGCCACTTTACAGTAAAAAGGATTGCCTTCAAAATTCTACAGGTAGGCTACTATTGGCCCACTCTCCATCAGGATGTCAGAAGATATGTCAGCCAGTGTGAGCGATGTCAGAGGATGGGGAAACTGACTCTAAGAGATGAAATGCCTCTCCAACCTCAAGTGACCTTTGAGCCATTTGAGAAGTGGGGCATGGATTTTGTGGGTCGTATCAACCCTCCTTCAAAGCAACAGGCTTACATCATTGTGTGCACCGACTATCTGACCAAGTGGGCAGAAACAAAGGCAATCAAAGCAGCAACAGAAGAAAAGGTGGTTGAGTTTCTAAGGGAAAATATCTTCTACAAGTTTGGCTACCCAAGAGAGTTAGTCATAGATCAAGGAAGCGAGTTCACCTCCAACCTGATTGAAGATTTGCTCGCTCATCACAAGATCGAGCACAATACTTCCACCCCCTACCATCCTCAAGAAAATGGGTAGGTGGAGGTCACTTATCAAGCATTGGAAGGGATTTTGACCAAGATTGTGAGCAGCAGCAGAAAGGATTGGGCAGATCGCCTGGTTGAGGCCACCTGGGCCTACAACACCACTTGGAAGACCACAACTGGTTTCACACCTTATGAGTTGGTCTACAGTAAGAAAGCTTTATTGTCCATAGAGTTCAAGTACAATACATTGAGGGTGGCAGCTCAGCTGGACCTAGATCTCAGCCATGCTCAACATGAGAGATTATTGTAGCTGAATGGGTTAGACGAACAAAGAATGCAGGCCCTCCTCCACTCAGAAGTAGTTCAACTCTAGAGGAAGATATGGCATGATCGACACCTTAATGAGAAGCAATTCCAGCCAGGAGATTGGCTGCTGCTGTATTACTCAAGATACAAGGATTTCAAAGGGAAGCTGAGGACAAGATGGTTAGGACCATATACAGTGGAGAAATGTAACGACAATGGTTCTGTCCTTATCTGGACCATTGATGAAGAAGCCATCCCCATGCTCGTCAATGGGCATTGACTAAAGATCTACAGGAAACATATTTCGATGCAAGAGTTCATCGAAACTGTGGAAAAATTAGTGCTGGTAATAGAGAAGGGTTCTGCCTCTGTTTTGGCCACACCCTGAGCATCATCATAAAAAATAAATAATAAATAAATAAAAATACAATAAAAAAGATCCTTGGGTGAAAACCTCTCCGAGGCGCCCAAGGCAGATGGTAGGGGTGAAAACCTCATTGAGGTGCCCCTGCTGTCTCTTTGAAAAAGAATTTGAATAAAAATACCCTTGGGCGAAAACCTCTCTGAGGCGCCCAAGGCAGATAGTAGGGGTGAAAACCTCATTGAGGCGCCCTTGCTGTCTCTTTTAAAAGAAAAAAAAAAGAGAGAGAAAGAAAAAGAAGGAAGAAACAGAGAAAAAAAAACAAGTTTAATCCCTGGAAATTGTTGCAGGTTGTAGGAACACAATGCAGAAAGGAGGCCTCCCAACACCAGGACAAGGGTCCCTACCAAGTTACCAGGCATCCTCACATCCACTCCCTTCATGAACACTCATTTTTGTAGGGTTCAGACACAATCTAGTCGTGGTTCAACCTTCTACAGGAAGCTACAAGACTTTCTTCATGAAGTTCTGTATTTGTGCAGGAAACATCCTATAGAGCCTTTGGGCAGGCCATAATCGATTATGGAGAGGGATTTGAAGCTTGAAGTCTGTTGAGGAGGCATGCAACCACTCTTTTCTTCCATCCTCCACTTGTTTCATCTCCTTTCACCACCATTGCCACCATTTGGTTGAATATACCTGCACAGTCATACCAGAACCCTGTTTTCTCAGATAAAAATCTGTTTTTTTCAAGTGAAAAATAAAGCATGCAGAGGCCCACACACTTTACCTGTCAAGGCACCCTCAGGACCCTTCGTCTGTGAATGCAACTTTGTTTGTTTCAGCATGCACCCCAGGAGGAGAAACGGCTACAGGATGTCCTACAGGAATCCTGTAGCAGCTGATCCGACTGGAGCACATACCACAGAGACACCAGTAGCTCACATCAAATGAAGCCAGTGCATGCAGCATTCACCACCAGAGAGTCAGGTCTCAAGGTCTTGGAACCAGAATCAGCCAATGGAAGAGGAGCTCCAGTACCCGTGCGCGAAGCAACAGCAAGAAAATCCAGCATTCCTTGTCCTGAAGCCTAAAAAAAAAACGTCCACGGCTGCACAGGTAAGTGCTTTACCTTATTCGTCGAATTACATGAACTATACTCTAAAATTTGCATGACTGTGAGAATGGGCGGATTGAACAAGGTTGGTGGCCATTCAACTGGCCACCCATAGCCAATCAGATGGCCTCGTAGGATCCGAATGGGCTTGGTTATGCCAAAAAGACGGGCAGTTGACATGCGGGAAGTGTCTAGTAGGGGAGAATCGGCAGTATGACAGAAATGGCGGCGGTGAATGCAGAGGGAAGGATTCTGCGGTCAAAGACACGCCGAGGAATGATGGCTGTGATGTTGGCCAACAGATCGGCCTGGAAAGCTCACCCCCGCACCATGAATTCTGCAGCATTTCAAATTGGCCAGTCCAATAACTCATGGTAAACTGTTGTCTTTCGCACTTGCAACCGTTTTTGCAGCTGAGTACGTGTCCTCCTCCTCTGCAAGTTGTTAGCCCGAGCTTCTCGGTCTGTTCCAATGTCCTTCCACATCTCAGACTCATCCAGAACCACCGTAACTTCCTCCAGAAGCCAGGAAAGATTTCTACAGGAAGGTGCACTACAGGAAGCCTAGCATTATAAAGAAGCTTGGACTGTTCACGTCGAGGGTGGAAATTCTCAGAGAGGTGGGCACAAACATACCTTTCCCATACAAAATAGTTCAAAAGGTGGTGAATTCGAGGTGCTGTGGTAGAGAAAAATTTAAAAGCAAGTCTGTCTGTGAATCCAAAAGTAGTTTACTTATCATTGCATGAAATTGTCTTCGTGGTTTGTGTCCAAGATTTTCTCCATGAAGTCCTGAGTTAAATTCCTCCTGTAGAGAAGTTAGACACTGTCAAGGCTAACCGATGGAAAAACTATGAATGTTATATGATTGTGTGTATATTGGAAACATAGCCCTGCACTCTGTTTAGAGAAATCCCGAGTCGTCCTTCTGTACACGAGCAGTCAGGTTTCAAAACAGAGGAATTGATATGAAGAGACCTGCAGATACTGTTTTTAACGCTCTGAGAAGGAAACACACCTAGAATTCCCTTTTTGCTCAAAGCGCAAGCAAAAACAGAGTCTTTTTCACCATGCCAGGAGGGTTTATCAAAAAGGAACGCTCGGAATCCAAGAAACTCCGAGAAACCCTTGAGGTGGTAGACTTATTTTCCCGTGGACATTGGATGACATTTTGTGACAAACTTCAAGGTCACGATGATGAAATTATAGAAGGATTCCTAAGGTCCCTAAGCCCAAATCGAAGACACTAGCCACTCTCAACTTCAGAGGATTGACCCTAAGACTCACCCCACAGCTCATTAGCAGAGTCACTGATCTACCGATGGGGGTACCCTGGGATAAGGAGGAGAGAAAATTGGGTCAAAAGGCTAAAAAGGAGTTCTTCTTGCCAGAGGAACAATTTTTAGAGGACAGGAATGGGGTCCGAAGAACCAGCCTACAGCCATTTTGGAGTGAAGTCAACCTCCAAATTATGAAGTATATTACCTGTGAGGGGCGATTCAACATCATATATGGTTATCATTTCCATTTGCTAACAGAACTCAGGCCCCAAATGGATCTGCCCTTAGAACAAAAATTGAGCATCCCCTACTTCCTCCTGCAATCCTTGATCGAGTGTGCCACAAAGCTGAGGGAGGGGACACCAGCCCAGCTGGCCCATCATGGGCTTATCAAGCTCCTTGTGGAAGATGCACTCCATACTTACACTGTCCCTCTCTCCTGGGAAATTTTCGAAATATGTCTAAGGATGATGACATCTGAATTTTGGCTGAGGAGCTCACTTCTTCCAGCAACAAGGAGAAGGAGCACACCGAGGCAAAAAAGAAAGCTAAAGGTCAAGAAACCCTGGGCAAACCACCAAAGAAAGAACAGAAAGAGCCACGAGAAAAAGGCCAAGCTGCTGAGGCCAAAACAGTGGGTGGTAAAATAACACAAACACCCAAGGAGAAAAGACTGCAGAGCAGGGCAGAAAGGACCGAGAAAGTCCAAGCTAGTGAAGGCACCCCTAAGGCAGCCTCAGCCAAGCTAAAGGAAAAAGCACCCTCAGCCAATCAGTCTAAAACAGTGCCAACTGGTTCTACAGGAAGCCAGAAGGCCATTTCTATAGGA
Organism: Pinus tabuliformis; assembly: GCA_031772625.1. Classification (NCBI taxonomy): domain Eukaryota; kingdom Viridiplantae; phylum Streptophyta; class Pinopsida; order Pinales; family Pinaceae; genus Pinus; species Pinus tabuliformis. The sequence continues at coordinate 927,952,889 of CM062810.1, read as the reverse complement.
AGTCCAAAAACTACTTCTACAGGAAGCCAGAAACCACCCACTACAGGCATTTCTATAGGAAGTCTGAAGAAAGGGCAGTAGAAGGAGAAATCTGCCGAGATTCTAGCTAGGGAGGCAGCAGCTGTGCTGGCCACCCTAAACACCTCTCCCAAGTAGAAGTAAAAGCGAAAGAGGGAGCCTCCCCTGTACTTTAAGGAAAGAAGAAGTGTAAGAATTAAAATCGGCAGACCCAACCTCCATCCAAAGAACCAATTACCATTGTACACACCCCTACCACACCAAAGAAGAGGTCCCCCTCCAAGGCATCCATCATTTATGAGCGGGGGAGCCCGAAGACGTCCTCTTGGAGGGAGAGAATGAAAAGGTTGGACACAAAAACCTCTCTACAGGATGCTGAAACTATTCTACAGGAAACATTGGCTAGACTGAAGGAGACCAAAGAAATGGAGGGTGAGGCAGCCAAATCACCACAGAAGGAAGAAGTGGTCAAGCACATTATGGAACCTAGCCCCTAGCCCATCTTGGGCTCCTATTATAACTTCTTAAAGGCCGGAAAGATCATTCCGCAGAAATTCACAGTGCCACTCTTCCTTGCACTAGAGGAAGAGAGGGTGAGGACCCACACTTGGATGAAAATCGCTAAGTCCAAGGGAGTAGCAGATATAGGTCCTCTAGAGGAGTAGCTCAAAGAGGCTAGAAGAGAATTGGCTATGGTGCGACATGTGGAGAGCATCCAGCAGGTCAAGCTACAGGAAGAAAATGAGCAGCTCAAACAACAGCTACAGTCACAAGGACAGAGGCAGGAAGAGGGGCCTCACATCTTGGGGGAACAAAAGCAACAGGAGGGGCCCACAACAACAACAGATACCCCTTATGAACAAAAAAGGAAGGAAGGGACATAAACTGAAATTGAGGCACTGAACCGGCAGCTCCAGGAACAAGAACTACAGATACATTCTCTAAAACAGCAGCTGCAAGAAAAGGAGGCCCAACTGGCCTGCATGGCCAGCTGGGCAATGGAAGCTCTACAGTGCAGGCAGCCTGCCAAATCCTATGCCCTTTACCTCAAGGACCAATGGTTACAGTTTCAAATCAATACCTTGGCTCAAGGGGGCATCACCCCTTTCCAAAATTATCATCAGTTTGCAACTTTATGTGGTAGCAGTTCATCCAAGGATAGGGCCAAATTGGTAGAGTTCTACTTGCATAACTTTGCCCTTCTAGACATGAACGCATGGGATCCTAACAAGGTGATAGGGGATATCCAGCTTATTTCCATGGCCTATTGGATGAGCCATGAGGAGAAGAGGGCAGCAGAAGTCCACAATATCATAATCAGAGAGCTCAGTGAGCCTCTCATGATCAGAGCAGAGCTATATGACCCATCAGCAGTGATAAGCACCCACCAGCACTTGGCCAACAGTCCTCAGGATCTGCCGGAATACCTTGAGCAACAGGCTCAAGCCATTGCCCATTTTGAAGACATGGAGAGACTGTTGGGAGAAAACTGTATGCATGCCTGCACAAGGCGGTGGAACACACTGCCTCACAGCCTGAAGATAAGGGAATACCATTCTCCCACTAGGATGAGGGAGGCCTTGGCAAGGGTACCTCTCTACAAAAATTTGATGCAGAACTTGCAAGGCAATTGGATTGGCTTGAAATTCAGTCCTCCTTTACTTCTGGGATTGCTAGAAGGAGTAAAGGAAGAGGAGGAAGGTAGGCAATGGGAAGAAGTGGAGAGGAAGGCAGGATTCCACGACCCGGAAGAGAATATCACAGCAGAGGCTTGGGATGTGAGGGAGGCGATCAAAGCCATAAAGGATGATGAGCTGGACTAGTTGCTCAGAGGATGAGCAACCGATTCAACATGAGAGTGATGATGAGCCCCCAAATTGGGTAACCTATTGGGCTCATTTTGCCTAATTATCCTTGTTCATTCCTTGTTAAATCCTCCATTTTTTCATAGCTTATGCATTATTTTTTAGTATGTTTATGTCATTTGTACGAATAAGGGTGGTCACTCTTCCTAGGTGGCTAACACATGCTTATTTCAGGTTTTTTGACACATGTTGGAGCAAAATCGAGCAATCATGGGCTAGAAGACAGCCAAGCTTGAGGTGAGGATTCGTAGGGGGTTGTCTATGACATTAAATATCCCTTCCTCGGGATCTTCACCCCCAAACTCCGAGCTCACAGGCCACCAAAACCACATCTTGAAGGTAGCCAAGCAGATTTTGGAAAAGGGACTGTCTACTAACAGTTGGATAGCCAAGTCCCCTAGATTTAGGAGGCCTGCTAGGGCCCTCGTGGTGTATAAATGTTAAGGCCTCAGCCTTTGTAATGGAATTGTTTGAAACCATTGCATATTTTTGCACTACAGTGCTGTCAGCTTTAGCTCGTTTTCTTGTAGCCATTTTGGCATAACTCTTGACTGGTGACTATTTTTTGATAATGATAAGCAGTCCTATTTCATATCAACTCTGAGTTTTCTATAGGAGCCGTAGCTCTCAGGGTTGGGCCCAACCTGAGAGCCTAGGGCCTCCTTTATGTACTGTTATCTTTCCTTTAAGCATCGTTGTTTTCCTTTTGTGCATTTGCAAACGTATTTCTGTTAGGCAGATTAAGTTGTGTTGATTAACTAGGTCACTGTTTATGAATAGAATGCTTCAGATGTTTAGAATAGATTGGTAGAATAATAAAATGAAAAAGTCTCCAAAAAGGGGTTAGCAAACACTTTTGGTTTCACCTCTTCCTTATTGAATCAGGGGCTCGAATTGAAGTAACCATGTTGTCCCAAGCAAAAACACTAGTTTGCTTTACCATGCAATCCTTAGTGTACTATTTTCATTTGCAGAAGTTGGTTATGTGTCCAGATCTCTGAAATGTTTCATTGCATAGTTGATATACATGGTTCTCTTTCAAATAAAGCTGTTGTTCATTCACGTTATTGTTAGTTAGAGTAGATTAGCTAGGACTTTGCTTACTTGCAAGACTTTGTTGATTCAGTTGAATGTATACGGTGCAGAGAATCTCTCCCACTCTTCATCCACCTAAGCTTCATCAGAGCCATCTACTCCATCTCCTAGCTAGGTTCCTCGTCTCACATATGTCCTCTTCCCCACGTAACCCTACCTTTTTGTGCAATCATTGTTTTAGCCTTCTTTGAGCCAATTTAGCCATCTACACCTTCTCACCACTCCATCCACTAGTCCCTGGGCCACTTCAGACCGATATCCTACCTCCATATCCATTCATGCATCTTCCCTCACTCACCCATCCTCCAAAATCCAATTTTTAAACATCCTATAGAAATTTCTGAACGTCTTGTAGAAATCCCTGAACATCCTGTAGAACCCGTGTAGACTTCCTGTAGAAGCTCACAAATGAGGTTTCCTGATAGCCAAACTTTGTGAAACTCTCTGGAAGGGTGTTAGGGACTCCTTAGACCCTCTATGAACCTTCCTCACCTCTTCCAAGCATTTCTCCTCCTTGATCCACCCCTGCACAGTCAAAGAACAGTGAAAGCATATGCATGATGAAACTGATGACTTAATCAAAAATACAAAAAGATGTTTTCTTCAGATAGAGGTAGTCTAGACACATGTATTTTACCTTCATAGAAGTAATGGCATCTCTTTCAGTAGTTTGCATTCTCTCCTTTTCATCAGTAGGACTAGCTGGTAGAATTAGGGTTTGCTAGGGTTTGCGTTTTCCTTCAGTTTTCCAATCTCTTTTCACAAATAGATTAGCTTCCTTCGAGTTAGATTTAATCCATCAATTAAAAAGCTTCTTCTAAGAGCTCATAGAAGTTGGCTTAAGCTCCTAGCGTACTTGTGCCAGCTGACCAAGTGACAGTTGCGGCAAGAGCTAGTACTTGTGCATATAGCACCGTCGCTTCCAAGTTTGTTACGAACTACTGGGTTGATAAAAGTAAAGACGGGAGTCCGAGGAGTTGCAGCATTATTGCTGCAATACTGGAGCCCACCATGTGGATGTTTGGATCCCTTTTGATTTCCTGTTTGTCTTGGGGCCACTTCTCACAGTTGATTAAATCAAAATACACATTGCCTTAGGTATTACAAGTTTCATACGTGAATTCAAACTTGGATACAAGGGTTCTTTGTAGGAGGTTTTCGTCTAATGTGGATCAAACTTTATAACTTTGCAAAAGAAAAATATTCACCCTGTGTGTCTTCATTTGTTGACATGGGATATTTTCTTGTAGCCTTTATGTCCCCTGTGCTTCAGTAATCAAAATGGATTCAGCACACTAGGAGGATAACAAGGAGATGTATCCATTTCCAAATCTAATGCATCATATTCAGAGTGATAATATCTCTTAGATATATCTGAAGTATTAATGTCTCTCATTTCTTTGTATCTACGGATCAATTGCAATGGAGAAGATCCATGGATTGGATTTGTTTCCCCACTTTGAAACCTAGAAGACAACAATGAGCTATGTGTGAACCCATAAGAACGTTTTGACTTTCTATGTCATTTCATATGTTTCTTAGAAGTTTTCTACCATTTCTATAAGGCATTGGTTGTCTTCTCTTCAAATATATACTTCTTCATGTGAGAAACCAACTGCACAAGAACATATTATCACTTTTGAGAGCACAAACCAAAGGTTTAATCATAGCAGAATTATTTGAACAGTCCTAAGGTTCACTATCACAAAATCATTTTTCCTAATTTTCTTTTCATGCCAATCTCAACATACAGTCATTGTTTCTCTTTCTCTTGTTTTATTTTGACATGGGTTCATAAATGGGGACTACCATTTGATACATTGAACTTTGTTTACTAAGTTAACAAAGAAGACCATGATGAGAGGAATGACCATTATTTAAATGGTCCTTACTAGAGTTAATATTGCACCAGGAATACGAATACAATAGTTAGAGGGACATGATGAAAACACTTATAAATGTGTGAATTGATATTTATGTGAAGTCCTCAATTATTAAGCAAAAAAAATGTAAATGAAATCTTTAAAGAAATCATATGTTAGGAAAATTATCTCTAAATTTTAATAAATTAATTTCAAATTCATCTGATTAATTAAATACATTGAATAAAGAAATATTGTCCATACACAATTTTAGAGTATATGTATTTTAAATAGCTATTTGTTTTATGAAATCCACAAAAACAAATAATCATTTAAAATGTGCACATTTTAATACCTTTTATTAAAAAAAAAACAAGAGGAAAAAAACATTGGATTTCTATTAGATAAATAAGATCCATGTGTAAATTCATCTAAATATTCCATCATATGAATCTATAAATTCCCATAAAAGCTCTCAAGGGTTATAAACTATAGGCATCCAAAAAACATCTCCTATCAGAACTGCCAAAGATTAGATAGTTTTCTAGAGATAATAAGTCGGCCTCGAGCCCTTCCTTCAACATGGCATCCACCTCCATGTTCACCTCTCTGTAGATGTGATAAATGGAGATAATATTGATTTTTATCATAAGGAGTTTGATCGTGTCAATCCATCCAGTAAGGGAGGGAGAGCCAAAATCAGTAAGACCCTGAATGCCCTCAATGAGGGATCTAGAATCCCAATAAACATGAATGTTGTTAATTTGCTTTTCCTTTGTGAACCAACGTAAACCTGACATAGCCATAATTTTTACCCTAGTGTTGGTACCAGGTTCCCCATTCTAGAAGATCTCATATTGAGAGTTTTCATTTAATCTCATAATCGCACCACATCCACAATTACCTATTTGTCCCGCCCCATTGCAAAACCCTGTAGGTAAATGAATATCGTGAGGTTTCTTGTGATATGATAAATCATTAATGGTACCTTCATCCTTGGAGTAAGAATACACCCAAACAAAAATCCTATGACAAATCAAATTTGTGTTAATTAGCCTACCCTCGAATATACATTTGTTGCGGGCATTCGAGATCTTCCACATAATATATAATCAATTCTCCTTTTATTACTTACATGATACATTCTAAACCATATGTAAATAATGAAAGTGAATACAAATTCCTCCACTTCACATCATGGAGCTCGTATAATTAACCTATTTTCATCATGGAAATTATATTAATCCAATAGTTAAGTGTGAAATAACATAGATGCTTAATTAACAAGAAGGGCTGAAGGGTGGCAAGTCCTTTCCATAAATTAAATGAATGTGTTGATTAATAACTTATAGGCACATAAATATTCAATTCAAATCTTATGGAATGTTTGGTTTACTCCTGTTTCATCAAAGTCCATATTATTAATATTTAATAATATAAAACAATTAAACAAATAAGATTATATATATATATATATATATATATATATATATATATATATATATATATATATATATATATATATGTGAGTATAAGTATGCTAAATCAAGGGATCCAATGTACCTTTACAACACTCTAGACATGCTTTTATATTATTGGTTGAGGATTTCATAATACAAACTACAACAATTAGCTTATGGTTCAAACCCCACAGAAAATTGTTTATAATGTGTATATTAAAAAAAATAGTGCATTTTGAAGACATACATAAGTTGCTTTCAAAAACTTGTTTTAATTTTATGAAAATCCCAATAACTTATGTAAACTCAGAAATAGTTTTTTGGAAGAATTCTTCATAAAAAATAAGTCTACATAAAACAAAGGAACTCCATATTAATCTTGGAAAATATATTATAATACTAATTCCATTTTTTCTATAAATACTAATATAACTAACATGGCATGGCCAAGTAATTTTCATATTTTTTTTATTAAGATATTTTTCCACTGTCCTTAAACCATGAATCCATCCCACCATGTCAAATAAATCTACTCTATCAAGCATTAAGTATTAAAAGAATTAATTACAAATGTGCAAGAAAACAACTCATCCAACATATGCATATCTCATAAATCATAGTATCGACGATGTCAAATGTAGGATATCCAATATATGGATACATCATAATGAGGCTTCAAACATATGCACATAATTTATCATATAAAAATAAGGATAGACTAGTATTAAATCAAATCATGAGGAGGAACCACATTAGATGGTTCGAAACGACTTGGTTGTTGTGAGACTGATATAAATATGGACCATTGATCTTCATGTCTGATACAAATATAGGCATTGATATTCTAAAGGTTAATCATCATTGAAACACCATGTTTTGGTTTGTGAAACATTACTTTTTTTTCAATGTCTGCACGAGCATGGAAATGCTTCCAACATCTATCTTGTTCTTCTACTGGTTGAAAATCATCTCCGCATGCAAGAACCCTATGTAAGCACTTGATTTCATTGGCCCAACACCCTACTCGACCCTCTACTCTGTGATATCTATTTGACTCCCCCTGAGGTTGACATCAACGACAATGTGAAACTTGGCATTACTAACATCATACACTACCAACACTAATATGGAATGTGACATTGGTAAGACATCATGTACATGTATACAACATAATAGAGAGTGCATGTATCAAAATTCACACTATGTTGCACATTCAACAAAGGGGTATCCTAGCACATACATATCATAACAAGGTATATACCATATGGATGTATGTTATGAACCATATTAAAGGAATGATATCCAACACTCACATACATTAAAACAAGTCATCCAAGATATGCATATATCATAAATCATAGTATTTACCATGTCAAATGTAGGATATCCAATATATACATACATCATAATGAGGCTTCAAACATATGAACATCATTAAAAATGTGCACATCATTGATCATATCAAAATAAGGATAGACTAGTATTAAATTAGATCGTGACGATGAACCATATTAGATGGTTTGAAACGTCCACCAAGAATTAATGATGTGATTAATCTAAGAGACATTCTCATAAATAATATTAAATTGTCATAAGAGGTTATCATTAAAGTTTCAATGCTTCATGTAATATTAATACTCAAAACATCAAGATATCAATAAGTATTAACCATGCGATCAAAGACAAATCATGATAGCCATCATCAAATAACCATTAATGTTATCTAAATTAATTAAGAACTATTAATAATCATAAAAATTGGATTGTTGTATTAGTGTACTCCATGTTTAATATAAATGAGCATAAAAGGGATGGTGACTATAAGACAATTTGGGATGGTGACTATAAGACAATTTCTTTTATTAGTTAGACATATGTGTCAACACAACATCATTGTGAGGTGAGCACCATATCTAAAAGGGGTTACTTATCATTTTCCATAAACAGATACATTTATCAAGTCACATTTATATGATGTAGAAACTAAGTATATAATTAATAAACATCACACAAGAGAAGTTCAACGAACACTCAAATTTCAAATTTCAGTTATAGTGTATCCATCACATAATTCAAATTTAATATAATTGTAAAAGCTATTTTTGAGTGACTTTGCTAGACTTGTCATTTCATAATTTAAAACTATGACATATACTACAAAGTAGTCATAACTAAAAGTAAATAAAAAAACAAATAATATATATATATATATATATATATATATATATATATATATATATATATATATATATCAAGGTGATAAAGAAAAGTATTTTCTTATGCTATATCCTCCGATAATAATATGGGAATGTACATTCTTGTCCCAAGTGTTAATGGGAATTTATTTGATATAGAAAGGGTATAAATCCATAATATGATAGTGACAAGAAACTTAGAACCTATGTCCAAACAAATAAGAAAGATCCATTAAACTACTATCTAGGGTTGATGTGTGCACGTGGGAATATGAAGGTTGATTATAAATCACTCAATTGCATCATCCTATGTCAACACAATATGCTTTTATTTGATGTTAGAATTAGAACAATAAATTCATAATTCAATGCATAACATCATACTAAATTACATAAATATAGAATTAGAAGAAGAGAAAGAGTTTCTTCTTATTGAGTAAATTAGTCTAGATCTATCTTAATTTTAGATTTGCCAAGCATTGCGAGGGATCAAATCTCTTAAAGTGCAAACCTCCTTCAATGTGAAAAGAGATTTGATCCCTATTAGTGCTTGGTAGATCCAAAGTTAAAATAGATCTAAGCTAGTTTAATTATTAATTATAGTTAATTATAATTAAAATTATAAACATAAGCATAAATATAATTATTAATTATCTTGTTTATTTTTATTTTATTTTAATGTACTTTGATAGAGTTAAAATGTTTAATTAATAATTATAATTATTAATTTTATGTTTTTAAATTGATTGTATTTTCATATAATTTGACCAAATCAAAATGTTTACAAAACATAAAAAGACATTACAACATCTCTTCCATACTTCGCTTGAGGGTGTCGCTCAATACAACAATAATATAAAAAGATAAAACAAAATTAATAAATTAATAAATGCAATACACAAAAATTATTTCCCTCTTCACCTTAGTAGTTAAAATCTTAGCCAATAATCTTTTGCTTCATAACTGAATGTGAGAGATAAGGGATTCAACCAAAGGAAAACAAGAAAATCACGTTTCCTTGTTGGAAGGGTAATCAAAGGAATAAACAAATACAAGTTTAATATTTAGTGAATACAAATACGCTCAAATATGTTAAATCAATTGATCCAATGTACCTTTCCACTACCAGAGATATACTTTTATACTTTGCATAATGAGTTGGAGTCATCTAAATATGGGCTACAAGAATTGAATTAAGGTTCAAAACCCAAAAACATTTATTATAATGAATATATTAAAAAAAATGGTGCATTTTGAAAAAATACATGAATTATTTTTTAAAAATTCTGATAACTTACTTGAACTCAAAAGGGTGAGTTGGAGTCATGGAAATATGGGCTACAAAAATTGAATTAAGGTTCAAAACCCAAAAACATTTATTATAATGAATATATTAAAAAAAATGGTGCATTTTTTAAGAAATACATGAATTATTTTTTAAAAATTATGATAACTTACTTGAACTCAAAAGGGTCTTTTGAAGAATTATTCATGGAAGAGAAGTTTGCATTAAAAGAAAAATAACAATACCATAATACAAACTCTTTATTATGAATAATTGAGTTATTTTCGTATTTTTGTGAATAATTCTCCACTTTCTTCCAACTATAACCGTCTCCCACCAAGTCAAATTAAACTACTTTTTCACCCATTAAATCTTAAAGGTTTCCATTGGGAGTGTGTAGGAAAACTAGTATATAAGATTACAAACAGTGGCAGAATTAAATAGATTAATTATCCATGATTACAAAAATGGTACAAACAAAAAAAATATATTGAACAGGGTATGTGATCTATAGGACCTTAATATCTATGCATAGCGAGAAAGACCATAAAGTTGTGGGTGGGTAGAAAGAGTGCATATGATTAATCCCCTTCTCATCACCCATTATAATGTGTATATTTAAATTTTTTGGTGCATTTTGAAGGCACACTTGAATTAGTTAAAAAAAAACCTTTTGTTTTTATAAAAATTCCCATAACTTATGTAAATCCAGAATTTCTTTTTCGAAAAACCACTATAATAATACCAACTCTTTAGTTTGATATAAATGCTTATATAACTGACTTGACGTGATCCAGTAATTTTGGTATTTTTATGATTAAAATATTTCCCCACTTTCCTCAAACTATGAGTCCCTTGCACCAAGTCAAATTAAACCACTCCCTCAACCATTAAATCTTAAAAGGTTTCCATTACGAATGTGCAAGAAAAGTAATATATAAGGTTACAAACCGTTGCGAAATTAAATTAAATTAATTGTCCAATTGCCACGATTACAAAAGGCTACTTAAAAAAATTGTATGTGGTCCATAAGACCTTGACCAGGTATGTGGTGTGCCCAGAAACGGTTTTCATCGACGGGGTGTGTGGTGTGCCAGAAAAAATGGTGTGGGCGGGTAGAAGAAATGTCAGTTACATTTATGGCTATAAAAATGTGGCCATCTAGGGTCGCATAGGATCAATCCCCTTGAAATCGCCCGCTTCTCATATTGAACCCTTTTTTTTCTTGCATGATGAGCGGCGAGGAGGATTTGATATAGAAATTGAAATGAGGCCAAACAAGAATAGAGGGGATGACTAGAATATTAGCAATTTTTAAATCCCTACCATTTCTTTTTAAGTTTATATATATATATATATATATATATATATATATATATATATATATATATATATATATATATATATATATATATATATATATATATATATATATATCCTAATTTTTATTTTTATCTTGACTACTAATAAACGATTAATAAATTTCTCAATTATTTATTTATTTATTTAATTTTTTTTTTCCTTCTCAATTTAGGCTTCCCTTATCCATAATGAATTAAGAAAGTATTTGAGTAGAAATTACATAGTAGAATAATAATAATAATAACTAATTAATTATTAATAAGCCTTTTGAAGCCTTCCATGGTATTTCCTTTGATTTTTGCAAAGACTTGAGTTCATTTCATGACCTTTATTAGAGTCTTTTCACTTGTTTGATCAACTCTCATCTTTTGGCATGTTTGATTTTTTTCCAAGCTTGGAGATGTTTTCTGGTGATTCTTAAGGTTTGCCTTTATGTACTCGAGTTGTCCTAGCTATGTAAACACATATCGCACTCGTACACAAAGTTTTAATAACTCTCGCACAAGTGTCGTCACAGTAGTCCTAAAGTCTATTTCAAGTGTCACACTTGTCACTTCGTGTTATAGGACAGTCACACAAACAGTAATGATTTTTCTTTGGTGGTCTATGTTATTGTGTCATTAAAATATACTAAGTGTGTGATCACAAGTTCACCTTCCTCGTGCACTTAACCATTTCTCTAAAATTCTTCCCCACCGGGCAACTTAGTTTCACCCGACCCCAACTGAACTGCACACTACATAGTCTCAACCCTAAATGATGCAACCTTAATGCCTGGAACTTTGTAGAGCGCAATCACTATCACCAAGGGCAGTTGCACTATGCAATTCGAGAGTTCAGCAGTCTCCCTTCATCCCCATAATTGCACAGCAGTTCCTCCTAGTCTAGCTTGAATTGCACATTTCGCAATCCTAGTTCTCAAGCTTCTACCCTTGGCTGATAGAAGCCAACAATGCGGAGAGAAGCCAACCTTCCTTGCCACCCAAAACTGTGTAGAAGTGTCCCCTAGTGTCCTCCCTCTACCAAAGCTCACTAATCTCAAGAACTATTTAGATATGTCCTCCAAGTATCTCTGATGCCCAATCCTCCTTGACTCTGAAAACTGCACAAATTTGTCTCCCAGGGTCGCACCCCACATCAACCACTAACTGTCTGAGATACAAAATCTTGTCTCCCAGCAGCCCCTGCGCAACGTTTCCCCTCAGTGAACACTATGCTAAGAATTTACTCAATCAAGGTTGAGCTGCGCTTTGTGCAGTCTCAGTGACCAACATCTCTCCCTCTCACCTGGAACTGCACAGTGTGTAGTTACTGGGCCATCTTTCTAAGATTGTCACCTATCCTGGGTTCAGTCCATGGATAACAATGCATCATCTTATACTAGGGAGTTTTGGGATTGATGTCGTCCCATCATGAGTGAATTGTAGGAATAGGTACACTGTCAGATCTTGATGAGATGGTGAAGAAGGAGAAGAAGGTGGAAACATGCTTGAAGACTCACTTGGAACTGAAGAGACAAAGGAACCTATCAAGAGCAAGCATAAGGAACACATGTATGCAACCACCTCTAAAGACCAAATATCATTGAAGACCCCACATCATCAAGCTATGTGAAGGAGAATAGAAAGCATATCCAAGAACACATATCTCACTCAGCAACAACAACGGCTTGACATTGGCACATTAGCAAGCTAGTCCACATCAGCAGAGTCATTTCAAGTCATGTCATGAGTTGTCAAAGGCCACGTCACTATTATGTGTCATGTATATTGTAAATCAAATATATTTTAAAGTGGAAGTCCAATGGACACACATGAATACGAAGAGTCATGTCAGTTGAAAAGTTATAGGAAGTTGAACAGTCATCAGTGAAGTCAAAGATTCACAAGCATCAAACATCACCCCTTGGTTATATATAACCCCTCATTGTACGAGCAATGGAGTTTTCACCTTGGCTCCTCCCACAAAGCATAGAGAGTTCAGTCAGTTCTTTGAGGAATAAGGAGTGGCTCCAATGTCCCACTACTAGGGCCAATGATGTACAATGTAAATATATGTCTTGAAACTTTTGCTTAATTACAGGAGCCTTTTCAGGCGAGCATGTTTCCATGCATGACTTATGGATGTTTGTAAGACTATTTTGTGAGCATTTGTATTTCATTTTTGTTTTCACATGTACTAAGATTGTTGAACTATTTCAGTTGTTTTAGTGCTTATCTTGTTGGGAATGTGTTGCAATGGTTGTTATTGTTGTCTTATCCTTGTGGACCATTCCGCAAGATACTAGACAAACATTTCCTTACTTGTCGGTTGTAATGACCATCACATCTGTTGTGGAACACTCCATTGGATGGTAGACAAATTTTTCCCCGTTTATTTGTTGTAATGATTGTCACATCCATTGTGGACTATTCTCGTGAATGTTGGACAAGGCTTTTTTGGTTCATGTGTGTCTCTTCCTTGGCGGTACTATTACCTCTCACTTAGACACAGTTACGTTTAACACTCGCCACACACACTCACCTTGCTTTTCAAAGATACCATTACATTACTCTCTTGTGCTGATAGCTAGAGCTGAGGAAAACTTTTAAGTATTGTGCTGATAGCTAGAGCTGAGGAAAACTTTTAAGTATTTGGCAACAGGGCCATTATATCGAATGGGACTCCTACACCAAATGATGCGAGGTTTGATTGGGAATTCATACCAGGGAGGTCCCCTTAATGTTGGCGGGTCCAGCACCGTCAACATTTCTAGCACTAGAAGGAGGGTGTCCAATATCACATGGTTGATTGTCCCACTCACCCCACTCATCCATATTTTGGTCAAGGCAATAACGTGCTCTCCCTCTCCCCTATTCTCAACTCTGAAGTTAGTAATTCCCCACCACCTAGACCTAACCATGAAATCTTGTACCATCATATTCGGGCTCTCCGCCTCATTACCCATCAATTTGCAAAAGTTGTTGGACTGATTCCGAGAGTAATCACTCTTGCATATTCTCAAAAGAATAAGAAGATCACTCTTGTTAGTATTGTACGCTCTGTCTGTAAAGCAATGGGTGCGTACTACTGTAAAGGTCAATAAGCGCAAGTTTCACTCCAAAAAAGTTACTTGTGGTTATTTCTAGAGAATTCTAGAAGCTTGTTTGACGTGTATGGAGCGCCTCGAGATGGTTCATGTATCCCTATGGAAGAGGAACTTATCCCATCAAGAGGGGAGCTAACCCACCCAAAGAGGGGCTTATCCCATTGATGGTGGACCTGATTAACTTCCTCTACAACACTATAAATACATGCATTGGACCAGAGGGAGGGGAGGTTGAAAGTTGAAAATTCCTAAGGGTAGATGCTGCTGAGATTAGGACTTCCTTGTAGAAGCTTGTGAGGAGAGATTGTCATCCTTTCTTTTTTCATTTGGAAGTGGGTGAGCTCATCAAAGTAAAGGAAAACTCTTGCTGGACCCTGGGAGGAACTTGCACAACACCAAGGCTCAGGTTGTAATGGTTTCTTTTGTTTCCTATTAATACAAATAAGTCCATTCTTCTCAACAATTTGTTATTTATGAGTTGTTTCATATACTCCTTGGTCTGTATGTTAAATATGCTTTGTTTTATGAGATATTCAGGTGCTATTTAATCGTTTGATTGTTAGTGAATGCAGGTTTCGAAGAGAAGGAGGAGCTCATCCGGATCGACGAGGCTGGATTACTACAACAGTGTTGGACTACAGGTAGGATCTAAACACTTGGTTTCTTATATGGTAAATGCATATTTAGAGAAGCATTGCTCTTATTTGTCTTGTTTGTCACTAGAAAGTCTTAGGCTTTTAGGGAGGTTGGTTGTGTCCGCACTATCGACTCTTTCCGCATGACAAAATGGCGACTCCGCTGGGGAACTCCATTGATGTGAATGTGTTTTCCTTTGTCTGAAACTTTGATCTGAGAAAAGTCTTTTTATTTCTGGTTTTTGGTTGTCTGACTGTGTGTTTGGGTGGGCTAGCTTAGGGTTAAATTAGTTTTTAGTTTTTCTTAATTTTGCTAGAAGTACGCAGCCTCTGAGTTCAGCACAGTGCGTACTTGTACGCACTGCGACTGTGTGCACAGAGCGTACCCGCACCTGTGTAAACAGGTTGCCTGCGTACCCTGTCAAAATTGAGAAAATTTCAATTTTCTCCTTTTTGCCTATTAGATTTTTCTTTTAATTTGTTTTTTCCACCCAGATCCACTGGTTACCTACCAGAGATCTTCATCTGAACTTGTTTCGTCACCATCAAGTGTTTTAGTGGAATTCATAGAGATTTTGCCTTAGGGTTTGATTTTTAACTGGTCCTGTAGTGACTTTGGCGTTAGAGGTTGTCAAACTTTGGATCTCCCTGGTTTTGTTCAACCCTCTTAGGAGTCGGGCCTGTCATAGACTTCACCCTTGTGAGAGACCTACCTTTGTGTCTTCTCTTTGTGAATCTCGAAAAGTTGTTGATTGAACGGTGAATTTCATTTTACAAAAAAAAACAAAAGATTTTGATTTTTGTTTTTGACTAGTTTTTGGTTCTGCATTAACTAGTCCTTAGTTGCATTTTGACTAAGTAAAACATCGAGGAATCATCTTTAGTAGACTTTTGCCCTGTTTGATTTAGTTTTTAGGTGCATTTCTCTAGATTTGCTTATTAGGTGAATTTTCGTTTGATTTGCTTTTTAGTAGCTTTGGTTTGATAGATTTGCAAAAGGTTTGCTTTTGATTTTTAAATGCTTTGTTAAGTAGGGAAAAATCCAAAAAACTATCCTTTGAAAGAAAGTTTGCTTAGTGGTATTTGAGTCTTTGAATGAAAAGGGCATTTTCGCAAAATAATTAGTGGTCATGAGTTGCATGCTTGGAAAAGATAAAAAGATTGTTTCTTGTATTGTCTGTTAAGAAAGTTGCTTTTATCAATTTTACGTTTTCCAACTCTCTTAGCTAGGGAATTCATTGAAAAAGAATAGTAGCATAAATCATCCTAAGTGCATCTTTGTAGTGGTTTGAGTCGAGTCTACACACCATCAGTTTCATCTCCGCTACCTTTTGTCTTAAAGAAAAGCCATAAAAATTAACGCTTAAAGTAAAATCAACTTAGTAACTTTTTATTTACTAGGGCTCTGAAACACCAATATAGATCAGGCTAGTGTCTTGGAGTAGGAGAGTAATTAACTCTCCAAGACAGCAAAACCAAATAGGTAGCTGATCTTGTGGTAGGATAAATCCAACTGTTTCATTTATACTCTGGGAAAGCTCCTCTTAAAGGAGAAGCACGAGCTCGTGTCCGAACCAATGAGGGGATCAATCCTCCCTCGTTGGGAACGACGCCAGACACGCACGTATTACAAACGGTAAACCTCGGATTAACCATTGTCGAGGAGCCAAGGGTCACTTGTCGGTAAACCTTGGATTATTGTCAAGGAGCCGGCAAGGGGATTGAGCTTGATACTCTGCCCTTGCGTGCTGTCGGAGTGTAGACTGTTCCCCCAAGTGTATTTGTTGCTGTTGGTAACCTTAGTGACCATTATCTGTAGGATTCTACCCGAGGTGACGGTGGAGGGAAGATCCCACTGTACCTGGATCAGATGTCGGCTAGACTCACTTGGATTTTCCGGGGGGTTCACTTCACTCGAGACGGTTAAAGTGGAGGAACTTGTGCCAGTCTATTCATTAAGCAGGTTGCCAGGGTAACTGTTCCACCCACCACTTCTGTACTGAATTCGGCGATGTTGGGCTTCATCACCAACTAGTGTTTTCGGTCCGGAAGGCTACTGTTTGTGCATGGTTTGACGCCCTAGATTCTTTAGGCGTGTGATTCAAATTTGTTTGGTTCTTTAGAGACTTTAGGTGGTTTGTTTTGAGATTTTACTTTGTTTGCGTGTGCAGTAGTTAAAAGTTTTTAACTGTGGTGGAATTACCGAGACAATCCCGTAGACTTCGGGGCCAATCTCCTGAGGTTGTTTCCGTGGCCGAATTGTTGAGGAGATCCCGTAGACTTCGGGGTGAACCTCCTCGAGACAACCCGAGTCATTACGAAGGTTTGAAAGTCCTTGTAACTCCTCCTAGTGGCAGTAAAGTAGGTTCACCTGAAGAAGGAGAATCTTCGTTGGTAGTCCATTGAGATTATCAAAGTCTAGAAACAGGTTATAATCCTGAAGCTGTTGCAGTTTCTGAGCTTGCTGGTAGTTTTTCATCTACTAGTGATATAGGCGAAGAACCTGAAATATCTGAACCTGTTACTCCAACTTCTAGTGTTTGTGATTCACCTAGGGTAGAAAGAGTCATAACCGAAAATCTTCCTTCTAGTTTGATAGCTATTGAAGAACTTACTCCAGAAGAAGAAGTAGGCCCTATTCTTGAAGATCAACCTACTCTTGACCTAAGAGAGCGTGAATCTATCTTTTACAGTCCACCTAGAAGTACTACTTGGTACCTTTCGTTAACTAATTATTTAGACAACTTAGGGATAGGTTTTTCTCCACCTCGTACTCCTTATCCACCCGGAGGTATTAATACTCCTGTAAATATGTCTATTCAGTCGTCCGTGTTTACTCAACCCCCTGAATCCTTCTTGTATGGTGGTCCTTCTGTTCCCGTTGGGTATCAATCACTTTCTGGTACCTTTGCAGGAGCATCTCCTCAACCCATTGGACATGGGTCATTAGTTGGAAATAATGGTAATACACCGTTGGGTGTAGGAGACATTTATATGATGTCAGGTTCAATTCCTGGGTCTCAACCTCAAAGTGGTCAATTAACGCCTAGGGGGCAACCTCAAGGTACACAAGTTGCGGCTGGGGGGCAGCCTCAAGGACAGTATGTACCTATGGTGCAATACATTCCTCAAGGTCAACCCCAACCTCAATATGTACCCCAAGGTCAACCTCAATATCAATTTATGCATCAAGGTCAACCCCAGTATCAGTACTTACCTCAAGGGTACCTACCCCAAGGTCAGTACTCGAGTCAAGGTTATCAACCGCTTCAAGGTCAATCTTACGTTCAAGGTACGGGAAATGTACCTATCAATTATCAATCCTACCCTCAACCTGGTTACGGATCTCAGTATCCTCAACCTGTTACGGGTCAATACCCCGGAATGATAGTGTGGGATCCATCACAAGGTCAATGGGTGTTGCAACCAAGTGTACAGTTGTTACCTCAGACTGGACAACCTGTAGTTTCTGGTCCACCCCAGCAACCACAACCTGTCTAGTCAAACGTTCAAACTTCTGTAACTTCGGTAGTTACTTAGCCACCAATCGCACCTAGTACTCCATCTCAAGCGGCTGCTGCAACTACCGCAACATCTACCGCACTTACTTCTAGAGTATTGACAGCTCCGGTTTCTACTGTCTCTGCGACCACTCCTCAGACATCTTTACCGTTGTCTGGATCTACGATTCAAACCACGGTCCAGATGCCTGTAGGGCAGCCTGGTTTAAGTACTGTTGTAACAAGTCAACCAAAATTCACTTATCAACAGTACCAGGGACAGTACCAATACGGGCCTGCTGTCCAACAACCGGTTTACCAGTATCAACCGTATCCTGGGTACACTTATCAACAACCTCAGCAACCCCAGTACGGTCTGGTTAATCCTGGTTTTCCAGGAGGATACAATATCCCGAATACGATTCCTGTTCCAAGTTATCCTGGGTATCCTCCTCCTGGGACTGGTCTTGCGACCAAGAGTTTTAGGGATCCTAACCGGCAATTGCCGTTTATCGCAACTTTGGATTTACCTGACTTGACGCGCCTAACGAACGATCCAATAAATTATCTTCCGTTCTGGCCGCCAATGCCAAATAAGTTGCCCAGTGACATACCCAAGTTCAAAGGTAAGTCTGGAGAGGATCCGTCAAATCACGTGATGACTTACCACCTCTCGTGTGCTTCAAATTCTATCTCGGATGATTCGATCCGTTTACGTCTTTTTCAGCATATGCTCATTGGTCTCGCGGCCAACTGGTACATTGAGTTACCACGGGCCTCTTTTTATAACTTTAGTCAGTTAGCTACCTCGTTCTTAACACATTTTCAGTTGCTGGTCAGATATGATAATGGCACCGAGTTATTAACTTCATTAAAACAATCGACGTCCACTTATATTTTCGACCATATTCATGAATGGCGACGTCGAAGGCGTTTAGTGAAAGTTTTTATCCCGGACCAAATCTTAGCTGAATGGTTTGTTAAATCATTATTACGGAAGATTACTGAAGACGTAGCTAGGGCCGGAGTAGTTACTGAGGAGCAAGTCATTGCTCAAGCGCAGTACCTTGACTTAGTTTATACTCAGTCGGGTACGTTACACGAAAAGATCCCAGATCTTCCAAAGTCGAATCAAATCGTCGTTGCTCCTTCGGGATCTCATGCTGCTGATGGCATGATTGGTACAGTGAATACGAAAAGTAAGAAGAAGTATTCAAAGAATTCTTCGCCCATTATCACCTTACCCGATTCCCCGACAGGAGAATCTTCTCCTGAAATTTCCGCCGATATTCACGCTGTAGAGTCATCTACGGCCAAATCAAAAAACGGTGGGAAAAAGAAAGGTAAGAAGAAGGATAAAGCAGACAAGGGTCCTAAGGAGAAAAAAGAAAAGTCAGAAACCAATGACGAAAAGCGCAAACCTCGATATCCTTGTCTTATTTGTGAAGAGGATCATTTTACAAGAGATTGCCCTCATCGGGCCGAGGTTGTAAAAATCGTCAAGGGTTCCCCAACTCCTCCTGTTTTGAAAGATCCATTTCCAAAGCAGGAGAGTAAGATGATAGGTTCTTCCTCGAGTGCCGGTGAAGAACCCATATTGATGATGTCTCATGTACGGATTGCGACTCGATCACACGATTATGGTAGTAAAAGTCCTGTTGATGGATCGAAAGAAGCAGAATCTTCTCAGTTAAATCCATCAACCTCAGCTCCCGGTTCTGATCCACTACAGATCGAGAAACCTAACCCTGACTTAGTAATGAAACCGCCCGCTAAGGGTGTACTTCGAAGGTCTGCTTTCAATCCACATGCGAGAGCGGCCCAGAATTACAACATTGTTGAGGATTTAGCTGTTTCACCCTCAGCAATGTCGGCTTTAGAAGTGCTGCAATCATGCCCGGCACAACGAAAATTACTTTTGTCGGCTATAGGAGCTGTTGACGTTCAGGACTCGAACCTGATAATCTTTGATCTAGAAAATAGTACACCACGTCTCCCTCATCAGATGGCTTTCCAGATTCCAGTGATAGTCAAAAACAGGCCTATTCATCGGACTGTAATTGATGAAGGAGCTTCCACGTGTATTATGTCGATTCAGTGTTGGAGATCCCTTGGTTCTCCCTCACTGAACCAATCCCCGACAATCCTTAAGGCCTTTGATGGCCGTGGGTTCCATCCGTTTGGCATTCTACAGGATTTGCCTATAGGGGTTGAAGGAAAAACCGTTAGTGTGGATGTGGAGGTGGTTGATGCCCCTCTAGACTACAACCTTCTCTTGGGTCGAAGTTGGTCTTACGCTATGACAACAGTCGTCTCATCGGTCTTCAGACTTATAAAGTTTCTAGATAATGGCAAGATCGTGACAATAGACCAGCTGGCTTTCTTTTCATCCGACCCAGCCTCTTCAGAGAGTATCCAGCATGTCGGTAAAACGATTATCCCTTATAGGGATGTTGGCGTCGGATTAGTTAAAGATTCTGGTTTACTGGGAACTTTTCCTTTTCCTCCAATCAACGCAGACCCTTCATTCGCTTCCATTCATATGATTACGTCAGATACTATTATTTACGATGATCCATGGATTGTCCCATCTGAATCTGAGATAGACTCATTCGGTAATGCTATGCCTTTGAGTCCATATGAAATTGCTTATGAAGCTGTGCAGTCTTTTACCGACTCGCATTCAACCCAAGTCGACCAAATGAATGTGGTCTATGAGGAATCACTTTTCAAATCAACCTCAGAATGGATAGCGTTTCCCGAAGTTGTCTCATCTGACGAGCAACTTCGCGAAATCCTCAATGTAGACGATCTACCATGGGAAGATCTCCATCATAGATCTTCGTTTTTACCTGAGGGTGATGGCTTTGAAAATGATTTTTCATCAATTTTTACGGCTGAATATGTTAAGGACGCTCAGAATCCCACGAAACATCCTGATTCAGAGTTGAATTTGGGAAACATTTCCCAAACTATTGCCATTGACATTTCGGTCAAAACTGGAATTATTGAAAACATTCATATAGGTGCCTCGTGTACAGATGACGAAATTCAAACATACAAGGCCCTATTTCAAGAATTCTGTGACGTGTTTGCCTAGTCCTATGAGGAAATGCCAGAATTGATCCCTCCATTGTTGTTCATGAGATCAAGACTTACCCGGACGCTAAACCCGTTCGGCAACGTCTGCGTCAGATACACCCTAGGAAAGCGACTGCAATTAAAGCAGAAGTTGAGAAGCTGTTGAAAGCAGGTTTCATTTATCCGATCCCGTTAACGGATTGGGTATCGAATATTGTTCCGGTTAACAAGAAACAGGGAACAATAAGAATATGTATCGACTATAGGGATATTAATCGTGCTTGTCCAAAAGACAACTATCCCACGCCCTATATCGATCAAATCATTGATGATTGTGCCGGCAGTGAAATATTTTCCTTTATGGACGGTTTTTCCGGTTACAACCAAATCAATATTCTACCTGCCGATCAACCAAAAACGGCTTTCATTTGTCCTTGGGGGACATTTGCTTATTGCAAATTACCTTCTGGACTTAAGAATGCCGGAGCCACTTTCCAACGGGCAACGTCTTATGCGTTTCACGACATCAAACACATTGTGCAACCGTACCTCGATGATTTGCCTGCTCATTCTTTACATCGAGCTGATCACCTTGTCCATTTACGAGCAATTTTCATGAGGTGTAGGCATTATCGTATACGTTTGAACCCACACAAATGTGTCTACTGTATAGAAGTGGGACGATTGCTGGGATTTGTCGTTTCAAAACCCGGCATTCGCGTCGATCCCTCGAAGGTCGAAGCTATCATCAAATTGCCTCCCCCTTCGAGTCTTCGCCAACTCCAAAGTTTGCAAGGGAAAGCAAACTTTCTACGCCGATTCATTCCTACCTACGCCGAGGTTACAAAAGGTTTTACGCAGTTGTTGAAACAGAACTCTCAATTCGCTTGGGATGAGATAGCTCAACAATCTTTTGATGCACTTAAACATGCATTGACCCATGCACCGTTGTTGCATCCTCCCAACTACAACCAAGACTACGTTTTGTACCTCGCCACCTCTCATTCCACAATTGGGATGGTATTAGTTCAGGAAGACAAATTCGCAACAGAACATGTGATATATTATCTTAGTAGAACGTTAAATCCCACTGAGCTAAAATATTCGCATGTGGAGAAATTGGCCCTGGCAGCCGTTCAGGCTGTCCAACATTTTCGTCATTACATTCTTCTCCGTAAAACTACAGTCATTTCGGATTGCAACCCTATGATCTACATTTTGACTAAACAATTGCTAGGGGGCAAGTACTCTAAATGGATCGTTATCCTGCAAGAGTTCGACTTAGATTTTGAAAAATCTATGTCTAAGAAATCTTTAGTCTTTGCAGAGTTGATGTGTGACTTCCCGCGTGCTGACACGGAAACTGTGGCAGAGGAACCCATTGCGGACGAATCTTTGTTTCTCATGAGCACTTTAGATCCGTGGTATGGGGATATAATTATCTATCTCCAAACCCAATCCTTTCGGCCCGAAGCTTCTAAGACTGTACGTCGGAAAATTCGATTCCAGTCCCAACAATACAAAATAATTGGAGATACTCTTTATCACCGTGGGGCGGACTTGGTTTTCCGACGTTGCTTAACTCACGAAGAGGCAGAAAGGGTTTTGAATGACTGTCACTCTGGAGCGTGTGGCGGTCATATGTTTGGGTATGCCACAGCTCAGAAGGTGTTGCGTGCTGGCTATTTCTGGCCGTCCATGTTTAAATATTGTATCATTGCGGTCCGAAAATGCCACAACTGTCAAGTGTTTGATCACAAGATGCGCGCACCACCAGCTCCTCTCCACCCTATAATTGTCGTTGGTCCTTTTTCTAAATGGGGTATCGACTTTATTACTTGTAACCCTCACTCGGCTGGGGGGCATGCGTATATCATCCTTGCGGTTGATTATTTTACTAAGTGGGCCGAGGCGATGCCTACATTCGAGGCAGACGGCAAGACTGCTATAGTTTTCGTATTCAATCACAATTGCTAGGTTTGGTGTCCCACAAGTGATAATCACTGACCATGGGCGCCATTTTCGAAACATTATGATGACAGAACTTACAGGCCAGCTTGGTTTGCGCCACGATAGCTCAACACCTTATTATCCACAAGCCAACGGTCTGGTTGAGTCCATCAACAAAGTTTTGGTCATCATGATCCGACGAATCATTGGCATTCATCGGTCGAATTGGCACAACATGTTATTTTCCGCGCTTTGGGCATATCGAACTTCGGTGAAAACATCAACAGGGTTCACTCCTTTCCAACTAGTCTATGGTTTGGAAGTCGTGCTGCCCATTGAATGCGAAATCCCATCACTTCAAATGGCTGTCGAATTACTTCCAGCTACTTCCGAAGAGGAGAAGCATTTATTGTATTTAGCTCAATTAGATGAGACTCGACGCGATGCTGCACTGGCAATCGAGACTCATGCAAAACAAATGAAAGCTCAGTACGATCGAAATGTGACCCCTCGAAATTTTTCGGAAGGAGACCTAGTGTTATTGTATGATCAAGATAACGATAAATTAGGTGCTGGAAAATTCGTTCCTATGTGGCATGGACCCTACATTGTTAAGCGAAAGCTAGCAAAAGGGGCCTATGAGTTGGTTCACTTTGATGGGGACTCTTTGGGTAAACCCAGAAATGGACTTTACCTAAAGAGATACTATGCTTAAATGGTGGGTGTGAAGATTTTTGTTAGGATAGTTAGGTTAATTTTCTCTTTCTAGCTGGTATGTGTGCTTAGTTTAGAGAAGTGTGTTTTTCCGTCGTTATTCTGGCTTATCTTGGTTTTACTCTTGATATTGCAGATTTCGATGCCTCTCCAAACGTACATTGGATTTGCTGATGGTGCTTGTCGTAGTACACGGAATATCTCTTCCGCAGCCTGGGTTATCTATTCGCCCTCTGACGAGTTAGTTTCTATGCATGGGGTTGTTGGCATTATGGCTAAAGTGTTGTCCTTGATGGCAACCCATTCAGGTGATAAATCACAGTACTTCAAGTCAGCAGCAGAGATTGATGATCAGCTATCAAATATTGAAGAAAATAAGGGGTACGCAGGTACACCTTGCATAAGGTGCGTACACGCAGGTCAGTGTTACATAAAGTGCGTACATACCCGCAATTATCCCGTTCAGGAGGTGCGTACCCCCAGTGCACAAATTTCAAGGCAAAGAAATTCACATGTGGGGTTTTCTTATGTTTTACTCTTGGTATTTAGCCGACGGTATTGTGTTATTATGGTGTCGACTCGTGGTA
Organism: Pinus tabuliformis; assembly: GCA_031772625.1. NCBI lineage: Eukaryota > Viridiplantae > Streptophyta > Pinopsida > Pinales > Pinaceae > Pinus > Pinus tabuliformis. The sequence continues at coordinate 927,928,192 of CM062810.1, read as the reverse complement.
TTGATCCATGATTTAAGGAAGAGCTTTCCTATATAAAGCAAAGGAGATCATTTGGCTTGAGCAAGTTTTGGGTTGAATATCTTATAAGGGCTAGATCTAACATATTATGATCTCTCTTGGGAGTATGTCTAGATCTAAATAAGGCGAATCTACTGATGGATTGAGATCTCTTCGGCGCATGTTCAGATTTGTAGATCTGACTGTCTGGGTTATTTCTGAAGTCTTGAAATCATCTATGCCCAAAGGTACGCAGGTACAGTGAAAGAAAAGTGCGTACATACGCAGGAACGAAGCATTTCAGGTTCGTACATACGCAGGCACAGAAGGGTTGCAGGTGCGGAGGTCCGCAGGCAGTTCAATGGACTCAGAGCGAGGTACGCAGGCTAGCAGTTGAGCAGGGTGCGTACGTAAGCAGGCGAGAAGTTGAGCAGGGTGCGTACTGTAAGCAGGCAAGCAGTTGAGCAGGGTGAGTACTGTAAGCAGGCAAGCAGTTAAGCAGGGTTCTTACGTAAGCAGGCGAGCAGTTGAGCAGGGTGCTTACTTCTCTTAAAATCTTTGTTTATCATTGTAGTGTTCTGGGTTTGGTCCTATTATTGTTGATCTGGTTACTACAGTTGACTAGGTGATACTCTTATACTTGATGATCATTTGATGCTTATGGATCCAGTTTGAAAATTTATGAAAAGTGGTCCTTGTAAGAAAAGAAGTAGGGGGTTGTAGCTCCCTTCCAGGAGAGACTGGAAAACGAGAGAGAGAGTTGTAGCTCTCTGCAGGTTGCAGCCTGCGTACTGGTAAAGGACTGCACCAGTACAAAACCATTGTAAAAGGAGTTTCTAATTTGAAAGAAGATAGAGACATATTGCAGCAGGTGGTTTTCACCCACATTGGGTTTCCACCTTACATCTTGTGTTCTTTGGTGTGACTATCTGTTTTCTTTTGTTCATGCTCATTATTTTATGGTACTGACATGCAAAAATAATTCAAAGAACAAATAAAGAAGATTTATTAAACGAATTAGATAATACTGATTCACCCCCCCCTCTCAGTATTATTTCCAACAATTGGTATCAGAGCAGGTCCTTCAGAGAAGCTTGATCGCTTGAAGGTAGATCGTTCATCATGAGCAACTACGAGAGAGAAGCATCAATCAGGCCACCGGTTTTTGATGGGACAAACTTCAATTATTGGAAAGTAAGAGTTATTGCCTATCTTCAATCTCTTGGTACAGAAGTTTGGGACATCGTAGAGACAGGCTACGCTTTTCCTTCAGCTACTCCTACAGATGCAGCCGAGAAAAAAAAGTATGAAACAAATGCGAAAGCAGTCAGTACTCTATTAGGATGTATATCTCAATCAGAATTCATGAAGGTAATGCACTATAAATCCGCAAAAGAGATATGGGACAAAATTGTCACGAGCTATGAAGGAGATGAACAGGTAAAGCGTGCTAAACTTCAAACTCTCAGAATTCAGTATGAGACTCTCAAAATGTATAATGATGAAAGTGTGGCTAACTATTTTCTTCGGTTAGATGAGGTTGTTAACTGTATGAAAAATTTGGGTGAAGAAATAAAAGAGGCTACTGTGGTTGAAAAGGTTCTAAGATCATTGTCCCCCAAGTTTGAATCTAAAGTATCTGCAATAGAAGAAAAGTAAAATCTACGAATTCTTACTATGTCTCAGCTACATGGAATTCTAACTGCTTATGAAATGAGAAAGGGAGGTCCATCAGACAGAATAGAAGCTGCTTTCAAGGCATCAGGCAAAGGAGATTATTATGAAGCGAGCCACGTCCCAGAAGAAGAGGAAGAAGAATCAAATTTTGTGAGAAATCTTCAAAGGGGTTCTGGAAGGTTCAGAGGTAAGTTACCTTTTAAATGCTTTGCTTGTGGAAGAGTAGGTCATTATGCTACAAAATGTCCTTATAAGGATAAAGGAAAGGAACCTGCTAGATGAAACAAGAAACAGAATGCAAATAAGAAAAGCTACTACACTCATGAAGATAGTGATAGTCTATCAAATAGTGATGAAGATGAACAAGGTAATGAATATAAGTTGTTAATGGCATTTGAAGATGATGATTATATGGATGCTATAGATGTGGATAACCTTTATGAAGAAATTACTAGACTCAAGAGATGTATAGAAGAAAAGAACATGATCATTGATACTCTACAATTTCAAATTGATGAAAAGGAAAAACATCTTGAAAAATTAGAAGGTGAAATTGTTGGTCTTAGAAAAGAGATTGAGAAAACAAAATCTATTAATCTCAAGTTTGTCAAAGGATCTAAAACTTTGGATGAGATTATCAATGTGCAGCAGTCTCCACTAAACAAGACAGGTCTGGGCTATAATGGAGAAACTTCTCAAGCATCCACCTCAAAAAGTTATCTTGATGCAGCAAGAAGAAATGAGAAAAAGCACAATGAAGATCATCAGGTAAAGCAGGGACAAATTAGAAACAGAAACTATCAGGGGAAATCCATCTTAAGGGTGAACAAAAGCTACAACCAGCCACAGGTAAAATCTTCTCAATTTTGTTCAAGAATAGATGACAATAGAAATTACAATCAATTGGCTAGTAGATTCGATAACCACAGAAGTTTCTTCAATGGACAATGCTTTTCTTGCCATAACTTTGGTCACAAAGCAGCTCAATGTGTTGCATATAAAACGATCATGACTAGGGAAGATCAAAAACAAAGAAGTATGACGGGGATTACAAAAAGGACCTATAACAACTTTTCGGTTCTTGAAAATGAAGTTGAATGTTCTATTTGCAATAACTTTGGTCATGAAGACTTTGAATGCAGGAGCAGGTTTCAGCAGAAAAAGGAACAAGCCTCAAGCACCAAAACATGGAGAATAAAGGAACCTCAAACAGAAAGATGTGGGATAGCATTTTATGCAGAGGGACAGGAAAATCTATGGTACATTGACAGTGGATGTTCGAAGCATATGACAGGTGATAAAGAAAAACTTGAGTCTTATTCTACTCCAGAAAAGGGAAAGAAAGTCTCTTTTGGAAATGATACTCCTGCAACTATAAAATGAAAAGGCAGTGCTCAGCTAAAAGAAAAGGTCAAGGCTGGAAATGTTTTGTATGTTGATGGATTGAAGCATAATCTTCTAAGTGTCAACCAGATGTGTGATCAAAGAACCGAGGTTATATTCAGATCAAATGGATGTCTTGTTCGTGATCTTGATACAGGTAAAACAGTGATCAAAGGCAAAAGAACTCCAAATAATCTGTACATATTTGAAGAAGGACAACAACAATGCTATCTGAGCAAGGATGATGAGCACTGGTTATGGCATCGGAGGTTGGGACATCTAAGCTTTTCACAAATAAGGAAAGCATGCAAATATCAGGCAGTTCGCGATCTTCCAGATATCAAAATTCCTGACAACAGCATATGCAAATCATGTCAGTTTGGAAAACAAACTAGAACTAACTTTCCAGAGAAAGAAGGATCAGCTAGCATGCCTCTTGAGCTAGTACATACAGATACATGCGGTCCTTTCAGGAAAAGAACACCTCGAGGAGAAGAATACTTGATATTATTCATTGACGATTTCTCCAGGTTTGTCTGGTTAGGACTTATGAAGCACAAAGATGAAGCATTCGAAAAATTCAAATCCTTCAAAGCCTTGGTTGAAAATGAATCAGGTCACAAAATTAAGTGCCTCAGATCCGACAGAGGTGGGGAATTTACTTCAAATGAATTTTTCAATTTCTGTGAAGAACATGGGATAAGAAGAGAATTCTCTACAGCAAGAACTCCTCAGCAAAATGGAGTTGTGGAAAGAATGAACAGAACAGTCCAACAAATGGCTCGTGCTATGCTTGATGAGTCAGGAACTCCCGCAACTTTCTGGGGTGAAGCTGCACATGCTGCAGTTGTTATTCTCAACAAAACAAATGTCCGGGTGAACAACACTCAAACTCCTCATGAGCTCTGGAGTGGTAGGACTCCTTCAGTAAAGCACTTCAAAATCTTTGGGAGCAAATGCTATATCAAGAATACTGATGAGCAGCTTGGAAAACTTGAACCTAGAGCAGATGAAGGCATTCTTCTTGGTTACTCTCCACATAGCAAAGCATACAAATGCTACAATAAAAGACTTGGCAGAATTGTTGACAGCATTGATGTAGTGGTTGATGAGAAGGGATACATTCCTAGGCAAGTTCATCATGAAGACATCGAAGAAGATGAAGGCTACCCCCAACGACAGAATGATGAAGAAGAAGAACCTCAAGAAGAACCAGAGGAGCAAACAAGAATAGAAGAAAAGACTCCATCCAGATATGTTCAGAAGAACCATCCAGAATCTCAGATTATGGGGCAGAAAGAAGCAGGTGTACAAACAAGAAGAACAGTTGCAGAAGCTTCAAGCTATTTGGCATTACTCTCCTCTACTGAACCACAAAATGTGACAGAGGCATGCAAATATGAATGTTGGGTGAAAGCAATGGATGAAGAACTTGAGCAGATCGAAAAGAACAACACTTGGGAGCTGGTTCCTAGACCAAAAGATAAGAATGTTATCGGGACAAAATGGGTCTTCAAAAACAAATTGAATGAAAATGGAGAAGTAATTAGAAACAAAGCCAGACTTGTTTGTAAAGGGTATGCGCAGCAAGAAGGAATAGACTTTGAAGAAACCTTTGCTCCTGTTGCAAGACTTGAGGCCATCCGAATGTTCCTTGCTCTCTCAAGTTTTCAAAACTTCAAAGTATTTCAAATGGACGTGAAATCAGCCTTTCTGAATGGAGACTTGGAAGAAGAAGTGTACATTGAACAGCCAGATGGGTTCATTCTTGGAAATGATCCAAATCTTGTATGTAGATTGAAAATGGCTCTCTATGGTCTCAAACAAGCTCCAAGGGCTTGGTACTACCGTTTGGACAAATATCTTCATCAACAAGGCTTTTCAAAAGGATCGGCAGATAGCAATCTTTATATAAAAGTTGAAAATGACAAATTGCTAATACTTGTTGTGTATGTAGATGACATTATTTTTGGGAGCAATGAAGAAGCTATGAGTCAAAACTTTGCCTTGGTCATGTAGAAAGAATTTGAAATGTCCTTGCTAGGAGAACTGACATATTTCCTTGGTTTGCAAATCCAACAAAAAGAAGGAGGAATCTTTTTATCTCAAACCAAGTATCTCAAACAGATTTTGAAGAAATATGGTATGGAAGATGCAAAACCAGTACGTACACCCATGGTCACAGGATGTAGCCTTAGTGCAAATGATGAATCTGCAGCAATACATCAACCAACCTACAAATCTATGATTGGAAGTTTACTTTATTTGACAGGTACCCGACCAGACATCATGCATGCAGTTGGAATAGTTGGAAGATTTCAGGCAAATCCGAAGGAGACTCATCTTCAGGCAGTGAAGATAATTTTCAAATATCTTCAAGGGACTCAAAATTATGGCTTATGGTATCCTAGAGATACAGATCTTACACTTCATGCTTATACAGATGCAGATTGGGCCGGAAGCGTGGATGACAGGAAAAGCACAAGTGGTGGTGCATTCTTTATGGGTTCCAGACTGGTATCTTGGTTCAGCAAGAAACAGAGTTCGATTGCCTTGTCTACAGCTGAAGCGGAATATGTTGCTGCTACATCTTGTTGCACCCAACTCCTTTGGATGATGCAGACTTTGCAGGATTTTCAAATCACTTGTACACCACCAATCCCCATCTTATGTGATAACACAAGTGCAATCAGCATCTCAAAGAATCCTGTTATGCATTCAAAAACCAAGCACATACCAATCAAGTATCATTTTCTCCGGGAACAAGTACTTGAACAGAAGGTCAAGTTGGAGTATGTTCCTTCTAAGGAACAAGTTGCTGATATTCTCACCAAACCATTACCCAGGGACACTTTTGAATACCTCAGGCAAAAGCTGGGGGTTCTTGATGCATCATATTATTGCTGAACCTCTTCTGATTGATGGTACAGGTTCAGGGGAGCATATAATGCATTGTTGGCATTATGGAGGATGTGCAGAAGGAGATCTTGGAAGTAGTTGCAATATGTCTCTATCTCTTTCATGGTGGATTATGGTTCTTCGTTGCAAATCTGGTTCATATTCAGGGGGAGCATGTTCTTAGGGGGAGCATAACCCTTTGCCCTTGATGTCAAAGGGGGAGAATGAAGCTGAAGCTTTGAGGTTGTGTTGTGCCCTACAACAACCCCCCATTTCATAACATTTTTATCACAAACAATTAACATATGAAATGGGCCCCTTTTAAAAATTTTAATTAGCATTAATGAATTTGTTCGAAAAAGGTATGATAATCAAATGAATTTGTTAACAAAAGCCTTTTTGAGCAAATAATAAGCAATTTTTGGTTAAGTCCGAAAAAGCAATCGCAAGACCGTTTGCTACCTTGGTTCTTTCCGATGCGATATCGCTATCGGCCATCGGCGATAGCCAATGCACACACAGAAAAAGCACACATCTTTTCCCCGATACGACACGATATCGGTGATCAAAAATCGGCGCTGCCTCTTATGAAAAGTCTTTTAAGCCTCGACCCGATGCGATATCGCTATCGGTAGTCGGCAGAATCCCATACATCTTCATAAGACGTTCAGATCTTTTTCCCGATGCGATGTGATATCGCTATCGGTAGTCGGTAAATCAATTGATATGCATTTAGGGATTATGTTCGCGCGCTAATATGATACAATGTCGCAATCGGCATTCGCCAAGATCTCTCCCAAATGATAATGTCACTCACACTCCCGATGCGATGCGATGACGCTTAATGATGACCAGAACTCCTAAAAAAAAAGGTGATTATTTCAAAGCATTAAAGTTATATTTAAATCCGATTTGACAAAAGCACAAATTTCAAAATGCCGTTAAGTAAAGGGATAAGGTAATGCATGCGTATTTAAAGCTTTGCCCCTTCGAATTAACGAGCAATTACGATTAGACCTTTGAAGAAATCTATTGCACGCTTTAAGGGGTCATTCGGTTTAATAACTTAAGTAATGGTCATTTATGGAGCTGCAGGCTGTAAAATCACCATCATTGCATCTGCGGTGCCCTCTCAAATCATTAGATCCGCAGCCACTTTTAGAATTAATCTCACCACGCTTCAAGTTATATATCTATCCCGTTATGGATCGTCATTGTTATTTCTTTGATTACGATTTCTCTTGCATTTGTGTAGAATTCAACCGAGAGAAGTCTAAATATGATGGGAAAGAAGTTCAAAAAGGTGGCAGGTTCTACTCCGACACCTGTCTCAGGCCAAGCTGCTATGGTTTCAAAGAAAGGCTTAATCTCAGATACTACATGCACTGGTCTTCCTAGTACTACATGGCAAGGTACATACAATTTGCTAGAAGCAGAACAACCAGAAAAGACAGTAACGGAGGCTAGTGTGGATGAACTAAGAAAGTCTGAGGCAACTCTTAAAGATTTGGCTGACTCCTTTCTGCACAGAATAGCAGCCAGAGAACAAGTCTTGCCTTATACTGATGTGGTACGTTGGGCAATTGAAGAAATTACTCTCACTGATAGAACCTTCCATACTAAGGATGGAAGGATTTTCGGTTCCTTCAAGCCTGATGACTTGAGACGGATGTATCATTTGCCTCAACCCGAGCTAGTCTATAATAGAGCCTTTTTGGAAAAATTCGCGAAGGAGAATGAATCGCCATCCGAACCTCTCCGAGATTGGAGGCAGAATCCAGCTAAACACAAGCATGATATGTCGGGTAAGTACTCCAATGCTTCTTTGGCTTCACCTTATTGCTACGCCGGGATTATGATGTGTAGATTGTGGGGATTTCATGACTCTGCAAATATTCATATTGATATGGTACCTTTAATGGAAGCGGCCGTCAATAGTATAATCATGGATTGGGCCACTATTTTGTCTGATAAATTGGTCATAGCTATTCGTGAGTTTATGGCAAAAACCAGAGTCACTGAGAGAAAAATCCCACCCTTCTATTACTCTGCTTACATTATGGATACCCTTTGTTTTAATTCTGAGTTTCCTGTCCTTGGTTGGAGATGGACAACCCATGACCCAACACCCATTCACTTGTACCATCGGAAATTGTGGAAACCCTCCCACAAAGACCATCTGTATCAAATTTGCAATGGTTTTATGGTTCCCATTCACTATTCTATTTTTGACAGACCTATCCCTAGAATTTCCTATGAAGCTTCTTTTGATCTCCCAGCCGTAGCCCATTGGTTCGGCGAAGAGCATTTTACCTATATTAGAGTTTTTGGAAGCAAGGCTAGGCCACATGTCCTCCCCCTGTACGTCCCAGATAAACTGTTAGCCCGGGAAATCTCCTACCAGATTATGTCTGAGAGTGTCACACAAACTCTCAAGGAGGAGAAGAAGAGAGGATGGCCCTCTTTTCCTTTAAGAATTGGAGTTTATACGCTACTGAATTACAAACATGCAGAAAAGGAAGCAGCAAAACTCCAATTGATATCCCTGGCTTCTATTCCAAACAGACTTTATGATCCAAAAAAGACTGCTTTCATTGCCTTGGAACAGGCCAAGCTGTCAAAGGTTGTTCATCAAGAAGACCAGTTTGACGACCTGTTCATGAGTGTCGATTCAATAAGCCAAGTCAGACAACTCGCTTCACTGAGATATGAAGATGTGGAGTTAACTGAATTTAATAAACTTAGAAAGCAAAGGTTGCAAACTTTGCCTCTAGATTTATTATCCACAACCCCAACATCTTCCTCAAGCGAGTCTGGTCAGCAGCAAATACACCTATCTCCTGTTACAACTAAAGAATATGATAGACAACAGGAGGAAAGGCAAAACAAGCTGCAAGCAGAGAAGCAAAGAAGAGAGCAGATAGAAAGGCAGCAAAAAGCACAAATTGAACAAGAGCAAAGAAAGCAAAAGGAGTTAGAAGAACAGAGGAAAAGAGAAGAAGAAGAGAAAGCAAAGAAAGAACTGGAAGATAGGCAGAAAAGGGAATTGGAGGAACAGCAGCAAAGAGCACAAGAGGAGCAACAGCGGAAGGCATTGGAGGAACAGCAGAGGATTGAACGGGAGAAAGAACAAAGTAAAGCTCACACAGAACAAAGTGAGCAAATCTCTACTGATCCTGAATTAATTAAAGAATGGAACCAATTCGATTCCATTATAAGTGGTAAGGAAGCCTCCAAAGACTCAGACGCCTCTAAGACTCCCAATACTACTTCTTCTCCGGTTCTAGAAGGAACCAGCGGCTCACCCATGGTACAGAATGTAGAGGTAATCACTCAAGACCCATCCGATCAAATTGATCTTCAGGTGGAGGAAATTCCTCCTCTAGACATTTTCTACAGCCCAAAGCATAGAGCCGTTGTAAGGCGCTCGAGGAAAAGGCGAAGGCTTGATCAACCTTCTATTTTGCCTGAGCAAACAATCACGGGCAATGTGGTCTGGAAGGGAGAATTGGATCCCTCTGAAGATCTGACAAAGCTATCGCAATTTGCGGGAGCTTATTCAGCGGCAACTATTGACAAAGCATCCGAAGTAAGTCTTCTTTTGAAGACTAAAGAGCATGAGATATACGCATTACAAGCAGAAGTGATAGAGGCAAGGAATAAGGCAGCGCAGGCAGAGGAACAATTGCTGGCCCAACAACAAGAGAATCATTTGTTAACCCAGCAAATTGAACAACTGAGGATAGACCAAAGTGACATTCAGAAAGCAAAAGAATTGTCAGAGGCATTATCCCAGTTGAAGGCATCGAATGAGCTGATGATACAAGCTAAAGACGAGCAAATAATTCAGCTATCAGCTCAGCTTGAAGGTATTAAGAGCGCCAAGAGTATCAATGATTTCAGAGCAGAGGCAACTCGAATAAACAGTGCACTGATATCTCAAATCAGGATCTTATGCCAACAACTTGTTGAAGCTGAATCACTGTGTGAAACATCTACAGCAGTGTGTGAACAAATCGAGAAAGCCAGAAGTAAGTTGGATCAGGCTGAAGACGATATAACAGAGTATATTGAATGGCAAGACACTCCAGAAGGGCAAGCCGCAAATTTCTCCCGAATCTGTGTAACATACAAGGACATACTCTTCATGGAATGGAACACACAGATGATGAAAGCAGAAAGAGCAGCCTCCAGATGCAAAATGATTGCCAGTAACATGATCAATCTAGTCAATGATACATTGTATCTGGAAAACATGATTTCACAATGCACACCTGGAAACATAACAACGGCAAACATGCTGGAGCACAGGAATTACCCTGATCTGGAGAAACAAGGGCGGTTAATTACTGGAGTAAATACCTTGACCGCCGATGCATACTGGCTTTTCCTGATTAAACCACATTCTCAAAGGTCGGCTCTTAATTGTCTAACAGATGCTCTCCGATACCTGATTGCCGATATTCGAGATGCCACATATGATGCACAGCTGACTTCACGCCTCAATACTCCACCAGAAGTAGAGCCAATGCTGGCGATATGTCAGCAAAGGAGTAAAGGCAAAGAGACCTCTGACTGAAGCATCGTCGCCGACTGCCGAATCACCAAAATGCAAAATGATATTTGTTAATGCCGATTTAGTTGTTTTTCAGTTTTAGATATTTAGATATTTTAGATTAGCATAGTATTTATAGACCCTTTCATTGTTTTGGAAAGGGTCGTAAAATTTTGTAAAAGACTTAAAGGCTGAAGTTTGCACTATTGTGCTTCAGTCTATATTCTTTTTGAAACTCGACCACTGGTTCTTAATTTTACTTGGAAGGCTATTTTAAGTAAATTGTGCACTATTGTCGTTTGCTTGGAATGCTTTCTGGTCTGAAGGAAGAACCGCGACATAGCGATTAATATATTGGATTGATCAAACAGCTTGCATGGTACTATTATCTGTATCTGTTCTCTTTTCTATTATATGAATTGCTGTGTTATTACTTTTGCTATTGTTGAGTACACGTATGCAATATAACAGCAAGTCTGCATTTCATATCACTATTGAATGTTTTGTGATTTGTTATCTCTTTTAATCATGCGCGTAACAATGATATAAATGACTGAGTGCAGTAATTCGCTATTATCGCTCTGCATAACTACTTATGCAGAGCAATCTTAAATGATTTAAACATTTATGCTTATTGTTAGTGTCATCTATATGCCTGCCAGTAAGCCTAAATTATCAAACGCTGTATTCAAATGAATCGATAAGTCCCGGGATTAGCTTATAGTTATTATATTTCTTTTGTAGTTTAGTTATTTATTTATTATCACCTTATATCGTAAATCATTCATCCATCCCGTTTACTTATAATCTTTGGGAAATTGGTCCCATTATCCCCAGTCGGAGCCACTATTCCAAACGGAAAAGGAGCTGCACTAAGTTCCGGACCGGGTGGTTTCCCCGATGTTGTTGCAACGAATTTCGGGGCATCAACATTTTTGGCGCTAGAAGGAGGGCCTTCGACTGTGAATGGCAAGTAGGTCCAAATCTGCAAACCATTCTAAGAGTAATTCTCCCTCCAAATCCTCTTCCCCTTCTCAATCACATGCTGGTTCTCCTGCACACAATCGAGAAAAAGAGGAATCAACCACCACTGCTCATACCCATCATATTTCAGAACATTTAAGTCTTGAATCCCCTGAAGTTCAGTCTCTTATCCATAAACTTCAGAGCTTCTCGATTTCACCTCAGAAATCTGAAGTATCACAAAGCAGTGTGACCTCGCAGTTAAACTTATCCCATCCACTTACCAGACTTCAGAGCGAAAAACTCGGTATTGAACCTACTGAGTTCCCTTTACCGAAAAGGAAAAAGGCTAAGAAGATTACTGAAGTATCTGATAGTGAAGATCTTTCTTCCATATCTTCCATCTCAACTCCTCCTCTGCGAAGTCAACCATCCACTCCTCCGTTACACATTGTTGTTCATCAGGGAATAAGTACTACAGCATCTCAAGCTACTCTCTCTCCAACAACTTCTTCTCCTCAGTCATCTGGAATACCAATAGTAGTAACAACTATTATCGCTAGCATAATGGCAGATCCATGGACTATGCCAGGTGCAGTCAATATGCCCGGACCATTACATGATCTACCTGATGCTCCCGAAAAATGGTTGCCTAAATTTAATCCAGATAACGGAACACAAGCTGAAGAACATATTAACAATTTCATGTTAGCAGTTAACTTAAAAGGAGTGACAGAACAAGATGTTGTTGTCAGACTTTTCCCTTATACCCTGCAAGGATCGGCAGGATCCTGGTACTTCTCTTTACCTTCTGGTTCTATTACCAGCTGGACCACATGCCAAGAGCAGTTCCTTACCAAATATGGAGATGACAGGTCTCTGGCGACTTTAATAAACGACCTCTCCAATTTGAGAATAGAGCATAGGGAACCAATAAAGGAGTTTAATGCTCGATTCAACAAACTCCTAAATAAAATCCCCACCGCTTCGAAACCAAGTGAACAAATTAGGAGCGAATGGTACATTACTACCCTCCCTTCCAATATAGCTATTTTTGTTGACAGGACTGGCAAACCTACCTTAGCTGAAAATATGAAGGAAGCACTTGCAGTTGAAAAGCGTATTAATGCTCTAGAGAAGAAAGCTGCCTTGGAGGATAGAAAATCCAAAAAAGTTTCATTTAAAGAAGATTCTAAGAAAAAGACCCCAAAGGACCCATATGACATGGAAGGTTTACAAAAGGTCCTTAAAACATTGTCTAATGAAATGGTTGAAATTAAAAAACAGGTGGCCGAAACTTCGAACAAAAGACCATTTAGAACTTTCAAGAAAACTGAAACAAAGCCACCCAATGTTATATCTAATGCAGACTCTGAACAGGAAGAAGAAGAAGAGGAATCAACCTCTCAAACGGATGATGAAGAAGAAGTAGTTGAGTGTCACGGCATGTGGGATTTCATACTCCCAAATTCTGACACCGAGAATGAAGAAGAAGCTTTTCCTGTTACTACAAGAAGTAAAATCGCTTCTGAACCTACTCAAACAACTACAAAAAAGAGGAGTGCAGGTGCTGCCACACCAAAAGAAAAAGTTCTTCCAAAGAAGTCTCCGGTAGCAGCCCCTCAAAACCAGCCTCCAATTTCTAACTCTCCTTCAACATCCAAGACACTAGTGGTATCTGACTCCATGGAGTATAATATTGTTGATGATATGAAAAAGACTAAGGCAAACATAACCATGTTTGAACTAAGTAAGTTAAAACATCAGCAGAAATTGCTCCTAAGAGAATTTAACGTTGTCCCCTCTTCTCCTCTTCCCAGTTCAAAAGCTGCTAATGATTCAGGACAACCCCCTCCAGATATGGTCGAAGCTACCGATTCGGTTCTGATCGGAGATAGATCCAATTCTCATACCCCACCTTTCTTGCTCACCTATGAAATCTATAATCGAAATCTGCATAACTGTTTAATTGATTCAGGGGCTTCATCTAATATTATGCCAGCTTCAGTTTGTTCTAAACTGAACATAGAACCCCAGAAGTCCGCAATTCATATTGTACAGTTAGACAGAACCAAAGTGCAGGTTATAGGAGAAATTAATTCCGTGACTATCAGGTTGTCTGCTGATCCCAGAATAGTACAAAGAATAGATATTTTGATTGCTGACATACCTGAATTCTATGGTTTAATTTTGAGCAGAGATTGGTCTGAGAAACTGCATGGATACATTTCCATGGATTGGTCACATATGTGGCTCCCCTACAAGCGTAAGCCAAATCAAATAAGGATCGACCGTGAGAAACACATGACTCACACAGTAACCGATTTCGAACAAGAAAACCAGCCTGTGTCCTTCAACAACAACATTTTGGGAAATTATTCCTCAGAATCATTCTTTGGCAACTTTGTTGCCCAATCTTCCCCTTTTTCAGTTAACCATTGTACATCTCAAGTAGAAAATTTTTCACAAACCAATTTATCCAAATGCTTCAACGCAAATCAAAAAGATGTAAATATTTTTGTTGATTCTCCTTTATTTTGGTCTTTGTATTTTGATGGCTCTAAGTCCAGTGAGGGATCAGGAGCAGGTTGCATTTTGGTTAGTCCGCAAGGCGAAAAAACAATGCTATCCTGTCGATTAGAATTTGAATGCACCAATAACATGGCCGAATACGAAGCTCTAGTGCAGGGACTATATAAGGCAATTGACCTTAAAGTCCAATATATAAAAGTATTCGGCGATAGTGAGATCATTGTTAAACAGGTAAGAAATACAATTCATTGCCTTTCAAGCCACCTTAAGCATTATCAATCGCTAGTGCAAGATCTTACTTTGCATTTCTCAGCATTCAACATTTCTTCAATTCCAAGATCACAAAACTCAGCAGCTGATTTACTAGCCAACGTAGCTTCCAAACTCCTCCCTTCCGAAGACTATAGCCTTGATAGATTTTCTATAGAATTAATTTTTAGACCTTCAGTTCCCGATAACATCACTAACTGGAGGGTTTTCAACCATGACGAGGACATCTTGCAATTCTTAACCTCTGAAAAGTCTTATGACAATCAAATCATTGAAGAGCATGACCATGATTCTCAAATGAAAGAAACATCTCAAGATAACGTGATTCCTAAGCCTGTAGTAAAGCTCGAAGACCTTTATGACATTAAAGATAGGTTCAAACCTGTAATTAATGCAAAAATCCAAAGCTCTACTCTTAGGTTTGAATCGATCAATTTGGGAATAGATCAAGCTCCTCAAAATATCAACTTAGGACTAGGACTTTCTATAGAAGAAAAGGAAGCATTCATCAAACTCTTAAGGAAAAACAAGCAAGTTTTTGCTTGGAAGTATGACGACCTCAAGACATATGATACATCTATCATACAACATACTATTCCTATGCTTCCCGATCAAAAACCTATCCAGCAGAAGTTAAGAAAAATACACCCGAATTTGGAGAGCCAAATAAAGTCGGAACTTAATAAGCTCCTAAAAGCTAAGATTATCTTCCCTGTCCGACACTCAAACTGGGTCTCCAATATGGTACCAGTCAGGAAGAAAAACGGCGACATTCGAATCTGTATTGATTTCAGAAACTTGAATAAGGCAAGCTTGAAAGATAATTTCCCACTGCCTACCATGGAACAAATCCTCCAATCGGTAGCAGGATCTGAATTAATGTCCTTTCTCGACGGTTTCTCAGGATATAATCAAGTGTTGGTCCATCCTGATGACCAACTAAAGACTACATTCAGGACAAAATGGGGAACTTATGCATATCAAAAGATGCCTTTTGGACTCATAAATGCAGGAGCGACATTCCAAAGAGCCATGGATACAGCCTTTAGAGGGTTAATTAACCGGACAGTAGTCGTCTACCTCGATGATATTACTGTGTATTCTAAAAAGAGATATAACCACTTGCATGATTTAAAACAGATTTTTCAACGATGCAAAACATATGGTATCTCTCTCAACTCGAAAAAGTCTTTCTTTGCTCTCAACCAGGGTAAGCTTCTAGGGTTTATTGTATCTAAAGATGGCATTTATGTAGATCCTGATCGAATTAAGGAAATTTCTGAAATTCCTTTTCCGCACAACAAAAAATCGATGCAGTCGTTTCTAGGGCAGATTAATTTCGTTAAACGATTTGTTCCAGATTTTTCACAGATTGTACTACCACTACAAACGATGATTAAAAAGAATTCAACCTTCAGATGGGGAATAGAGGAAAAGCAAGATTTTAATGATATTAAGCAATCAATAATCAATGTCCCAGCTCTGAATACTCCAAATCTTTCTAATCATTTTATATTATATACCATTGCATCCGACTTATCTTACGCAGCAGTGCTCACCCAGTTGAATGATGACAATTTGGAAGCGCCCATCTCGTTCTTCAGTTCAAACTTTCAAGGCGCCGAATTAAACTATTCCGATATTGAGAAACAAGCTTTTGCTGTCTTTAAAGCAGTCAAACATTATCGACCCTTTCTTTTAAAAACCCATACTAAAGTGATAGTTCCTTTCTCAGCAGTTAGGCAACTATTAATCCAAAAGGAATTGGGAGAAAAGAGGGCAAATTGGGTCGCAGCTCTCCAAGAATATGATCTAGAAATAAAGCCAGCAAAGTTTGTTAAAGGTCAAGGTTTTTGCAGGATATTAGCAGGAGCATCAAACATTCCGGAATCAAGTGATACAGAGCAAACCCAAGAAGTTAATCAGCTAAGTATTCCTGATTCCGAATCTCAATATGCAGATCTGATCTTTTATTTAAAGAATGGTTATGCACCTACCAATTTGTCCTACAAAAACAAAAGAGCCATTAGATTGAAAGCTAAGAGTTTTTCCATTATTGGCGATGTGCTCTTCAGAAGAAACTATGATTCTGTCCTATTAAGATGCCTTGAGAAACCTGAAGCTCAAAAGGTTTTGCAGGAGCTACACGACGGACCAGCAGGAGGACATTTCGGAGCTGATACAACAGCTCATAAAATCATTCATGCTGGATACTATTGGCCTACTTTGTTTAAGGACGCTCACGAATATGTAAGGAAATGCATCAAATGCCAAACTTCCAGTGGAAGACAACAAAAACCAGCTTTCCCTTTGCAACCAATCAACATTGAACAGCCTTTTGAACAATGGGGATTGGACATCATTGGAGAAATTAATCCTTCTTCTTCCAAGCAGCACAAATATATTCTTACAGCAACTGATTACTTTACAAAGTGGGTAGAAGCAGTTCCGTTAAAAACAACAAACTCGGAGGCGATCATTGAATTTATAGATCAGTTCATCATTACCAGGTTTGGTGTTCCAAACGCTCTTGTCTTTGATAATGCTTCTTACTTCTCAGGTAATGCAATGATTGATTTCGCTATCAAAAGGGGATTTAAATTAAAGTATTCTGCTAATTACTATCCTCAGGGTAATGGCCTAGCAGAATCAACTAATAAAAACCTAATCAAAATCATTAAGCGAACAATCGAAGAGAATCATAAGAATTGGCATAAATCCTTGGTATTTGCATTATGGGCTGATAGGATAACATAGAAAGCTTCCATAAGGACCTCTCCGTTTAATCTTGTCTATGGAAAAGAAGCAATCGTACCAACCAATCTTCTTTTTCCATCTCTAGCCCTAGTGCAATTTATTGACGAAACTCCTTCTTCCTCTATCCAGTTTAGATATGATCAAATTCTTAAACTTGAAGAAGAAAGGGAAAAAGCCAAGGTTACACACGCTAAACATCAGCAAGTCATTAAAGCAGCTTTTGATCTGGCCTCATCTAGTCCTAAACAATTCCAAGTCGGAGATCTAGTCCTGAAATGGGACAAAGCCCATGAAGACAAAGGTAAACATTCCAAATTTCAAAAAATGTGGCTCGGACCATTTCAGATCTGTGAAAAAGTAGGCCATTCCACTTTTATACTGCAAAATCTATCAGGGGTGCGGGATTCTCTCCCTGTCAATGGTCTGATCTTGAAGAAATTCTTTAATTGAGGAGGTAACCCCTTCTCTATGTAGTTTGATAGTTTTTATATAGTTTGTAGGATTTGTAGAAATAAGGATGTGGAACATCTTCCATTGACCTTTCGCTGTAATTAAAAGTTGTCTCGCCACCGCACTATTAATATTTACTTTTGGATAATAGCGTCTTAAACCAAGAAAGATCATTTCTAGGAAATTAGACATCTTTTTATTCTGAACATCACAGTCTAACTTTTGTAAACTTCACTCTGAACGAAGTTCTATGAGTCATCTTGGGTTTTCAAAATAAGTCTCCAAAGGTTATCTATATTAAAAGAGGAGCTAATCCATCTTCAGCATCTTTAACTCTTAAACCTGTCATCCATTTACTCTTAAGAAGATAGTTGTTCATCCCATTCACTAAAAGTTTATGATTTCTCAGAGTGTAATTCTAAAATATAAAAGATCAAAGATAAGAGGTCTTATTACAAGCCTGCTTACCATGTTCATAGGAAAATAATTTAACTGACATTACCAAAACTGCATACCAAACAGGGTAATGGCTTGAAATTTCAAGACAAGGCGTCTCATCACGAGCCAGCTTGTTCAGTTTGATTACTACCCGTGAATGGCATTGTCGTTATCTGGCCACCAAACCAGGACAATGGCTTTTATCTTAAGCAAAGAAGAAAGTGAAATTCAAAAAATACAAAAATATCTTTTGAATTCATTCTGTTTAGTCACACTCTTAAGTGAATGGAACAATGGACAATGACATGGTTAAAAGGTAACCCTGCCGAGACTATGAACGTTTGCTGGCAGCAGAGGCTCTACCTGTGACAGAGGAGTTTATTTTAAAAAGTTGATATGGAGAAGTTTTCTATTTTACTTTTATGAACCAATAAGGACTTGTTTTAAAACTCAAAGTGTGTTTATAAAAAGAGGAAGTCAAATGAAGAAACCTGTTTTATTCAGAATCAATAGACATCTAGTTATATTAGAAGTTTCCTTTCTTTATAAAGATTCTATTTGAAAAGGTGTAAGTATATTTATTAGTCCAGAGATAACTGGTTCTACCAGCGAATCGCCAATTGTTGTGCCCTACAACAACCCCCCATTTCATAACATTTTTATCACAAACAATTAACATATGAAATGGGTCCCTTTTAAAAATTTTAATTAGCATTAATGAATTTGTTCGAAAAAGGTATGATAATCAAATGAATTTGTTAACAAAAGCCTTTTTGAGCAAATAATAAGCAATTTTTGGTTAAGTCCGAAAAAGCAATCGCAAGACCGTTTGCTACCTTGGTTCTTTCCGATGCGATATCGCTATCGGCCATCGGCGATAGCCAATGCACACACAAAAAAAGCACACATCTTTTCCCCGATGCGACACGATATCGGTGATAAAAAATCGGCGCTGCCTCTTATGAAAAGTCTTTTAAGCCTTGACCCGATGCGATATCGCTATCAGTAGTCGGCAGAATCCCATACATCTTCATAAGACGTTCAGATCTTTTTCCCGATGCGATGTGATATCGCTATCGGTAGTCGGTAAATCAATTGATATGCATTTAGGGATTATGTTCGCGCGCTAATATGATACAATGTCGCAATCGGCATTCACCAAGATCTCTCCCAAATGATAATGTCACTCACACTCCCGATGCGATGCGATGACGCTTAATGATGACCAGAACTCCTAAAAAAAAAGGTGATTATTTCAAAGCATTAAAGTTATATTTAAATCCGATTTGACAAAAGCACAAATTTCAAAATGCCGTTAAGTAAAGGGATAAGGTAATGCATGCGTATTTAAAGCTTTGCCCCTTCGAATTAACGAGCAATTACGATTAGACCTTTGAAGAAATCTATTGCACGCTTTAAGGGGTCATTCGGTTTAATAACTTAAGTAATGGTCATTTATGGAGCTGCAGGCTGTAAAATCACCATCATTGCATCTGCGGTGCCCTCTCAAATCATTAGATCCACAGCCACTTTTAGAATTAATCTCACCACGCTTCAAGTTATATATCTATCCCGTTATGGATCGTCATTGTTATTTCTTTGATTACGATTTCTCTTGCATTTGTGTAGAATTCAACCGAGAGAAGTCTGAATATGATGGGAAAGAAGTTCAAAAAGGTGGCAGGTTCTACTCCGACACCTGTCTCAGGCCAAGCTGCTATGGTTTCAAAGAAAGGCTTAATCTCAGATACTACATGCACTGGTCTTCCTGGTGCTACATGGCAAGGTACATACACTTTGCTAGAAGCAGAACAACCAGAAAAGACAGTAACGGAGGCTAGTGTGGATGAACTAAGAAAGTCTGAGGCAACTCTTAAAGATTTGGCTGACTCCTTTCTGCACAGAATAGCAGCCAGAGAACAAGTCTTGCCTTATACTGATGTGGTACGTTGGGCAATTGAAGAAATTACTCTCACTGATAGAACCTTCCATACTAAGGATGGAAGGATTTTCGGTTCCTTCAAGCCTGATGACTTGAGACGGATGTATCATTTGCCTCAACCCGAGCTAGTCGATAATAGAGCCTTTTTGGAAAAATTCGCGAAGGAGAATGAATCGCCATCCGAACCTCTCCGAGATTGGAGGCAGAATCCAGCTAAACACAAGCATGATATGTCGGGTAAGTACTCCAATGCTTCTTTGGCTTCACCTTATTGCTACGCCGGGATTATGATGTGTAGATTGTGGGGATTTCATGACTCTGCAAATATTCATATTGATATGGTTCCTTTAATGGAAGCGGCCGTCAATAGTATAATCATGGATTGGGCCACTATTTTGTCTGATAAATTGGTCATAGCTATTCGTGAGTTTATGGCAAAAACCAGAGTCACTGAGAGAAAAATCCCACCCTTCTATTACTCTGCTTACATTATGGATACCCTTTGTTTTAATTCTGAGTTTCCTGTCCTTGGTTGGAGATGGACAACCCATGACCCAACACCCATTCACTTGTACCATCGGAAATTGTGGAAACCCTCCCACAAAGACCATCTGTATCAAATTTGCAATGGTTTTATGGTTCCCGTTCACTATTCTATTTTTGACAGACCTATCCCTAGAATTTCCTATGAAGCTTCTTTTGATCTCCCAGCCGTAGCCCATTGGTTCGGCGAAGAGCATTTTACCTATATTAGAGTTTTTGGAAGCAAGGCTAGGCCACATGTCCTCCCCCTGTACGTCCCAGATAAACTGTTAGCCCGGGAAATCTCCTACCAGATTATGTCTGAGAGTGTCACACAAACTCTCAAGGAGGAGAAGAAGAGAGGATGGCCCTCTTTTCCTTTAAGAATTGGAGTTTATACGCTGCTGAATTACAAACATGCAGAAAAGGAAGCAGCAAAACTCCAATTGATATCCCTGGCTTCTATTCCAAACAGACTTTATGATCCAAAAAAGACTGCTTTCATTGCCTTGGAACAGGCCAAGCTGTCAAAGGTTGTTCATCAAGAAGACCAGTTTGACGACCTGTTCATGAGTGCCGATTCAATAAGCCAAGTCAGACAACTCGCTTCACTGAGATATGAAGATGTGGAGTTAACTGAATTTAATAAACTTAGAAAGCAAAGGTTGCAAACTTTGCCTCTAGATTTATTATCCACAACCCCAACATCTTCCTCAAGCGAGTCTAGTCAGCAGCAAATACACCTATCTCCTATTACAACTAAAGAATATGATAGACAACAGGAGGAAAGGCAAAACAAGCTGCAAGCAGAGAAGCAAAGAAGAGAGCAGATAGAAAGGCAGCAAAAAGCACAAATTGAACAAGAGCAAAGAAAGCAAAAGGAGTTAGAAGAACAGAGGAAAAGAGAAGAAGAAGAGAAAGCAAAGAAAGAACTGGAAGATAGGCAGAAAAGGGAATTGGAGGAACAGCAGCAAAGAGCACAAGAGGAGCAACAGCGGAAGGCATTGGAGGAACAGCAGAGGATTGAACGGGAGAAAGAACAAAGTAAAGCTCACACAGAACAAAGTGAGCAAATCTCTACTGATCCTGAATTAATTAAAGAATGGAACCAATTCGATTCCATTATAAGTGGTAAGGAAGCCTCCAAAGACTCAGACGCCTCTAAGACTCCCAATACTACTTCTTCTCCGGTTCTAGAAGGAACCAGCGGCTCACCCATGGTACAGAATGTAGAGGTAATCGCTCAAGACCCATCCGATCAAATTGATCTTCAGGTGGAGGAAATTCCTCCTCTAGACATTTTCTACAGCCCAAAGCATAGAGCCGTTGTAAGGCGCTCGAGGAAAAGGCGAAGGCTTGATCAACCTTCTATTTTGCCTGAGCAAACAATCACGGGCAATGTGGTCTGGAAGGGAGAATTGGATCCCTCTGAAGATCTGACAAAGCTATCGCAATTTGCGGGAGCTTATTCAGCGGCAACTATTGACAAAGCATCCGAAGTAAGTCTTCTTTTGAAGACTAAAGAGCATGAGATATACGCATTACAAGCAGAAGTGATAGAGGCAAGGAATAAGGCAGCGCAGGCAGAGGAACAATTGCTGGCCCAACAACAAGAGAATCATTTGTTAACCCAGCAAATTGAACAACTGAGGATAGACCAAAGTGACATTCAGAAAGCAAAAGAATTGTCAGAGGCATTATCCCAGTTGAAGGCATCGAATGAGCTGATGATACAAGCTAAAGACGAGAAAATAATTCAGCTATCAGCTCAGCTTGAAGGTATTAAGAGCGCCAAGAGTATCAATGATTTCAGAGCAGAGGCAACTCGAATAAACAGCGCACTGATATCTCAAATCAGGATCTTATGCCAACAACTTGTTGAAGCTGAATCACTGTGTGAAACATCTACAGCAGTGTGTGAACAAATCAAGAAAGCCAGAAGTAAGTTGGATCAGGCTGAAGACGATATAACAGAGTATATTGAATGGCAAGACACTCCAGAAGGGCAAGCCGCAAATTTCTCCCGAATCTGTGTAACATACAAGGACATACTCTTCATGGAATGGAACACACAGATGATGAAAGCAGAAAGAGTAGCCTCCAGATGCAAAATGATTGCCAGTAACATGATCAATCTAGTCAATGATACATTGTATCAGGCAAACATGATTTCACAATGCACACCTGGAAACATAACAATGGCAAACATGCTGGAGCACAGGAATTACCCTGATCTGGAGAAACAAGGGCGGTTAATTACTGGAGTAAATACCTTGACCGCCGATGCATACTGGCTTTTCCTGATTAAACCACATTCTCAAAGGTCGGCTCTTAATTGTCTAACAGATGCTCTCCGATACCTGATTGCCGATATTCGAGATGCCACATATGATGCACAGCTGACTTCACGCCTCAATACTCCACCAGAAGTAGAGCCAATGCTGGCGATATGTCAGCAAAGGAGTAAAGGCAAAGAGACCTCTAACTGAAGCATCGCCGCCGACTGCCGAATCACCAAAATGCAAAATGATATTTGTTAATGCCGATTTAGTTGTTTTTCAGTTTTAGATATTTAGATATTTTAGATTAGCATAGTATTTATAGACCCTTTCATTGTTTTGGAAAGGGTCGTAAAATTTTGTAAAAGACTTAAAGGCTGAAGTTTGCACTATTGTGCTTCAGTCTATATTCTTTTTGAAACTCGACCACTGGTTCTTAATTTTACTTGGAAGGCTGTTTTAAGTAAATTGTGCACTATTGTCGTTTGCTTGGAATGCTTTCTGGTCTGAAGGAAGAACCGCGACATAGCGATTAATATATTGGATTGATCAAACAGCTTGCATGGTACTATTATCTGTATCTGTTCTCTTTTCTATTATATGAATTGCTGTGTTATTACTTTTGCTATTGTTGATTACACGTATGCAATATAACAGCAAGTCTGCATTTCATATCACTATTGAATGTTTTGTGATTTGTTATCTCTTTTAATCATGCGCGTAACAATGATATAAATGACTGAGTGCAGTAATTCGCTATTATCGCTCTGCATAACTACTTATGCAGAGCAATCTTAAATGATTTAAACATTTATGCTTATTGTTAGTGTCATCTATATGCCTGCCAGTAAGCCTAAATTATCAAACGCTGTATTCAAATGAATCGATAAGTCCCGGGATTAGCTTATAGTTATTATATTTCTTTTGTAGTTTAGTTATTTATTTATTATCACCTTATATCGTAAATCATTCATCCATCCCGTTTACTTATAATCTTTGGGAAACTGGTCCCATTATCCCCAGTCGGAGCCACTATTCCAAACGGAAAAGGAGCTGCACTAAGTTCCGGACCGGGTGGTTTCCCCGATGTTGTTGCAACGAATTTCGGGGCATCAACAGGTTGCCATCAAGTCCAAAGGGGGAGATTGTTGGCATTATGGCTAAAGTGTTGTCCTTGATGGCAACCCATTCAGGTGATAAATCACAGTACTTCAAGTCAGCAGCAGAGATTGATGATCAGCTATCAAATATTGAAGAAAATAAGGGGTACGCAGGTACACCTTACATAAGGTGCGTACACGCAGGTCAGTGTTACATAAAGTGCGTACATACCTGCAGTTATCCCGTTCAGGAGGTGCGTACCCCCAGTGCACACATTTCAAGGCAAAGAAATTCACATGTGGGGTTTTCTTATGTTTTACTCTTGGTATTTAGCCGACGGTATTGTGTTATTATGGTGTCGGCTCGTGGTATTGATCCATGATTTAAGGAAGAACTTTCCTATATAAAGCAAAGGAGATAATTTGGCTTGAGCAAGTTTTGGGTTGAATATCTTATAAGGGCTAGATCTGATATATTATGATCTCTCTTGGGAGTATGTCTAGATCTAAATAAGGCGAATCTACTGATGGATTGAGATCTCTTCGGCGCATGTTCAAGTCTGTAGATCTGACTGTCTGGGTTATTTCTGAAGTCTTGAAATCATCTATGCCCGAAGGTACGTAGGTACAGTGAAAGAAAAGTGCGTACATACGCAGGAACGAAGCGTTTCAGGTGCGTACATACGCAAGCACAGAAGGGTTGCAGGTGCGGAGGTCCGCAGGCAGTTCAATGGACTCAGAGCGAGGTACGCAGGCTAGCAGTTGAGCAGGGTGCGTACTTAAGCAGGCGAGCAGTTGAGCAGGGTGCGTACTGTAAGCAGGCAAGCAGTTGAGCAGGGTGAGTACTGTAAGCAGGCAAGCAGTTATGCAGGGTGCTTACGTAAGCAGGCGAGCAGTTGAGCAGGGTGCTTACTTCTCTTAAAATCTTTGTTTATCATTGTAGTGTTCTGGGTTTGGTCCTATTATTGTTGATCTGGTTACTACAGTTGACTAGGTGATACTCTTATACTTGATGATCATTTGATGCTTATGGATCCAGTTTGAAAATTTATGAAAAGTGGTCCTTGTAAGAAAAGAAGTAGGGGGTTGTAGCCCCCTTCCAGGAGAGACTGGAAAATGAGAGAGAGAGTTGTAGCTCTCTGCAGGTTGCAGCCTGCGTACTGGTAAAGGACTGCACCAGTACAAAACCATTGTAAAAGGAGTTTCTAATTTGAAAGAAGATAGAGACATATTGCAGCAGGTGGTTTTCACCCACATTGGGTTTCCACCTTACATCTTGTGTTCTTTGGTGTGACTATCTGTTTTCTTTTGTTCATGCTCATTATTTTATGGTACTGACATGCAAAAATAATTCAAAGAACAAATAAAGAAGATTTATTAAAAGAATTAGATAATATTGATTCACCCCCCCTCTCAGTATTATTTCCAACAGGGGTGAGCCTCGGTCAAACAACAAACAACATTGCAGAATACAGTGCAGTGATTGAATTTTTATCTGAATCCATTTCATTTGGGATTCGGAGTTTGATAGTGAGGTTAGATTCTGAACTCGTTGTATTACAGCTTAATAGAGTTTATGCCATTAGAAATCCAGTGTTATTAAGGTTATTCTTGACAGTGCGTCTTTTGGAACGTGAATTTGATTACATTGAATATCAAAATATTCCAAGGTCTTTTAATACATTAGCAGATGCAATTGCTTCTCGAATGTTAGACAGACATTTGCGATAATCATACATGTAAATTTAAAAACATTAACATTTAATCACACATGTGTAACAAGATAAGCCGGTAATAATGATATATATATAGATAGGAGTGTGTCAAAAAATATACATCGTCCTCGATCATAGGTTGAAAAACACCTTATGATTGGCAAAAATGATAAGTACAAAAAACCAAAAATGTCATATGTGTCTACAAAAGTGACTAGCCAATCACTGGTGGTGCTCTCTATATGAGACCACTGCCCACCCTACCCTACACAGGAACCTCCTGATAGGTCCTGGGACTGCAACCACATAGCGCTGAAGTCGAATAGGAATATCATCTATAGTCGTCTCTGGTATGTCCACCGTGAGATGCTCTAGGTCCTGTTCCAGCTCGGCTAAGGCCTCTGCAGCTGCATCCTGTGGGGTCGGTGCTGGTGCAACTGGTACTCTCCTCTCGAATGGCCGGAGATTGGCCGGACGCTGTGGGCCTACATCTGCATTTTGAAAATTGTCACTATCAGTTTTGAGAAGATATAAAAACAAATAAAAAGTAAATAATTTAAAAACTTGTGAAAAATGAAATACCTCTGTCATCCCATTGTTCTCCCTGTGGAAGAACCATGTCCGGATCACCGCAAAAATCTACTCCGGCATAAGGAAAGTCCTGAATCGCAAAGACCTGGTTCTCCAACCAGTGAAAGTAACCAGCAGGAAATCGAACAACTCCCGCTCCCTCGTCAGGATGCCGGGCCATCACCGTAACCCATCGTATCAACTTTGGCTCCCGAGGTGGCTCAACCGGAACAGTGAGATGCTGAGGGATAAGCATCGGAACTCTCTCTAGGGCAAAGCTAACAACTAAAGGCCCATACCCAAAGGTCTTTAGTTGCCCGTTCTTTACCCTAGTCAGTTGGCCCTTCATGTTGGCCAACACAGCATCGCACCAGTTGAAAATGGTGCCTCGGTAGCAATCTATCGCCATCCGCATTTGGGACCCGGTGGCAATGTGCAAGGCGGCTGCGCCGCAGAGTCTGGTAACTGTAAAGGCAATTACCATAAGTTCAGGCAGGGATATATATTTGATTTCTATCCCTTTCTCCTGGTTCTGATTGTTGCACCACTCTAGTCGGAGACTAGCAAGGGATTGGCCACCCGGCCTAGTCCCGAACAGAGACAGTTGCTCGCCCCTATTAGGCAAACCAGTGAGAAAATATATGTCAGAGGGCTCTATCTCGAGCTAGTGCCCTCCGATGTAAAATCATTGTTCCTGGACGTTCCACCTTTCAACCAGCCACTCTAATAATGGCACCTGGGCCCTCATGCCAGGTATGGCCCAGTACTTGTAGAGACTGCATGCCTTCAAAGCATCAATGGAGGGTTGATGATCTATTGCGGCCAAATCGACATCTTCGTGTTCTCTTTCGCGCCAATCTAG
The DNA here is from genome assembly GCA_031772625.1 of Pinus tabuliformis. Lineage (NCBI taxonomy): Eukaryota > Viridiplantae > Streptophyta > Pinopsida > Pinales > Pinaceae > Pinus > Pinus tabuliformis. The sequence continues at coordinate 927,901,282 of CM062810.1, read as the reverse complement.
CATGGTGGGCAACCTGCACACCAAAAAACAATGATTAGAATTCATTAGATCAAATTTGGATGGTTAGTTTTTGAGTTTGGGGTTTGGAAATACGCTTTGCGCGGAGTATGCACCCCGCGTTCAGAAACAGAGCGGCGGTACGCAGCTGTTCTGAAGGCGGCCTGCGTACTCCGACCTTTTTCCCATATACAAAAAAGTGGGGGTACGCAGGTCGCCCATGGGGCACCTGCGTACCCCGAAAAGCGCATCCCAAAACCCCAAACCCTCTAAAAAATCAAACTAAACCTTGAAATGAAATTCTAAACGGATGAAATTGAAGAGGAGGATGTTGTGGAATACCTGAAAGAGACGGCGTTCGATTCTGACGGTCGGATTCTCCGCAAAGGCCACGGGAAGTTTCTTGTCAAAAGCCCTTTTCACTCCCTCAACAGTAAAATGGTAAAAATGACATGGTAAAAAGTATTTTTATAGGTTTTTTGGATAAATGAATGCTAGGTTTGTTTATTTTTCACCATAAAGAGATATTTTTCAATGTATTTTTGCCTATCTTAAACAGGTATGAGTAATGTGTTGTTTTTGTGCAGGACAAAGGGACTTTAGGGTAAACTATCATTTTTCACGAACCAGGAAATCAGAGTCATCTTTTAAGCCCTTTTCTAACTCCTAAAACATGAAAAGATTGCCGAGCATTTCTTTTACACTCATTAAAACGGAATTAAAAGACGGTCCCCTTATAGCCCTTTTCTGACCGTAAAAACAGGAAAAGATTGCCGGGTTTTTTGTCGTTTCAAACTCGATACTGGAAATAAAACGACGTGTCCTTGATAACTTTTTACTTTTCAGGTCAAAGGCACTAATCATGAAAGTACTCCTTGGTCGCAAGATCAAGCGGTTCCCTCAGGTATTAGTTTATACTTTTTCGGGCTTGAGGGACACAAATTTACGAAAAAGTTCAACCCTGGAGTTTCCTTTAGTTTTTTCAGACTCTCTAAAATTGAAAAACGCCGAGTTTCTCCTATACTGGACTCGTTAAAATTTCACAGTAGAGGACCTGTTCGATTACAAACAGGAACGAACCACTCCTTCTTAGGGTTCGAATCTAAACTAAGTTGGACTCATCCGAAGGATGAGCTTATAATCAAGCATATGTTATCCTCCTCAAGCTTGTAAAAGATAAAGAGGTACTTGCCAGAAATGGTGGGGGAAAAGAGAGAAGAATGAACCTATTTGCTATCTTTTGTCACAGAAGAACCTTATTACCACTCTTGAGCACGACACTTTTCATTCACCTGGGTTGGGAAATCCTTTGTCTTAAAGTTGATTAAACCACTTTAAAAGTCTTCAACTGTTTCTGGGTATTAACTTTGGGTCAATCATCGCCAAGCCATCTGTCGTGTCGTTATGTGTTCAAGAGGTCTCTGCAAATAAGCCATTCATATGCAAAATACTTGTCATCTATTTTGACCATCCCTGAGTCAGTCCTTACAGCAATATTTCTTCAACTTGAACTATGATTTTGTGTTGTGGGCTTGCCTGCAACGGGTCGCTTTCTATCGACATCAGCACATTATCTAGAGAGATGACTCAGGAATCGTCAGTACCTTGAAGTCGACATGCATCAATGGCAGGTTTCTCGCCTTTGATGACAGTTTACATCATTGACTTTCGATCGAAGGATTCCATGACCTGTTCGACATCGACTCATTCATTCACATTTCATGGATTGTACTGGGTACTTTGAGAACCATTGACATCACTGGTGGTCTCTCTCACGCTTGTTAACGGTTTACATCATTGACTGGTAATCAAGTGGTTTCTACCATGTTTGACATCAACTCATTTATTCACATGGATAGAATCGTACCAATTCGGGAAGTAGAAATGAAGACCCTGGATCTAGTTTCCACCATCCAGGCTGCGAGGAGTTTTGTATTCATTGTATAAAGTAGACTAACTATAAACAGATGGCTGCGTCCATACTGTGTCTACACGAGTCTATGATTATGATGTACAACAAAATCATTCCTGTATCAGAGCAGTAGTTAGATTGTTAGTTGAAGTTTTCAATCTGAGTATGGGAATGCCTACCTCAGCGATGATATCATCTTATATATGTATTTTGTGTTGAATATTTGCAGGTTCTAACCAGGCTCTCCACAAGATAATCCTTGAAATGATAAAGTACTTCACCCTTCCTAGATGTTTTGAAACCCTAAATCTACTTCAGGCTTCGCACTTTAGGGGGCAATCTGTTACACTAAAAAATGTCACCATGACTATTTGCAGTTTGTATGGCTCCATCACCTGTCATACTATCCTCCTTGGCAAGTCTTATGCCTCTACTTTCCATGTCAAACTCAAAGAAAGAGAGAAAAGTCATTTAAAGTCAAGTTATCTCTGGTACGCAGTTTCTCTCAGCCTTACCTGCGAGTACGCAATCCAAGTTCACAATACCTACGTACTTGTACGCTCTGTCTCTAAAGCAATGGGTGCGTACTCCTGTAAAGGTCAATAAGCGCAAGTTTCACTCCAAAAAAGTTACTTGTGGTTATTTCTAGAGCATTCTAGAAGCTTGTTTGACGTGTATGGAGTGCCTCCAGATGGTTCATGTATCCCTATGGAAGAGGAACTTATCCCATCAAGAGGGGAGCTAACCCACCCAAAGAGGGGCTTATCCCATTGATGGTGGACATGATTAACTTCCTCTACAGCACTATAAATACATGCATTGGACCAGAGGGAGGGGAGGTTGAAGGTTGAAAATTCCTAAGGGTAGATGCTGCTGAGATTAGGACTTCCTTGTAGAAGCTTGTGAGGAGAGATTGTCATCCTTTCTTGTTTCATTTGGAAGTGGGTGAGCTGATCAAAGTAAAGGAAAACTCTTGCTGGACCCTCGGAGGAACTTGCACAACACCAAGGCTCAGGTTGTAATGGTTTCTTTTGTTTCCTATTAATACAAATAAGTCCATTCTTCTCAACAATTTGTTATTTATGAGTTGTTTCATATACTCCTTGGTCTGTATGTTAAATATGCTTTGTTTTATGAGATATTCAGGTGCTATTTAATCGTTTGATTGTTAGTGAATGCAGGTTTCGAAGAGAAGGAGGTGCTCATCCGAATCGACGAGGCTGGATTACTACAACAACGTTGGACTACAGGTAGGATCTAAACACTTGGTTTCTTATATGGTAAATGCATATTTAGAGAATGATTGCTCTTATTTGTCTTGTTTGTCACTAGAAAGTCTTAGGCTTCTAGGGAGGTTGGTTGTGTCTGCACTATCGACTCTTTCCGCATGACAAATAATCACATTAGTCGTATATGTAATGTGTTTGGATAGTTTTCGTTCCTCAAAGCGTCTCAGATTTAATGTGTTTGTAATTTTATTGTCATAATCACATTAGTCGTATATGTAATGTGTTTGGAGTGTTATTATAGTGAATAATATTTGAAATTCAGTTAATAATTAATACAATTTAACTAAGAGTAATGGTTTAAAATTTAATTTGAATTAGATGAAGTGATCTGTTTTCAAATATTATTTGAGGAATTGATATGGGAAATGATATTATAATACTGATGTTAGGATTATTGAAGTAGTGGGTTGTGTTTAATTTTTTATATTCATTTATGTTGTATTTAAGTTAAGGATTATTGAAGAGTATATTTTTTGTGAATAGAAATAATACACAATAAAACCAAAGGTAAAGATGAACAATGAGAATATAAAAAGAAAAAGAAGTGCAGTATGAAAAATATTATAAATTGGGAAAGCAACTTTAAGAAAGAATCAAAGAGATTGATGTAGAAATGCTTAAAAAGTTGATGCAAGAATGATTAAAAAACATTAGGGGAAATGGTAGTTTCTATATAGGAAGACAAGATAAAAGAAATAAAATAAAATGTAAAGTGTTTGAGGTTTCAAAATGGAGAGATAATCAAAACTAAGAAATAATTTTCTTTTAATGAGACATGAGTTATAAAAACTAAGTTTCAAACTCATATTTATGCATCATATATTTATATATATTTAGTGGGTTCATAAATGGGGACCAGCATTTGATACATTTAAGTTTGTTTACTAAGTTAACAAAGAAGACCATGATGAGAGGAATGACCATTATTTAAATGGTCTTTACTAGAGTTAATATTTCACAAGGAATACCAATATAAGAGTTAAGGGGACACTGTGAAAACACTTATAAATGTGTGAATTGATATTGATTTGAACTACTCAAGTATTAGGCCCAATAAATGTAAAAGAAGCTTTAAAGAAATCATATGTTAGGAAAAATATCTCTAAATTTTAATAAATTAATTTCAAATTCATCTCATTAATTAAATTTAATGAATAAATAAATATTCTCCATGAATAGTTTTAGAGTATATGTAGTTTAAATAGCTATTTGTTTTATGAAATCTACAAAAACATATAATGATTTAAAATGTGCACATTATAATACCTTCTATTAAAAAAAATCACCTTGGATTTTATTAGCAAAATAAGATCCAATACATTGTTTAGATGTAAAGTCATCTAAATATTCCATCATATGAATCTGTAAATTCCCATAAAAACTCTAGAGACTTGTAAGCTATAAGCATCTAAAAAAAAATCTCCTATCAAAACGGCAAACCCCCATAAACAAGAATGTTGTTAATCTACTTCTCCTTTGCAAACCAAAGTAAACCCCACATAGCCATAGGGTTGGTACCAAGCCCCCCATTCCAGAAAATCTCATATTGAGAGTTTTCATTTAATCTCATAATCGCACCACATCCACACCACATCCACAGTTACCTAGTTGTGCCACCCCATCGCAAAACCCTAAAGGTAAATGAATATAGTGAGGATTTTTGTGATATGATAAATCTTTAATGACACCTTGATCCTTGGAGTAATACATCTAGAGAGAATCATGTCACAAATCAAATTTGTGCTAATAATGCGGCTCAAATATACATTTATTGCGCGCATTCCATCTCCCAAATAATATATAATGGAATCTCATTTTATTAATTACATGATACATTCTAAACACTATGTAAATAACCAAAATGAAATCAGATTACACATGCCTCAAGCCTACATAGTGTCTAACAAAATTACAGTGAGAATAAGAAAGAGGGTTATTTTACTAAAAATGAAAGCATGTTTTTCATACAAATTCCTCCACTTCACATCAAAGAGCTTGTATGATTAACCTAGTTTCATCATGTAAATTATATTTATTCAATAGTTAAATATGAAATGAATTAGTTGCTTAATTAAGAAGATTGGTTCAATGGTAGCAAGTAGTTGTCATAAAGTAAATGAATCTGTTGATTAATAACTTACAAGTACATAATTTTTGGGTTCAAATTTCATAGAATGTTTGCATTGCTCATGTTTCATCAAAGTCCATATTAATCTAATTACCATTTAAATTAGTAATATATTTTCTTTCGTCCACTAATGCTTCTTTTGCCAATACCAGCCTAAAGAGTTACGCACTGATGCTTCTTTTGCCAATACCAGCCTAAAGAGTTACGCAGGTGCAAGGAAAGAGATTCTCTTGCGTGGTTTCTAAATTCAAATAAATTTCGATATTTTAAAAAACGGATTCTATAATTTATCACTGGCATGTAAGCATTAACCAATGTCATGTATGAAAAGATCACGTTCTTATGGCTAAACACTTTTTAATTATATGTCACTAAAATGGTTTAAAGCGGTTAAAGGAGAAACTAAAAACAAATTTTAATCCTAATGTTCTAGGATTTTTAAGACGTACATGGGTTGGTCAATATTTTGTTTTTATCACAGTTCTGAATTATTACATTTAAATCGAAATAAAGAAAGTAAAATATAGTGTAAAATTATAATTCTTTAAATCAAAATAAAGATAGTAAAATATAGTGTAAAAGTATAATTGTAAAATTGGAAGTTCTAAATATAAATAAGAACATATTCAATAAATAGATTTATAAGAGTGATTTCTACTTTTAATTATATAAATGATATGGATTAAAAAGTGATTTAGAGAAGTTATAGAAATTGAAATGAAGCCAAACAAGAATAGAGAGGATAATTAGAATATTAGCCATTGTTATATCTCTGCCATTTATTTTTAAGTTTAGATATATATATATATATATATATATATATATATATATATATTCTAATTTCCTAACTTTTATTTTTATCTTGATTACTAATAAACAATTAATAAATTTTTTACTTTTATTTTTATTTTTTATTTTTTTATTTTTTCTTGAATTCAGACTTCTCTGATCCATAATGAATTAAAGTCTTTGAGTAGAAATCACATAGTAGAATAATAATAATTATTTATTTAATTATTAATAAGTCTTTGGAAGCCTTCTATGGTCTTTCCTTTGACTTTTGTAAACACTTGAGTTCATTTCATGATTTTTATTACAGTCTTTTCACCCATTTCGCTTGTTTGATCAAGTGTCGTCTTTTGGCACGTTTGATTGTTTTTCCATGCTTGCAGAAGTTTTCTGGTGATTTCGAAGGTTCACCTTTATGTACTCGAGTTGTCCTAGCTATGTAAACAGGTATCGCACTCATACACAAAGTTTTAAGCACTCTCTCACAAGTGTCATCATAGTTGTCCTAAAGCTTATCTCAAGTGTCGCACTTGTCACTTCTTGTTATAGGATAGTCACACAAAGGGTAATGATTTTTCTTATAGTTCTCGTGGTCTATGTTATTGCACCGTTAAAGTATGCTAAGTGTGTCATCACAAATTCACCTTCCTCCTACACTTAACCATTTCTCCAAAAATTTTCTTGGTCGGGCAACTCAATTTCACCGGACCCCAACTTAATTGCGCACTACATAGTCTCAATCCTCAATGATGCAACCTTACTTCCTAGAACTGTGTAGTGCACAATCACTGTCACACAGAGCAGTTGCACTATGCAATTCTAGATCTGAGCAGTCTCCCTTCATTCCCATAATTGCACAACAATTCCTCCTAGTGTGACTTGAACTGCGCATTTCACAATCCCAGTTCTCAAGCTTTTACCCTTGCCTGCTAGAAGCCCACAATGCATTGAGAAGCGAGCCTTCCTTGTGACCCAAAACTACGTAGAAGTGTCCCTGAGTGTCCTCCCTTTGCCGGAGCTCACTAATCTCAAGGTCTTTCAAGATATGTCCTCCAAGTCTCTCTCATGCCGAGTCCTCCTTGCTTTGAAAACTGCAAAAATCTGTCTCCTAGGGTCCCGTCCCGCATCAGCCACTAACTACCTCAAATACACAATCTTGTTTCCGAGTAGCCGCTGCACAATGTTTCCTCTCAGTGAGGACTATTTTAAGAATTTCCTTAGTCAAGCTTGAGCTGCGCTCTGTGCAGTCTCAATAACCAACATCTCTCCCTGTCACCAGGAACTATACAATGTGTAGTTACTGGGCCATCTTTCCCAGCGTGTCACCTATCTCGAGCTTAGTTCATGGATAAAAATGCATCATCTTATACTAGGGAGTTTTTAAATTGATGTTGTCCTATCACGAGTGAATTGCAGGAACATGTACAATGTTAGATCATGATGAGATGTTGAAGAAGGAGAAGAAGGTGGAAACATGCTTGAAGACCCACCTGGAACTGAATGGACAAAGGAACCTATCAAGAGAAAGCGAAAGGGACACATGTATGCAACTGCCTCTCAATACCAAATATCATTGAAGACCCTGCATCATCAAGCTATGTGAAGGAGAAGAGAAACCATATCCAAGAACACAAATATCACTTGGCAACAACAACGGCTTGACATTGCCACATCAGCAAGCTAGTCCACATTAGCAATGGCATTTCAAGTCATGTCATGAGTTTTCAAAGGCCACATCACTATTACGGGTCATGTATATTGTAAATCAAATGTATTATAAAGTGGAAGTCCAATGGACACACATGAATACGAAGAGTCATGTCAGTTGAAAAGTTATAGGAAGTTGAACAGTCAACAGTGAAGTCAAAGAGTCACAAGTGTCAAACATCACCCATTGGTTATATATACCCCCTCATTGTATGAGCAATGGACTTTTCACCTTGGCTCCTCCCGCAAAGCATAGAGAGTTCAGTCAGTTCTTTGAGGAACAAGGAGTGGCTCTAATGTCCCACTACTAGGGCGAGTGATGTACAATGTAAATCTGTGCCTTGGAACTCTTGCTTAATTACAAGAGCCTTTTCAGGCGAGCATGTTTCCATGCATGAATTATGGATGTTTGTAAGACTATTCTATGAGCATTTGTATTTCATTTTTGTTTTCACACGTACTAAGATAGTTGAACTATTTCAAATGTTTTAGTGCTTATATTGTTGGGAATGTGTTGCAATGGTTGTTACTATCGTCTCATCCTTATGGACCATACGCATGATACTAGACAAACCTTTCCTTACTCATCAGTTGTAATGACCATCACATTCGCTGTGGAATACTCCATTGGATGGTAGACATATTTTTCCCTGTTTATTGGTTGTAACAACTGTCCCATCCGGTGTGGACTATTCTGGTGGATGCTAGACAAGCTTTTTTTGGTTCATGTGTGTCTCCTCCTTCATGGTACTATTACCTCTCACTTAGACATAGTTATGTTGCACACTCACTATGCACACTCACCTTGTTTTTCGAAGATACCATTACATTACTCTCTTGTGCTAACAGCTAGAGCCAAGGAAAACTTTTAAGTATTTGGCAACCGAGCCATTATACCGAATGGGACTCCTACACCAAATGGTGTGAGGTCTGATTGGGACTTCATACTAGGGAGGTCCCATTAATGTTCGCGGGTCCAGCACTGTCAACATTTCTAGTGCCAGAAGCAGGGAGGCTAGTATAATATGGTTGATTGTCCCACCGACCCCACTCATCCATATTTTTGTCAAGGCAATAATTTTCTCTCCCTCTCTCCTACTCTCAACTCTGAAGTTAGTAATTCCTCACCACCCAGACCTAACCATGAAATCCCCAACCATCATATTCAGGCTTTGCGCCTCATTACCCATCAATTTGAAAAAGCTGTTAGACTGATTCCGGGAGTAATCGCTCGTCCATATTCTCAAAATAAAAACAAGACCACCACCACAGGAGTAGTGGTCTCTTCTGTTTAAGAAGTGATCCTCGCCACACTTGAAGAACTAGCAGAGGTTGTTGAAAAGGAAGAGGAGCCTCTCATATTTCACGAATGAGAAGGAGGTAGTCCATTGTTTTTTGGTTCAAACTTTGGTGGAGGAGGTGGAGGGGAAGGAAATGAAGGAGAAGAAGAGGAAGAGGAACCAACAAATTCAGAAGAGGAAGAGGACGACAACGAAGAAGGTGACATGGCAGGCCAAAATTTGTATTGGATGACTCATGGCCCACTGGCACTTCTAGGTGTCTTGCACAAGATGCCAAGACATGCGAGAAGCTATTAACAAAATATGACGCTCACAAGACAATAAAGGTGGAAGATCACTTAGAAAAATTTTACCTACATCTGCAAATGCTTGAGTTACGTTATGATGACGTTTCATGTAGATTGTTTCCACGTACCTCGGATGGTAGAGCACCTATATGGTACCACAACCTTCCTCCAAACTTCATCCAGAGTTGGAGGGCATTCAAAATGATATTTCTTGAGAGATTTATTGAAGATAAGACCCGTGTCATGTTACTGAAGGAGTTGGGTAGTATCAAGATGGAGCAGAAGGAAAAGGGTAAATATTTCAATCAGAGGTTCAACCATATTTTGAACAAGTTTTCGAATGACATGAAACCTCATGACTCCATCACCGTCGACTACTACACTTCTGCCTTGCCAACTAATTGCATATTTTATCAAGTGAATTGTAAATCCAACTCTAACAGAAAATGATAAAGAGACTATTGTCTTAAAAAAGGACCTGCGTGCAATTGGAGTCATCACAGACGATGAACCCACTAAGGAATCCAAGGACACAAGTAAGAGGTCTCAAATCTCTGTGAGAAAGGCCAAGGAAAATGACACGAACAATACTGAAAGCCTTACTCATCTAGTCAAGTCCCTGACCACCGAAATGGCTAAACTTAAATAGAGGACAAGTGAGACCACTCTGAGGAGTAAGCCCCCTAGGTACCCATCTAGGAAGAATGCAGCTTCTAATAGCAGCAATAATCAGCCAGTGAAATCTATGCAGAGTTCCAATATGGTTTTGAACATTGAGAAAATTAGTACGGATACATACTGTACGTTTCACCATGAGCATAATTTGGAAAAGACATGCCCAAAATGGAAGCAAGGAATGAGTAGCATTGTTGCGCAGTTGTTTGACATAGTCATGGTTAATGAACAGGTTGCACCTGACGATGAATAATATGCTACAATTGATGAATCTCCAAGCATTGGGCATGTAGTAAACATGTATCTGTAGATTCTTGTAGCCCAAAAAAGAATTGCTGATAAAGAGCCTCCGAGTGATGGTCTGGCCTAAAGCAGAGTAACTTATACAACTTGAGAAGTTAGGGGCTGACCACTTTGATTGAGGTGTCGAAACAGAAATTCAGGGAAAATTTGTTAAGAAAAATGAGTCCTGCGGCTAACTCAACAAAGAACACTCAGAGCAAGTCCGGGAAAATAGTTCCAATGAAAAGTGTTTCCACCAACAGTAAAGAAAAAATAATTCCACCGGAAACTGCAAACTCAGTTCCACCCCTGGACACCCCAGTGAGTCTTCTCACAATAGAGTAAAACATTGTAGAATACATGAAGAAGGTTCGTGCAAACATCTCTTTGTTCCAAATCACAAAATCATGAACCATTGGGATATTCTTCTACGGTCACTTGGGAAAAATTGTATTGGTGATGCTACCTCATAAGACGAGGGATCTATAAAGTTTTCTGAAACTCGCGTATATACTTAATGCACTATGTCTCGAGGAAAACTCACTTTGCCCATCATTCTTATTAACATTTGAAATATTTAACTTAAATGTACACAATTGCTTGCTTGATTCCGATGCATCGATTAATTTCATGCCACTCTCTGTTGCCAAGAAGATTAATTCTCAATGGAGTAAAATAGATGCACAGATCATCAAACTATACAAAACTTGTGTTCCAACAATTGTTGAAATCAAGGATGTGATCATCTAGTTATCATCTGATAGACGAGTTCATCAATGCATCAACATTGTAATTGTGGACATTCCAGAAGTGTATGGGGTATTGCTGCATAGAGACTAGTCAAGCAAGTTGCAAGGATACTTTTTCACTAACTGGTCACACTTATGGCTTCCATATAGATGCAAGAACAATCAGATTCACGTACATTGATAGAGATATATGAAGCACACCATGACTCCCTTGGATGGACATAATGAGCCCTTAGATTTTGCGGAAGTTGTTTTTGAAAATTATTTTCTAGAGACAAAGTTGGGGTGTTATCTTGCGAAGCCATCCCTAGTCCCACCAGACACAGAGTTGGACCTCCTTCCATGTCCAACTGGTCATAATGAACTTTGTACAATAAGTAGTAGTAATAGTAGTGGTAGTAGTACTACTACTACTTTTACTAGTGCGGTAAGAAGTCATTATACAGATGATATGTGGACCATGTACTTTGACGGATCTAAGACATAAGTGGACTCTAGAGTTGGATGTGTTTTAATAGACCTATTGTAGAGAAAACACTTAACCTCTAGTTGCTTGGATTTCGTGTGCACAAACAAAACTGCAGAATATGAAGCACCCATTTTGGGCTTACAAAAAGCCATTGACCTCAGTGTTTTTTTCCTGAAAGTGGTAGGTGACTCTGAAATTGTGGTGCATCAAGTATGTAACACTATACAATGTGTGTCACCTCATCTTAAGAGTTATCAACAACAAGTATGATGACTTATTTCTCATTTCCAAGCTTTCAATATCATTTTAGTACCAAGAATTCGTAATGCAACCGCATATGCCTTGGAAAACGTGGCTACTAGGATGTTATCATTAAGGGACAGATTTACTATTCAAATTTTATATAAACCATCCATCCCAGACAACATAACTAATTTACGCATTTTTTATGATGACCAATAGATACTATACTTTGATGCCAATGATGATGTATTCAAAGACGCAATCATTGATGAGAACATGCATGAGTAGACTCTACAGGACACAACCAATACAAGCAAAGGAAACCTCATCCCCAAAGGTGTGGTATCACTGGAAAAATTGTATGACCTACAGAATTGTTTTCGGGGACATGTGAATGTCAAGACCCACAGTTATACATTTTCACATGAGCAGATTAGTCAGGGAACAAAAAAGGATCTAAAGTATGTTAATATTGGTACTTTTTGTACATCACAAGAGAGACAAGATTTTATCCAGATATTCAAGCAGTACTGTGATGTCTTCGCATAGACGTATGATGACCTTAAGACATATGACACACAAATAATCCAGCACGTGATACCAATCAAGGAAGGGACCAAGCCTTTTCAATAGAAATTAAGGAAAGTTCATCCAACGCTTGAGCCCCTCATATAGAAGGAATTGAGAAAATTGTTGGACACTCAGATTATTTACAAGGTGCGACATTCGACATGGGCATCTAAATCATCCCATATAAGGAAGAAGTCTGAGGAGATCTTCCTGTGTGTAGATTTCTGCAATCTCAACTGCACCTCAAATAAGGACATTTACCAAGTGATGTCCATGGAGAAAATATTGCAAACAATATCTAGGGCAAAAATGTTTAGATGGTTTCTCAGGCTATAACCACGTTCTAGTAGCAGATCCTGACAAGCTAAAGATTATGTTTTGTACTAAGTGGGGCACGTTTGCATTTCACCGAATGTCTTTTGGGTTGGTCAACACGGGTGCAACATTTCAACAGGAAATGGAAATCGCTTTCCGCGAGCTTATTAGACAAAGCGTAGTGGTCTACCTTGATGACATGAAAATGTTTTACAAACAAAATTCAGACAACCTGTGCCACCTTAAGAAAAATTTTGAGCGGTGCTGAAAATACGAGATATTCTTGAATCCAAATATGACTATCTTCATAGTGTTTGAGGGTAACCTTCTTGGACATATTATTGCTAAAATTTGGATCAAAGTAGATCTGGATAGGGTTCAGACCATCATGTAGATTCCCCACTTAGTGAACAAGAAAGCTATGCAGTCTTTCTTGGGGAAGATCAACTTCCTCAGAAATTTCATCTTCGACTATGCTCAGATCGTCAAACCCAATACAAGAGATAATCAAGAAGGGTGCAGTCTATAACTGGAATAAAAGGGAAAAGGATGCGTTCACCTTTACTAAGCAAGTAATAGCAAAAGCACCAGCATTGTACAACTCAGACTTCAAAAAATACTTATTTCTCTAGACTTTCACTTCCGAAACTTCTCTTGATTTTGTGCTCACTCAAAAGGATCGGTTGAACAAAGAACAACCTATCTCCTTCATGGGAGTGAGCTTACAAGGACTAGAGCTCAACTATCCCACCATGGACAAGAAATATTATGTAGTATACAAGGCGGTAAAACACTTCAAACCCTATTTGTTGAAAAACCATTGTATTATCTTTGTTCCACACCCAACAATCAGATCACTACTTGTTTAGCAAGATTTGGGTGAGAGAAGGGAAAACTCGATGGCCATATTATAGGAATACGATCTTGACATAAAACCAATTCATACCATCAAGGGTCATTGTCTTTGCAAGTTAGCAGAAAAAGAAGTCAACTCACAAGAGGAAGAAGAAGAACTCGTAGGATGGGAGAAACATATCGAAATGTACAATGTTGAGTGAGCCTCTCCCACTTTAGATGGAAACTCTTGGTACGCAAATGTGCACCAATACCTTGAACATCACATCGTACCCTCTCATTTCTCTATGTGACAAAAGAAAGAACTTTGACTGAATGCACTATCATATCAGTTGGTGCATGGGGTGTTGTTCAGAAATAACCACAACGGGATATTGATCAGGTGTATAGAGGCACATGATTCAAACAAGGTTTTACGTGATCACAACAAATTGGTCAAGGAACACTTCGTAGGAAACACTACATATCTCAAGGTCACACGGGCTAGTTTCTACTAGCCTACATTATTAAAGTATGTTCATGCTTATGCCGCAAGTGTCTATTTTGTCAAAGGTGTGCCAACAAAAACCAAAAGTCAACAACCCCACTATAGCCCATTGCAGTGGAAGAATTGTTTCAATAGTGGGGCTTGGATATCATTGGGGAAATTTTCGTCATTCATCGAAGCAACATCGATATATTTTGACCACTACATATTATTTCACGCAGTGGAGAGAGGCAATTCCACTTAAACAAGTGAATGATGAGGAAGTCATCACCTTTATGCAACATAATGTCATCTCTAGGTTCAGTGTTCCTACGTCACTTGTTTCTGATAATTCAACGTACTTTTCCATGCTAAATATTTATGATTTTTCATTTATAAATGGTATTGCCTTGAAACATTCTACTAAATATTATCCACAGGGGAACGATATTTGTAAATCCATGAATAAGAACCTCATTTGTATCATAAAAGAAACCATATTATTTGAGTAGTGAAACTATCACTTCGCTTTAGTGAATTCCTTATAGGCTCATTGAGTCAGACCTAAACCTTCTCTGAATACCTCCCCTTACTTCCTGGTGTATGGAAAGGAAGCCATCCTCCCACCAAAGATCTACTTTCCTACTCTCCAGTCGTCCCAAGAATCCCAAGTCAAGCCATGTCTTTTAGTTTAGTGTAGGATGGACACTTTGCACAAGCTACACGAAGAAAGGCTGAAAGAAAAAGAAAAACTTTCAATCCATATGAGTCACATCAAGAGATGGTTTGATAGAAGTATGCAGGGAAAAGTAGTTTTAGTGTGGGTGACTTAGTCTTGAAGTGGGACAAAGCCCATGAGGACAAAGGAAATCACACTAAGTTTCAATCCTTATCGATTGGCCCTTACACAGTCCACGAAAATCTTGGCCAACACACTTATCGTCTTCAATCACTTGATGAGAAGATTGACACTCTCCATGTCAATGGCCAAGACTTAAAACGATATTTTAAATGAATATCTGAGGTTGCACCTCGCACTATGTACATAGTCTTTCATTGTTTTTTGTTATGGTTTCTTCATTTTTCTATTGTTTTTCTTATGTAAATAAGTGTCGTGCCTTACTGCGTTCTGGCTTCTAAATGTGTGTGTAGCTGAAGTTCAAAGGATCTTGTGACACTACAACACTTGGCCAGTCCTGTGTCCATCTTCCTTGTATTGGTTGTATCTTTTTACTAATGAAGTTTTCACGGAAAATACAATCCCTCCATAAGGAGAGTTTTGGTCAACGATGACCCTTTGTTTAGTCTGGGAACGTCTTACCTATACTCAATTTTCTACTATGATGTTTTCAATCTTATCCAACTAGTAAAAATGGAGAAGGGGAAAATATAAATGAGAAAACCTAAATAAGAGGTATTTATATGCTTCTTTGAAGGCACAACCTCTCATACTCTCAATAATTCAGGATCCTCTTCTGCCCCAAAATAAATACATGTTAGTGCAAAGTTCTCTTTAAATAAATAAATAAAGGTGAAAGAAGAGAAACACGTCCTCAACAGAGAGGTGAAGAAAGCAACTCAATAGGGGTACTATCCAAGCTCGCTGGTAGTGGAGCAATTCTTGTGCTCCTCCATGTCTCTATCGGGGTACTTTCCAGGCCTATTGGCAAAAAAGAAACACTAGAGATGAAAAACTATACTCTAAATATATTAAGCTCGTGAGCTAAACTACCCTTCCCAATTCAAAACATTGTGATGTGGTTGAATCTTATGATGTGTTCAACTAAGAAGGTACAAAGGGGACCATGTATTCCCATGGAGTAAGTGTAGAAGCCAAATTAATCTGCACGATGAATCAATACTCCCTGAAGGACCAAGGCCCTACACTAAAAAATGAACCAAGACAGAGAAGCTGGAATTCAACCAGTGTGTCATCAAGTGTTGTAGTGGCTGCAACAACCTCCAAAATTTGGGCTTGCACTCAAATTTCAGAGACTTCCTTGGTATTTCCACTGATTTTTGCAAACACTTGAGCTCATTTCATGAGATTTCTTAGATTCTTTTCACCCCTTTCACTTGTTTGATCAACTGTCAACTTTTGGCATGTTTGACTATTTTTCCATGCTTGTAGACATTTTCTAGTGATTTTGAAGGTTGGTCTTTATGTATTCAAGTTTTCCTAGCTATGTAAACACTTGTGGAACTCATACAAAAAGTTTTAAATATTGTCCCACAAGTTTCCTCATGGTTGTCCTAAAGTCTATCTCAAGTGTCACACTTGTCGCTTCTTGTTATACGAAAGTCACACGGAGAGTATTTATTATCAAACCAGCTCAAGAAAAGATAGAAAAGATAGATCAACACCTTAGAATTCAGCCTCTTCGAGGGGGCAACCTCCTTTACATTACATAAATGAACAATTCTTGGATGCTACAAATGAAAAGACCTCCTTTGTATATATAGGAGTCTAAGGGGTCATAACATAATTAGAGCCGACATAACAATAATAATGTAAGGGCATAATAATAACAATAGTGGGCTTCTATCGGGTACAATAGTAACAATATGGGCACTACATGGGTACATCAATATAATAAGTGGGTTATACTAATAACAATAAGGGGTTACACTAGTAGTATAGGGGCCTAACATGCCCCTGTCCTTCAAAAAGCATTGTCCTCAACGCTTGAGTAGTTCTTCATGCTTCTGTATAAAATTCTTTTCCTCCCATGTGGAATATTCAGCGGGTAAGTTCTTCCACTTGATGAGATACTCTGAAATTGCTCGATTTCGTAGCTGTCGGGTTCTTGTTTCTGTGACTGCTCCAGGTTCCAATATGATTTTTCCTTCCTCTTTAATTTCTGGCAATATTGTTTGAATTGGTATCTTTTGCAACTTTTGAATAAGTGGCCATACTTATTCATCCTTCTTCCATTCATCCCTTGCTTCGTTTATCCAATCTGGTTGGATAATATAAATAGCACAAAACAATGCTTCCGCATCCTCATCCTTGAAGAGTCTTCCCATTCGGTAAGGTTGCCATTTTTTAAGTGCATGTAGTATTGCCAACATTTCCTTCTCATAAATAGCTTGCTTGAGATGTAGCAGTAAAAATACCCAATCACCTACATCAAAACATTTTTCACTACGATGTTGATCTATTTCATTTGATTTTTCACCGAAGAGGCATTATCCTTTAAAAGTTGGAGAACTTGTTGTTGATGCTCGATGTGACCTTTCACTGCTTGAACCTTTTTCTTCTTGATATGTCCTTCTATCTCTAGAGTTTGAGGAGCGCTAATTTCTTCCAATCCTTTACAAGATATGGTCGGATTCATTTCTTGATGCTCGATGTGATCTTTCACTTCTTGAACATTTTTCTTCTTTATATGTCCTTCTATCTTGATAGTTTGAGGAGTGGTAATTTCGAACAATGAATTACAAGATATGGTTGGATTCATTTCTTCTTTCTCGATGTGATCTTTCACTTCTTGCACCTTTTTATTCTTGATATGTCCTTCTATCTTGAGAGTTTGAGGAGTGGTAATTCTTGCCAATGCTTTACAAGATATGGTCTGATTAATTTCTTCTTTCTCTGGGGTGGGGTCCTGGCGTATATCTTCTTCTTTTGTTGTTTCTTGATCCTTTTCTTCCTCCTCTTCATATTCTATGTAAAATAATTTCTTCTCAGCACAATTATGACCTTTAGTGCATTTGCTATCACAATTGTAACAAAGCCCTTTTTCTCTTTTTTCTTCCAATTGTTGTGGTGTAACCCTTGTAGGTTGTGGAAGGCTAGGAGAAACGACACTTCCATATTTATAGTTGTGAGGGGTACACTTCCTGCTTTCCATAATTTTTCTTTCCACTATGTCACAAAGCCCTTTTACTCTTTCCAATTGTTCTGGTGTTTCTCTAAAGAAGGTGTTGCTCTTTGTATCCTCATAATGTGCAATCATTTCCTCCGTGAAAATTGACGACGTAACAAGTTTTTTACGAGAACAAAGCCCTTTGTACCATAAAAATTGATCTGGTTCTAAATACGAAGATGCAATACATACCTTTTGTAACAGTTGTACATCATGTAGATCAAAATATTGTTCCATCTGAAGTATCCAATTTACCGGATCCTTGCCATCAAACTTCCTCATCTTGCTTTTTCTTGATTTTAGGAGCTCGACCTTGAAACGACTGTAACTCTATACTTTCGGATCTTTAAGTTCTGAAATTTCAGCTTGTAGTATCCTTCTGTGTCCTCTTTCCAATGCCACAAGTCTGAGAAAAATTGGATTCTCCAAGGAAGAGTTATGTGAAATCTCCCACAGTGACTTGCTTTTAGACTGGTTCAGTAGAGCGAACTTGTACGACGTGCCACGAGTCACTGTTTCAACCTTTGAATCTAAAACACACACACAGGAAACTACAGTCCGTCCTCTTTCTTTACCTTCTTACAAAATTTCAATCCGATCCCCAGAGAGAAAGTTATGACGATTTTCCCTAGGTCACCTGTTTTGAATGTAATTCAGGAGTCTGCAAAAAGACCAACTTCCTCAGATCATATCTCCGAAAATATCGCACGAAAAGCTCTAAAATGTGGAGCCAAGGTTCAGCGTGATTTCTTCTCAAATGGGTTTTTTTTGCGACTTCTGAAACGTCACAGAAAAAAAGTTATAGCTAAAATTCCACGATGACCTATTTGGAGCAGCGAAACCCTAGAATCCAAAGCTCTGATACCAAATATTATGAAACCAGCTCAAGAAAAGGTAGAAAAGATATATCAACGCCTTAGAATTCAGCCTCTTCGAGGGGGCAACCTCCTTTACATTACATAAATGAACAATTCTTGGATGCTACAAATGAAAAGACCTCCTTTGTATATATAGGAGTCTAAGGGGTCATAACATAATTAGAGCCGACATAACAATAATAATGTAAGGGCACAATAATAACAATAGTGGGCTTCTATGGGGTACAATAGTAACAATATGGGCACTACATGGGTACATCAATATAATAAGTGGGTTATACTAATAACAATAAGGGGTTACACTAGTAGTATAGGGGCCTAACAGTATTGCTTTGTCTTGCTGTTATGGTGATCTATGTTGTTTCGTAATTGAAGTATAGTAAGTGTGTAATCACAAGTTCAAGTTCTACACAAGTTCACCTTCCTCCCGCACTTAGCCAACATAGATGATGTTTAACCAACAAGAAGCTGATGGATTAATATCATTTCTATCTTTTGTATTATGTTTCTACTTTAACGATTATTGGATATTTGTGGGAAGACAAACTTATCGAATCTTTGAGTTTGTTAGTACTATTTAAATAACAATGAAATGTATAAGTAATGGTTAAGGAGGCAGAAATGAAGACACTAGATATGAGAAGTGTAATAACAAACTTTACTATATTTCCTTTTGATTAATGCAATTTTGATTTCCTGAGCATCGAATAATCTTCGATCTTTTGCCACAACCCTGATCGGAGAGTCGAGCCCACTCTCCTGATCAAGTTTTGTTGTCTAAGTTGTGTGTGTAGATTTATGTTAGTGGTTTTCGCGTTGCTTTATTTTTTTAATGATTTATTGACTATATTACTGTGAATTTATATTGTTGTTACTATTATTTGCTTTTTGTTATTCACTTATTACGCTTGATTGACTGCTCAATACTGGGTAGGGAACTTGTGGCTTGCATAGACTTTTCACGGTAGCCTTAAAACAATTAACAAGCCCCAGGTTGACAATTAATGTGGGGAAGGGTGAATTCCATAATTCATATCTGAACACCAACATGGCCCACTCTTCTCATTAGGTGTTGTTGGATTAGTTGTGTGTGTAGATTTATGTTGGTTGTGTTTGCTTTACTTTATTGTTGTAATGATTTATTGATTGTAATACTATGAATTTAGATTGTTGTTACTATTATTTCCTTGTTTTTATTCAATTATTATGCTTAATTGACTACTCAATACTGGGTAGGGAACATGTGGCCTGCATAGACTTTTCATGGTAGCCTTGAAACAATTAACTAGCCCTGAGTTGACAATTAATGTGGGGAAGGGTGAATTCCATAATTCATATCTATACACCAACAAGTAGCTATGTGTGGATCTCATTATGTTTTAACTGGTAAATGAATGAACAATATATCTATGACCTAATGGATGAAATGGAAGTGAATGTGTTGAGGCATCAATGCTTCTTAGCGATTCTCAGCTAAGTGTGAGACCCCTATTCTTGTATATGTTATTTACACCTGTAGATTACATATTCGTGATATGTTTGATGAAATTTCGGTCATGGCTAGTACGGTTCCAGTTAAGGTATCATTCAAGTGATTGCATTTATACTTTCATTTCTTTGTTACTTTATTGTTTTGAAAATGTCATTCAATTCTGGATAGTGTCCTGGACTCTGGGCCTAAAAACATGGCTCAAATCTCATGGATGTTAGCACAACACCGTGAAAAATAATCCCTGAATGCTAGCTTGCAATCCTATGAGAGTGTCCAGAGGTCCTTAGACACTAGCATGCCCATAACATGAGAGTGTCCAAAGGTCAAGTGGTCCAAAATTGCAGTGGGACCCAGGGGCTTGTTAACAGAATGATTGGATTGGTTCTTGAGGGTCCTAATGCTAATGTTGAATGTCTATATGGTGTATTTTCAGTGGTTCCACTTTCTTAACTTAACTTAGGAGGTCGAATCATATCATAGTGGCCTCTTGATTTGAGATCTTTTGCTTATAGATGCATCAAAATTACATGAAACAAAGCTTATAAACCATGGAACTTAAGAGAACATAAAATAATGTGGAAATAACATGATAAGAAAGAAACCATGACACAAAGATTTGATTACGGAGTTCGTCAAATTTGGGCTATGTCTCCGTGCCCTGCTCAATAAAGGGGAGGCCTTCATTCATTAAGTGGTATAAAAAGAGATAAAATTACAAGAAACATTATTTACAATCCTTATACCTCCAAGCTGGAATATGGATGAAGAATGGAGAGCCCAGTGTCTAAATAGACAGTACCACCGAAATCTTGGCGAAAAATCATGCAAAAACGCCTTTCTGAACACCCAATTCGGATAATCGGGCCTTCTGCAACTTCTCGAAACCTCCCTGTTACTCAAGGCGAGGTCCTGGCTTGCTTCTAGGTCGGGGTATCTTGCACTCAATAGATTCTAAACTAATCTGTCATTGCTCTATACTTTTCTCTGACACGTATGGTCCTTTATATAAGTTGGAGGAAAAATCCCTCAATACTCGGGCAGTTCCCAAGAAACGTCGAAGTTTAGTAAGCAGTCATTTTCCAACAAAGGTTCTTGGGGCCCTGAATAGTATGTGGCAACAACCCTTACAAACATGGAAAAACCCCTTTAATTGCATGGTCAACTCAGTGGCTTTTTACTATCGACATTTCCCCATAATCGAAATTTTCATCGGCATATATACCAACCCATACATCAAGCAGCCTACGATACAGTAGACCCACCAGTAGTATTACACATGACATATAACATATGAGGTCTGGATCCCCAATCGCAAATTGAAATTGGCATGGAACCTAGGTCGGCACTCCATGCTATTGCTCCCCTTCTGCAAATTGCGATTACGATATATATCGCATCACAACTAGGATCCTGTCGAGGGCCTATTCATAAACACTTTGTCTTTTTGTGATAGGCAATTGTGATTTGATCACAATGCAGCCATAACTCTTTGGGTCCAATTTTCTTTAAGCCATAGCCTCTTCCTCTTGTTATTTGCGATATGCGGGACCAATTGTAGCCTCCCACTTGACACTTATCCATTCACTAAGAGTGTCTGCCACATCATCTCTTCCAGCCACCTGTTCAAGTCAAACATCAACTTTGACTTAATCTAGCTTCTTCACATGAACTCGGATTTGAGTGTCGTTCACACCACTGGAATAAGAATGATGAACACTTTGATCCGATGCTAAGTTTATCTAAATTCTGCCACATTGATTTTTGAGCTTTTTACCTTACCACTGGTACTTTTTGAAGATCCACCTAGATCAATCCTCCCCACTAAGAGATTTTGGACCAATAAAAAGCCTTTTCAGTCAATTGGCAAGTGAGGAAATTGCTCCCTCACTTTCTCTTTCTCCATCCATAGAGATTTACTTGGATGCATTCCTTTGAAGCCAACATGAATGTATTCCACTTCCCCTCGTCATGAAGTTCTGGTTTTCCTGTCGAGAATGATATCTTCCGGTAAATTATCTAGATACATTGGTGCAAAATCATCCATTGTAGGAATCTGTGCAACCTCTTCTGTATCCATAATCAATGGAGGTTCATAAAGCTTTAGGCTTTCAACATTTGCCATTGAGTACATTTGTATATAAGCAGGCAATTCAAGATGAAAAGCATTGTCTCCAATCTTTGTCAATATGGTGAAGGTACCATATTAAATGCGTCTCAATTTATTCCCTTATCCCTTCATTCTATCCTTGCTAATGTGGAGCCATAGCTTGTCCCCAACCTGAAACTTACGGTCAACTCGGTGCTTATCATGTAAAGCTATATACCAAGCCTGACTCTTCTCCAACTACTCTTATACTACCTGATGAATTACCTGTATACGTTGAATAAAATTTTGTGATTTGTCCTTATCATCTCATTCATTGATATCCTCATCTTTCCCAAATATCATCTCTAAGGGATCCCTTGGTAGATAACCGAAACATGTCTTGAATGATGAGATCTATATGGATGAATGTGTTGCTCGATTGTATGGATGTTGCATATAGCGAAGCTTCTCATCCTACAAATTGGGATTTTTTCCACAATAGCCTCATAACAAGTGTACCATGGTGCAGTTGATGACCTCTATCTTCCCATGAGTCTGTGGGTGAAATGTCGTACCTCTTTTTAGCTTACTATCCATCATTCTCCACAAGCTATTCCAAAACTCTCAAATAAAGTGAGAGTCTTGATCTGACACAATAGATGTGGGAAACCCAAAGTGGACCCAAACACGTTGAAAGAAAAGATAAGTAGTCTTCTCAGCAGTGACCTGCTTTTTACAAGGC
The DNA here is from genome assembly GCA_031772625.1 of Pinus tabuliformis. Lineage (NCBI taxonomy): Eukaryota > Viridiplantae > Streptophyta > Pinopsida > Pinales > Pinaceae > Pinus > Pinus tabuliformis. The sequence goes on along the minus strand of CM062810.1, from coordinate 927,878,181 downwards.
ATTAAAACACACATTTTACTAAAATGATCCATGACGACATACAAATAGTCGTGACCCTTCCTAGACATAGGCAAACCTTCTATAAAATCATTGGGCACGCTTTCCCATGGTTGACTCAGAATAGGGAGTGGTGTGTAGAGCCCAAGTTTTCTATTAGAGGGCTTTGAAATAGAACACAACACACAACCCTTTACAAAGCGAGTCACAATGTTTTTCATATGAGACCAAAAAACAAAACCTCTGTAAATGACATAAACTTTTACACCCCAAAATGACTAGACACCAGAGAGGTATGATCCTCTCAGATTACATCTACCCTTTCATCGATGGGTATGCACAGTTTTCCAAGGTGATACAATAGTTTTCCGTGTAAATAATAATTGTCCACCTGCGATCCATGAGTCAATTTTGCATAAATCTCTTTAAAATCGTCATCGTTAGCATATTGTTCATCATAAATTTCTAACAATAAAGAAACATATTGCAAAACTACAGATGCAGAAATAGGAGGACGAGAAATCATATATGCTACTTTGTTGCTAGCGCCCTTCTTGTATTTTATTACCAGATGAAGTTGTTGGAGGAATCCCTTCCATATGAAATGACAGGTTTGCTGAAGCTTGGAATATGACTAAAGGTGCTACAAGGGCTGATGATCTGTATGGATAATGGTCTCCTTTCCGATCAAATAGTGTTTCCACTTCTTTACACTCTGAACCAAGGTGTACAACTCCCTATCATATGTGGGATAATTCACAACAGCCTGGGATAAAGTTTCTAAATGGTAACATACAAGCTTCATTTGCTCCATCAATACAACACCCATGCCATATCCGTTGGCATCTATTTCAATCTCAAAAGGTTGTTGAAGGTCTGGTAAGGCTAGCACTTGTGTTGTGTTAATCTTATCTTTGAGTGTGTTGAAGGATTTCTGGTGCTTTCATCCCCACTAAAAGGCTTGCTTCACACTTGTTAATGTTTGTAAGGGGGATGCGATAAAAGAGAAGTTTGCAATGAACATTCTCCAATATTATACCACACCCAAAATGCTCTTGACCTCTGTAACATTTGTGGGTTCATACCACTTCATAATCACTTCTACTTTAGAGGGATCTATTTTCAATTTCCCATTACCTGCTATGTGACCTAAATAAAATAGAGAGGTCTTCCCAAACTCACACTTTGATAGCTTTACATGCATTTTTTCTTTTTTCAGAACATCAAGAGCTTTCTTCACATGACATACATGTTCATCCCATGTCCTACTATACACAAGAATATCGTGTAGATATACAAGCACACAATTATCAAGAAAAATCCTAAATAGATCATTCATTACCCTCATAAATGTGGTTGAAGCATTACACAGTCCAAATGACATCATCATCCATTCAAACGACTCGTGTTTGTTTTTGAATGCAGTCTTCCAAATGCCTTGTTATGCAATTCTAACCTAGTGATATCCACTATGAAAATCTAGTTTTGTAAAGTAGACAACATTTTTGAACTGATTTAATAATTCATCAATGCGAGGGAGAGGGTATCATTTATTCATCGTAATTTTGTTTAGCACCCTATAGTCTACACAAATTCTCCATGTGGCGTCTTTATTTGGCACAAACATAATCAGTGAGTCGCACGAAGAAGAACTCGGTCTGATGACCCCTTGATTTCGTAATTCCTGCACCTATTTCTTAATCTCCTCCATCTTGATAGAATCCATCTTGTACATGCCAATATTCAGTAAAGGGGAATCCTGTTGTAAATGGATCTCATGTTGAATTGCCCGATTTTTGGGAAATCCTCTTAGTTCTTGAAACAATCCATCATAGTCAGAAATAATTTCAAACAATTATTTGTTATGATCAGGATCACAACCTTTGAAGGCGTTAGTCATCTCAGCCTCTTTTTCTCTCACTACCATGCACCCTTTACTGGAATTAATGTTGTATAATATGTCGTTCACTTACAAGGCTAGCACTAACTTTTGTATGATGAGCTCTGACTATATATTCTACTCCATCCTTTGGGTGGTGGTATTTATTTTCGTGCCGAAAGAAAATTGCCTTCCTGTTATATATATATGGACTTCCTAAGATAATTCCAAAGATATCCAAAGGCACAACATCTAACTCTACCTCATGAACTAATTTGGAAGCTATAACAAATCTCGCCCTACATTGCTTGGTTACTTGTAATTATGCTTTATCGATTACCCAACCAAGAGGGTATGGACTTGGATGACGCTTAATTTTGAGGCCTAACCTTTTCACTAAGGTCTCTGAGATTATATTTGTTTGGGATCCTGAATCGAACAGATTTTCCACCTTTATGTGTTTGATAATAACTCTAAAATGGAATAGTTCAATTCTCTTTTGCTCATTACTTATAGGCTCATCCAAATAACTAGTACTTATAATTGAATCAAAACTATTACTAATAGAAGGAGTACCTTTCTCACCCACAATTGTGAGCAATGTCTCATCACCAGAATCTGATCCAAGGTCCTGCTACGTTTTTTCTAGTGTCTTTTACTTACCCTTTTCACTGAATCTGTTTGGTCTTAGCTCTGGATGTAGCTTCCAATAGTGGTCCTCCCCATGACCTTCTCTCTTGAAATGTGTGCAAGATGATGTTGCTCCATCCTCTTTCTTGGCTATGATGGTCTTCTTAGTCTTCCCCTTACCTTTCTTTTGGAATTTTCCATGCTGAGGGTTGAACGATGTTTTCTTGGCTTCATCATCTCTAACATTCTTTCCTCGGGTTTCAAGATGAATCACCTTTACGCTGGCTGCATAAATCATAGTAGGCTCGAACAATAACAGTGAGTGTCGTATGTAACTATGTAGCGCACCAACATACTTAGTTACAATCTCAGGCGAATCTAATGAGATGCCCAAATTAAATGCTTCTTTCTCAAATTGTTTAGTGAAGCATTGCACATAAAAGTCTTTACCTTACCTTATATATTTCCATTCCATTAGTTCCTTCTGTTTATAACCCAAAGGGTAAAATTGGTCTTTTAGTGTAGAAATAAAATTGGACCAAGAAGAAAGAAGGCTACCCAACATTTTGCTACCCTTCTACAACTTGCTCTCCCACCAAACAAGAGAAGTGCCACTCAGTCTAAGATATTCTAACTAGACCTTTTCCTCATCTTCTTCGATATGTTGGATCTGGAAGTAAACATTTATTTGTCTTATCCAATTATTAAGTTTTTCTACACTACACTCTCCATTGTACATGGGCAGGTCAAACTTTACATCCAGCTTAAAGAATGATTTCTTAGATGTATGTCTGGAATCACGATTAGAGTGATAAGAACTATCGCTTGAAGAAGGAGAGGTAGGAGGCTCTTCTCCACCACCTTCATGATTTGTTGATTTGTTATCATCAACATCTTCCTTCTCGTGCCCAAGTGCCTTCTCATACTCTGAAAACAACTTGTCCAATTTCTCTCCCATATTTTAGAATACCTTGCGGAAAGTATGTTCCTCTTCTCATCGAGCTTCTTCATTGTGCACATCCTGCTTTAAGATCAAAGGAATTAAGTGTTCCTTCTCCTTTTCGGAGCTTGTTCCAAGTTAGCATATACTCACGCAATTCACATCAACAAAGACTTGCTCTGATACCAAACTTGATCCAATATCGTTTGCTTATAGAATCATCAGAATTACATGAAACAAATCTTATAAACCATGGAACTTAACAGAACATAAAACAATGTAGAAATAACACGATAAGAAAGAAACTATGACATAAATATTTGATTACAAAATTCGTCCAATTTGGACTACATTTCTGGGCCCTGCTCAATAGTGGGGAGGCCTTCATTCATTAAGTGGCATAAAAAGAGATAAAAGTACAAGCAACATTATTTACAATCCTTATATCTCCAATATGTAAGATGGATGAAGAAGATAGAGCCCATCTTCAGAAACAGACAGTACCACTGAAATCCTGGTGAAAAATTGTGCAAAAATGTGTATCTGAACACCTAATTCAGATAATCGGGCTTTTTATAACTTCTCAGAACCTCCTTGTTGCTCAAGGCAAGGTCTCGCTTAATGCCAGGTTTGGGTCTTCTACGCCCAATAGCTGGCAGCAAAATCCCTCAATACCTAGGCAGTTCCAAACAAACGACAAAGTTTAGCAAGTGGTCATTTTCCAATTGAGGTTCTTGTGGCCCTGAATAGTATGTGGAAACAACCCTTACAAACATGGAAAAACCCCTTTAACTACGCATTGAACTCAACATCTTTTTACTATCGGTGTTTCCCCACAATCAGTGTTTTCATTGATGTAAAGACAAACCCATACATCAAGTGGCCTGCTATACAGTGGACCTATTGGGAGTACTAAACATAACACATAACATTTCGGGTTCGGAAACCCTATCGTAAATAAAAATCAGCGTGGAACTGGGGTTAGCACTTCCTGCCACCTATTTAAATCAAACAAAAACTTTGACTTGCTCTAACTTCTTCGTATGAACTTGGATTTGAGTGTCATTTGCACCACTGGAATCAAGATGATGAACACTTCAATCTTATGTTAATTTTATCCAAATTTCGCCACTTTGAGTTTTGAGCCTTTTAGCATGCCACTGGTACTTTTTGAAGATCAACCTGGATCACCTCTCATCACATGTTTACCTTAGATAGCCGATAGCTTGTGTAGATATGGGAGGAGGGTGTTACAATCATCGAGTACAACCTCCATCTTTTCATTCCAAGCTATGAAATGTGAGGTTCCCTCCAAGGAATACTCCAATCTCAACCCATTGAAAGACATTTTCCTGCATGGAAGAAAACCTACTTCACTTAATCTACAAATCAAAATTTCTAAAGGATAATATCTATTGACTAATTTCTATTATGATTTTGAGCACTGATACCATGTAGAAATTAATAGAAATTTTCTACTACTGATGAATTCGAACTGAAAACAAGAGATTACAAATTTACTCTACTATTTTGCAGAATGGAAATCACAATTTAGAAACACATTCAATGACATGAAACCATCAAAACCACTAGAGAAATATTATTTTATAGGGGAACCTGATTGGGGAAAACCTCTCCACTGCTTTTCATTAATCAGATGAGAATGAGAAACTATTACAATGTCTTGCTTCAACTTTGAAGCACACCCTACACTATAAACCTATTCTCCTACTAATTTTCTTGCTCTAGGCAACACTTATCCAATTCAAGGCTCCTTCCTCCTCCTATTTCCTTGAAACATTGAGAAATTGAGCTCCTAAATAATAGGGAATTCCCTATTTCCTTGTGCAAATCCCAGGGAATTGATCACCTTCTTAATTACCAAGCCTATACACTCAACTAGTATACAATTGATATTTACAATGTGTCTTTTCCTCCACTCCAACTAGGAAATTTTAATTCCATGCATGTTTAGTCTATTTTTAGTTGAATGACTAGTTTAACTGAAAAACCACTGAGTTAGCAATAGTTCTACTACTTAGTTAACCTTCAACTAACTGAGTTAAAATAAAAATAACTGAACTAGATTGCTAAATTTTAGCAATCATTACATGTACAACTCTATTGCAAGCCTAAACTCGAATTTACTAACTTAATTAGTAGAAAATGCAATGTCACCCTAGCTAACTGCAATCCAAGTCATCATGTTGATATGAAAAATAGAATTACTCAACTTGACTAAGAAACAAGTCAAATTGAGCCTTTCTTGCTACAATTTCTAACAATTTTGTGAGGATAAGTATGCTAAATCCAGGATCAAATCTACCTTTCCACCACCATAGACATTCTTTTATATTGTGCATAATTAGTTGGGGTCATCAAAATACTGGGTATAACAATTGAATTTGGTCCAACCCCCAAGAAAACTTGTTATAATGCGGATATATATATATATATATATATATATATGTGTGTGTGTGTGTGTGTGTGTGCATTTGGAATACATACATGAATTAATTTCAAAGAAAAGTTTTGATTTTATGAAAATCTTGATAACTTATGTCAACTCAAAAATTGTATTTCGAAGAATTCTTCATAGAAAAGAGTTTGCATTGAAAGACAAAACTAGGGAAAAAGTACTATAATGCCAACTCTTTATTTTGATATAAATTCTCATATAACTGACGTGAAATAATCAAGTAATTTTTGTATTTTTGTGATTAAAATATTTCTCCATTTTATTCAAATTATGAATCCCTTCCACCAAGTCAAATTAAACTACTCTATCAACCATTAAATCTTAAAGGTTTCTTAGGAATATGCAAGAAAACTAGTATATAAGGTTACAAACAATTGTGAAATTAAATTAAAACAATTTCCCAATTTCCACGATTACAAAATTTTACCAAAAAAAAAAGTATGAACAATAGTTTACATTGAGGAGGTCACTCTATGTATGTGGTCCATAATACCTTTATATCTTTGCATAGCTAGAAATACCATTAATCCAAGGGTAGGTAAAAGTGTAAGTCACATTTATCGATATAAAATTGACCATTAGGACAACAACGTAACTCTCCACAAATATTCTTTTTATGCCAAATCAAAATTCATAATTCTTATATGAATTTTGAGGTTTTTAATTCGATAAAAGTGAAAAATTTTGAAATTTCATCACCATATTTGGCTGAAAAGTGTAACTCGTCTTCATGCATTCACCCCTAAGCGTTGACGTGTACCATCCACATGTCACCTCCAAATCATCTAGTGTACCAGCCAAATCGACCAAAAATGAATGTTGCCTATCAATTGACTATGCTTTAATGTCATCAAATCTACCATATGTTTGTCCATGTGCTTCCACACCATACTAGATGCTAGATTTGGTGCATTCCTTGCTTTCACCATTAAACATGTGTGAGCTCAATATGGATCTATGTAGTTGGATTTAGGAATTCTCGATTGTTGGATCTATCTCATGCATAAGAACACTTTAAACTTATCACATGTTGTGAGCCTGATACAAACATGGACCACTGATAGTCATGTCTGATAAAAATATAGGCGTTGATATTCTAAAGTTCAATAATCGTCGAAACACCAATTTTCGTTCGGTTTCTACATCAACATGAAAATGTTCACAATATTGTACTTGGTCTTCTATTTCTCAAACTTCAGCTTTCCATTCAAGTATCCTATGTAAGAACCTAATTTCATTACTCCAACACCCTACTTGGCCCTATACTGTGCAACCTTAGTTTGGCTCCCCCTAAGCTTGACATCAATGACATTGCATAACTTGACTTCAATAACAACATACACTACCAACAATAAATGGAATGTAATATTAGTAAGACATCTTGTACATGTATACATCATAATAGAGAGTGCATGCTTCATAAATCTTAATGTGTCTCATGTTCAAAAAAGGGGTGCCCTATATGCATATATATCATAACAAGGTATTTACCATATGTTTCTATATTGTGAACCATATTAAAGAAAAGATAGCCAACACTCACATCCACCAAAAAAATCATCTAGCATATGAAAATATCATAAATTGTAATATTAAACATGTCAAAGGTGGGATATCCAATATATTCATACATCATAAGAAGGTGTCAAACAATGCACATCATTGAAAATTTGTGCATAATTGACCATATCAAAATAAGGATATACTAATATTAAACTATCATGAAAGGTCATCATCATAAGAGTATCAATGCTTCATGTAATATTAATACTCAAAGCATAAAAAAAACAACAAGTATCAATGATACCATCAAGGACAAATCATGATAGGCACCATCAAATAACTATCAATGTTTTCTAAATTAATTAAGAAATATTAATGCTCATCAAAATTGGATTATTGCATAGTGGCTAGGTTCGTCATACTTGATGGTTAATAGAAGCGAGGATAAGGGGGATGGTGAGTATAGACCATTTTCTCTTATTATTTAGACATGTGTTGACATCATTATCATGTAAGAATGATATCCAAAAGAGGTTATTGATCATATACCATAAGTACATACATTTATCATGTCACATATATGCTATGTGGAAACTAAGTATCTAATAAGGAAACATCACAAAAGAGAAGTTAAACTAACAATGTAAAACACTCAAATTTACTTATAGTCTATCAAATTTACTTACTGTAAAGGCCATCTTGAGTGGATTTTCCATCTGAAACTCTGACATATACAATGGAGGAGTCATAATTAAAACCAAAGAAAACATAAAAAATAAAACAGCAAAGATTTTGTGTGTATATATATATATATATATATATATATATAGATATATTCAAGGGGATTAGGGAAAGTATTTTCTTATCCGATATCCTCCTCTAAGAATAGGGAAATGTATTTTCTTCTCTCAGGTGTTAACGCTATTCTTTCTTATAACTAGGGTTTAAAGCCACAATATAGCAATGAAACAAAACTCAGAGTTTATGCCCAAACAAATAAGATAACTCCATTAAACTACTATAGGGTTGATCTGTGCACGTGGCTAGAAAAGGTTGATGTAAATCACTCAATCAAATATTCCTACTTTAATCTTATGTTAGAATTAGAACTATAGCATATTCAACAAAACTTGATTTTATAACTTGAAAAAAAATCATGATTCAATGCTTATATAACAACATACTTGTTATCACTCAGGTTGTCCCTTTTGACTCCTAAAGGGATACGGCCGAGGTAACCACAAACCAACTTTGGACTGCAAGTCCTAGCCTACCTGCAGTCAGAGAGGGCTCTCTCTTTATGATTTAGCTTTGTTGAAAAAGGTGATTTTAGGCTAGATATGATGCACAGGGGCTTTGATTGAGTTTTGGTCGGACAACTGACACTTTCAGGTAGAGAGGCAGAGTATAGTCTGAATGTTTCAAACCATTGGGTGTGGAGTCGAGGAGGGGAACTGCTGGTGTCTTTCCTTAATAACAGTGAGGGGAAAATGGAGCAAGATAACTGAAGCAGAAGCAAATTTCAGGTTCAAAGGATGGAATGAATGCTAAAGAAAGAGAGGCAGTTAAGAATCTCTCCAACAAATTAGCAGAGAAAATAACAGGGCGCTACCTAGGGGCAGTTAAGAATCCCTAGATAATTGGCCAGCACAGTTGAATTGGGGTAAACATGATCCGGGAGGAATTCAATGTTCATAACCAATTCTTTTAGAGGAAAACATGAAGAAACAACAGAAATTGAGCATAGAGAGTGTTTAAACTAATTCTAGGCTATTCCTTTTTTCTGCTATTTAGATAATGGCAAACACATAAACAGAGATAAGAGGCACTTATTGCTTCAGACCGCAGCGCAGGAATTCCATCTTCAACTCTTCAGAACATTCATCAGCAATAGACAGTTCACTCTCCAAGCTTTAAGCAATCTTTGATTACAAAAAAGTTCAGGTATACACAGCGAGTCTCTAGTGAAAATCTCAATTAACCAACCCTTAAAACTATACAGAGGGTGGTATATATAGGGCAAAAACTCTCTGCAGAGTTCCTTTATTACATCTTGACCTAATTAGGTCATAAAAATGACTACTTGACCTAATCCTATCTAGAAATGAATGCAAAAAAATATCTCGGGCCGTGCTCAGGGCCGATGTGTCAAAACTGAATAAATGATGTTGTCGTCGGTGGCTTGCTGCAGTGTTTTCTGCAATAAATGAGTATGGGGTTCTGCTTTCTTGCTGTCCTGGTGCCTTGAATGCCTTAAAGGTGATTTGAAGGCAAGGATGGGCTGATACTTATTGATTTGACTTTCTGGGGGCTTCATCAATGTTTAGGTGCCTCGAGCCCCTAAAAAACCTTAACTGATACTCTCTGGCATCTTTTCTTCCACTGATACTCTCTGACAAAATCTGTACTGCTGATCTGATGTGCTGCGGGTCTAATCACCAGTAAATGGCCGTTGTTCGGCCTCGGTATCATCTGGAATTGTCTTCTGATCATTTTGGTATGCTCTGTGAAGAAAACGGATCATTTTTGCGCCTTTTCGGGCTTCCTGGGGCCGCATGGTGAGAAGATTCCCTAAAGATTCCTTGAAGATTCTCCAATTTGGCCCAAAAAATCCTGCGATGAGCGATTTTCTCATCAAAAACTGCCTCAGAATTCGATTCCGGGGCTCCGAAATGCGACTTTTGCACCTTTGCGCCCAAAAACGTGCTGATGACGTCAGCATGACGTCAGCATTGTACGACGGGTGACGTCAGCAGGGCGACGTGGCGGGATGACGTCAGCATGACGTCATCACGTACGGATGATGTCGTGGCAGGTACGGTGGCGGGGACACGTAGCAATGACGTGGCAGGAGGTCACGCAGGCAGGTGACTCATCGGGTGACTGGACAAGGGGTGACGTGGGCGGTGACTGTGCAGGGGGTGACGTGGGCGGTGACGTCACCCGGCAGGAGGCGGTAAGTGGTATGTGGCGCACCGCTTTTCGGGGATGGCGGTTTCAGAGGGAGGGGCTCCGCCACAGCCCAGTGCCTGATGCGCGGTGGGAGTACGGCGGCAAAACCGCCGAACTCCCGGATGTTAAAGGCCGGGCGTGTCGGGAACGGAGATGCCCGCCCACCGTCGATCTGCGGGGCTGTGGATCGGACGGCTGGCGGCGGATGCAAAGGGATGGCGGGTTAAGGGGTGGGAATATTCGCAGGAATATTCCTTTTTTAATACGCGCGGCGAATGGGTTAAAACTTAGGGAAACGGGTTTATGCGGGTTTTTACAGGCGCGGGTTAATATTTATGCGCAGAACTTTGGTTTAGGGGCGGGATAGGGGTTTTTTGGGGGTTTTTAGGTTTAAGGGGGAGGTTACTAGCTGACCAGATGTCAAACTAGTTCCTTAATGACGCGGATGGACTAAAAACAATCCCAGATGGACTGTGATTTCCCAGACTTGGTATATTTATGGCTATAATGCCAGGGAGGGGTATTTACATAGGGGGATTTATATACATGATTTTAATAGGGGAAGGGAAAAACTAATAGAGAGTTTATATAATAAGGGTGATGAGAAGAAGAGAGAGGTTAGTGAACTCCAGCCTAAGTACCTCCAACTGAAATACTGCCTTAAACCGAAAAATGGAGTGCTTATCAAAATTGGAACACAGCAGTGGCACTTAGACTAGCATATTCTTATGGACACTTCTTTGGCCATCTGTATCAAATATGGAGCATTGCAGCATGCATAGTACGACATATTTGGCATGTAAAAATGTCGATCATGAAAAATGGTTAACCTGCTGCAACAGGAGGCTAATAGTGGCTCCACTTGGGGATGGCTTTTCCTTGTGAAAAGTCAAGAATAGCAAGTCAGACTGCCTTGTATTCAATTGTTGTTTTGTTCTGCAAATTTCTCTTGGCTGGTTTCCTTATTGATCCTACCTACCTACCTACCCTAAACAGTACTTACTTTGTTGTTAGGTGAAGTGAAATAGCCAATGCAGCCACTTAAGCAATAATAACATGAGTGGGCTTTGCTGCTTGTGCTTGCCGGTGAGACCAACTGAGATTCTGCAATTTGTTATGGCTTTGTCAATCTTTGAGAAGATCAGGAAGCTATTGACCTCTTTTGCGGTGTTTAAATACTGTACAAAACTGTCCTGCAACATATATATACAATTTCTAGGCTGAATTAAAGAATTGTACAAAGGTTGAGGATCGCTACCATGCCTTGGAGTCGGGAGATCATCGACAACTCGATATTGAGCCTTGCAGCCTGTTAATGGAGAAGAGTACTGATCTCTTTCATCATTCTGCCTTCCAGCGGATAGGTCATTTATAACTTGCAGAGGTGTTTGTAATTTGTTACAATCTGGCTCGAATAGAACTTGACTGATCTGTGTAGGCTGCTGGTCTTCTTCTTCTTTGAACAACTCAGATGGCTGAAAATAATGAGACGGGGGATCCATTTGGATCTTTTGGTCATATGATGCTGCTTCTGGATCCTCCTCAATCTGATATTCAATGGCTCTTTGGGGCTGCAAAATTAGAGGCAATACCTTTGGAACAATATCTTGATTAACCTCCAGACGGTCAATAACAGCACGCGGTGACACTTGATCATATATAGCATGATAGTTATCCTTGATAAATTGAAAAGATTCAAAACAAAAGGGTAAAGTTCCTTCACTGAAATCAACGCACTCTGCGTTTTCTTCCTTTTCTTCATAGCTGCGATGGGCATGCTGATCATTGGGTTCAGGTTGCTGAACCTGAACACTACTTCCTGCCAAAATAGGATCTGATTCCTCTCGAAGGCTGATTTGGTCGTTAGGCTCATAATCATCATCATACAGATCATATTTGGGCAGACAATTGAAAGAAGAGAAGCTATTATATTCACATAGTATATCAGGAGACTGCTCCATCATGTATGGCTGGATGAATATGTCATCTGTTTTGTGGCAGGTTTGTTCGTGAATGCCACTACTTTCCTGTTGTGAAACAGATCTGTTCTGGTGCTCTGAACATTCCACTTTCATTGTGATCAACTGCATCATTTTCTCTATCCTTTGTAACACACTATGAAATCTTTCTTCTTACTATGCTTTGCGATGTTCTTCCATCTTTCTTAAATTTGCCTCTAGGTCCACAGCTATGTCCTGCATCTGTTTCAAAGTGGACGGGCCTCTTTCTCTCAAACAGAACTCCATTTCTGTGTCAAATGCTCTAGGATATTGCAATAGAGCTAGATCAAGGGGAGGTCTTATATTTAAAGGCATGGACTGATAAACTTGATTGAATATGTCTGAAAACTGCTGAACAGATTCATCTGGATGCCTTTCTAAATGATTGTATTCTTCGATGAGCACGAAGAAATTACCTCTGATCATCCATCTATCAAGGAAAAGCTTGGCACACTGCTGAAACTTAGAGATGCTCGCCTTAGGCAACGCTTTAAACCAAGTCCTAGCTTCGCTTTGCAAAGAAAGGGCAAATAGTCTAAGACTGACATCTTCATCTTCCACTTCAAATGTATTAAGATAATCTTCAAAAGCCTGTATATGTTTATGGGCAGTAATGCCATTCTCTCCATCAAATCTAGGGAGATATTCAGGATTATTTGCCGGCAGGGGACCAAGCACAGGAGGCAAAATGAGCGGCTTATATCTTTTAGGAACTTTACGAGGCACAGGAGTATGTACAGGAACTAGAAGACTGGGTTCTATTTTTGGTTCCTCCTTGGATGTATGATGATCTTCAACAACATTTGAAAGCTGCTGCTCGGATGTGCAAGGAGGCTTTTCAACAATCTTTTCCAAAGGAAAAACATACAAATCTGACATAAAATCGTTTTTAAAGTACAATATGCACAGCAAAATCTGGTGCAAGAGAAAGAACATGATATCTTGGATGATAGTCCAAGTCAAGAGCCTGATCTGCTTGTATAATTCCTTCGGGTTCATTTCTCCAGCGAACTCTTTATTATGAGGATGATGTGGAGTCGCCAGGTGGATGAATTAACCTTGAAGTGCCTGATCTCTGTCCATCGTCACAGATCAGAGCTGAACATGAAAAACCCTGAAGAAAGGGAACACTTTCTCCAGAAAACGAGGCGAACTGGTCAAAATTGAGGATTTACACTGATAAACACATGATTCACTTCCCCAGTGGAGTCACCATTATGTTATCACTCAGGTTGTCCCTTTTGACTCCTAAAGGGATACGACTGAGGTAACCACAAACCAACTTTGGACTGCAAGTCCTAGCCTACCTGAAGTCAGAGAGGGCTCTCTCTTTATGATTTAGCTTTGTTGAAAAGGGTGATTTTAGGCTAGATATGATGCACAGGGGCTTTGATTGAGTTTTGGTGGGTAAACTGACACTTTCAGGTAGAGAGGAAGAGTATAGTCTGAATGTTTCAAACCATTGGGCGTGGAGTCGAGGAGGGGAACTGCTGGTGTCTTTCCTTAATAACAGTGAGGGGAAAATGGAGCAAGATAACTGAAGCAGAAGAAACTTTCAGGTTCAAAGGATGGAATGAATGCTAAAGAAAGAGAGGCAGTTAAGAATCTCTCCAACAAATTAGCAGAGAAAATAACAGGGTGCTACCTAGGGGCAGTTAAGAATCCCTAGATAATTGGCCAGCACAGGTGAATTGGGGTAAACATGAGCCGGGAGGAATTCAATGTTCACAACCAATTCTCTTAGAGGAAAACATGAAGAAATAGCATAAATTGAGCATAGAGAGTGTTTAAACTAATTCTAGGCTATTCCTTTTTTCTGCTATTTAGATAATGGCAAACACATAAACAGAGATAAGAGGCACTCATTGCTTCAGACCGCAGCGCAGGAATTCCATCTTCAACTCTTCATAACATTCATCAGCAACAGACAGTTCACTCTCCAAGCTTTAAGCAATCTTTGATTACAGAAAAGTCCAGGTATACACAGCGAGTCTCTAGTGAAAATCTCAATTAACCAACCCTTAAAACTATACAGAGGGTGGTATATATAGGGCAAAAACTCTGTGCAGAGTTCCTTTATTACATCTTGGCCTAATTAGGTCATAAAAATGACTACTTGACCTAATCCTATCTAGAAATGAATGCAAAAAATATCTCGGGCCGTGCTCAGGGCCGATGTGTCAAAACTGAATAAATGATGCTGTCGTCGGTGGCTTGCTGCAGTGTTTTCTGCAATAAATGAGTATGGGTTTCTGCTTTCTTGCTATCCTAGTGCCTTGAATGCCTTAAAGGTGATTTGAAGGCAAGGATGGGCTGATACTTATTGATTTGACTTTGTGGGGACTCCATCAATGTTCAGGTGCCTCGAGCCCCTAAAAAACCTTGACTGATACTCTCCGGCATCTTTTCTTCCACTGATACTCTCTAACAAAATCTGGACTGCTAATCTGATGTGCTGCGGGTCTAATCACCAGTAAATGGCCGCTGTTAGGCCTTGGTATCATCTGGAATTGTCTTCTGATCATTTTGGTATGCTCTGTGAAGAAAACGGATCATTTTTGCGCCTTTTCGGGATTCCTGGGGCCGTATGGTGAGAAGATTCCCTAAAGATTCCTTGAAGATTCTCCATTTTGTCCCAAAAAATCCTGCGATGAGTGATTTGCGCTACATCAAAAACTGCCTCAGAATTTGATTCTGAGGCTCCGAAGTGCGACTTTTGCGCCTCTGCGCCCAAAAAAGTGCTGATGACGTCAGCATTGTACGGTGGGTGACGTCAGCACGGCGACGTGGCGGGATGATGTCATCATGTACGGATGATGACGTGGCAGGTACGGTGGTGGGGACATGTAGCAGTGACGTGGCAGGAGGTCACGCAGGCAGGTGACTCATCGGGTGACTGGACAAGGGGTGACGTGGGCAGTGACTGTGCAGGGGGTGATGTGGGCGGTGACGTCACCCGGAAGGAGGCGGTAAGCAGTATGTGGCGCACCGCTTTTCGTGGATGGCGGTTTCGGAGGGAGGGGCTCCGCCACAGCCCAGCGCCTGACGCGCGGCGGGAGTACGGCGGCAAAACTGCCGAACTCCGGGACGTTAAAGGCCGGGCGTGTCGGGAACGGAGATGCCCGCCCACCGTCGATCTGCGGGGTTGTGGATCGGACGGCTGGCAGCAGATGCGAAGGGATGGCGGGTTAAGGGGTGGGAATATTCGCAGGAATATTCCTTTTTTAATACGCGCGGCAGATGGGTTAAAATTTAGGGAAACAGGTTTATGCGGGTTTTTAGAGGCGTGGGTTAATATTTATGCGCAAAACTTTGGTTTAGGGGCGGAATATGGGTTTTTTGGGGGTTTTTAGGTTTAAGGGGGAGGTTACTAGCTGACGAGATGTCAAACTAGTTCCTTAATGACGCGGATGGGCTAAAAACAATCCCAGATGGACTGTGATTTCCCGGACTTGGTAGATTTATGGCTATAATGCTAGGGAGGGGTATTTACATAGGGGGATTTATATACATGATTTTAATAGGGGAAGGGAAAAACTAATAGGGAGTTTATATAATAAGGGTGATGAGAAGAAGAGAGAGGTTAGTGAACTCCAGCCTAAGTACCTCCAACTGAAATACTGCCTTAAACCGAAAAATGGATTGCTTATCAAAATTGGAACACAGCAGTGGCACTTAGACTAGCATATTCTTATGGACACTTCTTTGGCCATCTGTATCAAATATGGAGCATTGCAGCATGCATAGTACGACGTATTTGGCATGTAAAAATGTCGATCATGAAAAATGGTTAACCTGCTGCAGTAGGAGGCAAACAATACTAAATTACAAAAATATTGAATTGGAAGAAGGGAAAGAGTTCCTTTTAATTGAGTAAATAGTAGTACAAAAGGATAAAATGAGCCTAGTAACTTGGTGCGTGCACCACATGAAATTGTCCTCCATGTGTGGAGTATTGAAGATCTCTACAAATAGCATTTTGCTTCTGAGGGACATAAGGGGCTCAACTCAAAGAAAAGTAAGAAAATCATGTTTCCTTACTCGAAGAGTGATTAAAATAATAATGAAATGAAATTTCAATATTTTTGTAAGTATAAGTATGCTAACTCAAGGGATCCAATGTACCTTTACAACACCCTAGACATGCTTTTATACTAATTTTGTTGATGATATCATAATACAAACTATAATAATTAGACTATGGTTCAAACCCCACAAAAAATCACTTATAATGTGTATATTTAATTTTTTTTAGTGCATTTGAAGGGATACATAAATTGCTTTAAAAGAATTGTTTTAATTTTATGATAATCCCAATAACTTATGTAAAGTCAAAAATAGTTTTTTTTAAGAATTGTTCATAAAAAAGAAGCCTACATGAAAGAAAGGAACTCCATATTAATGTTGGAAAAGATATTATAATACTAACTCTATTTTTGCTATAAATACTAATATAACTAACTTAGCATGATCAAGTAATTTTCATATTTTTTGTGATTAAGATATTTTTCCACTTTCCTTAAACCATGAATCCATCCCACCAAGTAAAATTAAGCTACTCTACCAACCATTAAATCTTAAAAGCCTCAATTATGAATGTGCAAGAAAACTAATTTTTTTAGGTTAGAAAGAGTTATGAAATTAAATTATATTAATGTTTAGCTCCCGTGATTACAAAAGGCTACCAAAAAATGTATGGAATAGATTTCGTTAATGAGGTCACTTTGCTTATGTGGTCCATAAGACCTTAACGCCTATCTGTGCATATATAGAAAGATTGAAAATATGGGGATGGATAGAAAAAGCATCTAGTTACATTTATCGCTATAAAATGCACCAATTTGGCCATCTAGGGTTGCTTATGATCAGTCCCCTTCTCATATTAATTTTTTTATTCTTCTTGCTTGAGAGTGGCCATAGAATCATAAAATATTTTTGTCAACGGAGTTTTTGATTAGCATCGAGGAGGACTTGATAAGCGGTGATGAGGAGGATTTGATAAGTAGCAATGAGTATTTGATGAGAAGCAATGAGGAGATAAAAGGATATGAGCACTATCTAGAGGCTTCTTCCTCCATCACATGCATAAGAAAACTTTAGATTTCACACGTCTTGAGGCTTCAAACATAAGCACATCATTAAAAATGTGCACGTCCTTGATCATATCAAAATAAGGACACACTAATATTAAATTAGATCGTGAAGACAAACCACATTAGATGGTTCAAAACATCAACCAACAATTAATGATGTGATTAATTTGAAAAACATTCTCACAAATAATATTAAATTTTCACAAGTGGTTATCATCATAAGAATTCCAATGCTTTGTATAATAATAATACTCAAAACATGAAAATATCAACCAGTATGAGCCATGCCATCAAGGAAAAATCATGATATCCATCATCAAATAAGCACTAATATTATCTAAGCTAATTAAGAAATATTAATACTCATAAAAAAAATTAGATTTTTTCATCATCATAGGAAATGCTTAATATAGATGAGCATAAATGGGATGGTGAGTATAAAACATTTCCTTTTACTAGTTAGACATATGTGTCAACACAACATCATTGTCACTTAAGAAACATATCTAAAAGGGGTTACTTATCATATTCCATAACGAGATACATTTATCAAGTCATGTATATATGATGTGTAAACTAAGTATCTAATTAAGGAACATCACAGAAGAGGAGTTCAACTAACAGTCAAATTTCAGTTATAATGTATCCATCACATAATTCAAATTTAATATAATTGTAAAGGCTATTTGAGTGACTTTGCTAGACATCTCCTTTCATAACTTAAAACTATGACATATACTACAAAGTAGTCATAAGTAAAGGAAAAAAAATATTAAAAACAAATAAGAAAATCTATATGTATGATTTATATAATTGTATCTTTTTCTATATATTAATTTTATTAATTTTCAAGGGGATAAGGGAAAGTATTTTCTTATGCTATATCCTTCAATAATAATATGGGAATGTACTTTCTTGTCCCAAGTGTTAATGGGAATTGCTTTCACATAGAAAGGGTATAAATCCACAATATTACAGTGACAAGAAACTTAGAATCTATGCCTAAATAAATAAGAAATCTTCATTAAACTACTATCTAGGTTGATGTGTGCAAGTGGGAATATGAAGGTTGATTATAAATCACTCAATTGAATCATCGTGCTTTTATTTGATGTAATAATTAGAACAATAACATATTCAACAATTTTTATTGTATAATTTGAAATAAATTCATAATTCAATGCATAATATCATACTAAATTACATATATATCTAATTAGAAAAAGAGAAAGAGTTTCTTCTTATTAAGTAAAGTAGTCTAGATCTACCTTAATTCTAAATTTGCCAAGCATCGAGAGGGATCAAATCAATTAAGATGCGAACCTCTTTCAATGTGAAAAGAAATTTGATCCTATTAGTGCTTGGTAGATCGAGAGTTAAAATAGATCTAAGCTAGTTTAATTATTAATTATAGTTAATTATAATTAAAATTATAAACATAAGAATAAATATAATTATTAATTAACTTATTTTATTTTATATTTTATTTTGATGTATTTTGACCAAGTCAAAATGTTTACAGGACATTACAACATCTCTTCTATACTTAATAACTTAATGTTTGGAGTGTGTCTTTCCATACAACAATAATATAAAAAGATAAAATAAACTTAATAACTTGGTGAATGCAATACACACAATTTTCTTCTGCATCTTAATAATGAAGATCAAGGCGTGTCCTCGCATATTCATATGTCTTGGCATTTCACGTGTTTGGTGATGAAATACTCAAAGATATAGTGACACCAACAGAAAAGGAAGTCAAGCAAAACCTGTTTGAGTATCATCAACAGCAACTGAAGCAAGCAGTAGAGAGACTTTCAGTGCTTATTCATCACCGGAATTTTATGGCCAATCGAAGGGAAGCTATTGATCTCACTGTCCTGGCCGACACAGGGTGTGAACAAATTTATGAGTGGATCCAAAATGATTTACTGCTGAACCTTGGGTTGACAACACATCGCATTGCTACATATAACCCCAAAGGTATCCACATACTATCAGATATGATGTAATCAATTATATATCCATATAAGTCTGAAGGTGTCCACATACTGTCAGATACATGATGTAGTCGATCAATGATAAATCATTTAACTCCATGTATTAGAAAGATTTTGAGTAATGTTTCCTTCTGAAATAAAGTATTTTGAATAGTTTTCGTTCCTCAAAGCGTCTCAGATTTAATGTGTTTGTAATTTTATTGTCATAATCACATTAGTAGTATATGTAATGTGTTTGGAGTGTTATTAAATTCAGTTAATAATTAATACAGTTTAACTAACCGTAATGGTTTAAAATTTAATTTGAATTAGATGAAGTGATTTGTTTTCAAATATTATTTGAGGAATTGATATGGGAAATGATATTATAATACTGATGTTAGGATTATTGAAGTAGTGGGTTGTGTTTAATTTTTATATTCATTTATGTTGTATTTAAGTTAAGGATTATTCAAGAGTATATTTTTTGTGAATAGAAATAATACACAATAAAACCAAAGGTAAAGATGAATAATGAGAATATAAAAAGAAAAAGAAGTGCAGTATGAAAAATATTATAAATTGGGAAAGCAGCTTTAAGAAAGAATCAAAGAGATTGATGCAGAAATGCTTAAAAAGTTGATGCAAGAATGATTAAAAAACATTAGGGGAAAGGGTAGTTCTATAAAGGAAGGCAAGATAAAAGAAATAAAATAAAATGTAAAGTGTTTGGGGTTTCAAAATGGAGAGATAATCAAAACTAAGAAATAATTTTCTTTTAATGAGACATGAGTTATAAAAACTAAGTTTCAAACTCATATTTATGCATCATATATTTATATATATTTAGTGGGTTCATAAATGGGGACCAGCATTTGATACATTTAACTTTGTTTACTAAGTTAACAAAGAAGACCATGATGAGAGGAATGACCATTATTTAAATGGTCTTTACTAGAGTTAATATTTCACAAGGAATACCAATATAAGAGTTAAGGGGACACTGTGAAAACACTTATAAATGTGTGAATTGATTTTGATGTGAACTACTCAAGTATTAAGCCCAAAAAATGTAAAAAAAGCTTTAAAGAAATCATATGTTAGGAAAAATATCTCTAAATTTTAATAAATTAATTTCAAATCCATCTCATTAATTAAATTTAATGAATAAAAAATATTCTCCATGAATAGTTTTAGAGTATATGTAGTTTAAATAGCTATTTGTTTTATGAAATCTACAAAAACATATAATGATTTAAAATGTGCACATTATAATACCTTTTATTAAAAAAATCACCTTGGATTTTATTAGCAAAATAAGATCCAATACATTGTTTAGATGTAAAGTCATCTAAATATTCCATCATATGAATCTGTAAATTCCCATAAAAACTCTAGACACTTGTAAACTATAAGCATCGAAAAAAATTAACAAGAATGTTGTTAATTTGCTTCTCCTTTGCAAACCAAAGTAAACCCCACATAGTCATTGCTTTGGTACCAGGCACCCATTCCAGAAAATCTCATATTGAGAGTTTTCATTTAATCTCATAATTGCACCACATCCACACCACATCCACACTTACCTAGTTGTGCCACCCCATCGCAAAACCCTAAAGGTACATGAATATAGTGAGGATTTTTGTGATATGATAAATCTTTAATGACACCTTGATCCTTGGAGTAATACATCTAGAGAGAATCATGTCACAAAATCAAATTTGTGCTAATAATCGGGCTCAAATATACATTTAATGCCGGCATTCCAGCTCCCAAATAATATATAATGGAATTTCATTTTATTAATTACATGATACATTCTAAACACTATGTAAATAACCAAAGTGAAATCAGATTACACATGCCTCAAGCCTACATAGTGTCTAACAAAATTAGAGTGAGAATAAGAAAGAGGGTTATTTTACTAAAAATGAAAGCATGTTTTTCATACAAATTCCTCCACTTCACATCATGCAGCTTGTATGATTAACCTAGTTTCATCATGTAAATTATATTTATCCAATAGTTAAATATGAAATGAGTTAGTTACTTAATTAAAAAGATTGGTTCAATGGTAACAAGTAGTTGTCATAAAGTAAATAAATGTGTTGATTAAGTAAATAAATGTGTTGATTAATAACTTACAGGTACATAATTTTTGGGTTCAAATTTCATAGAATGTTTGCATTACTCATGTTTCATCAAAGTCCATATTAATCTAATTACCATTTAGATTAGTAATATATTTTCTTTGTCGACTAATGCTTCTTTTGCCAATACCAGCCTAAAGAGTTACGCACTAATGCTTCTTTTGCCAATACCAGCCTAAAGAGTTACGCAGGTGCAAGGAAAGAGATTCTCCTGCGTGGTTTCTAAATTCAAATAAATTTTGATATTTTAAAAAACTGATTCTATAATTTACCACTGGCATGTAAGCATTAACCAATGTCATGTATGCAAAGATCACGTTCTTATGGCTGTTTAAAGCGGTTAAAGGAAAAACTAAAAACAAATTTTAATCGTAATGTTGTTCTAGGATTTTTAAGACGTACATGGGTTGGTCAATACTTTGTTTTTATCACAGTTCTGAATTATTACATTTAAATCGAAAATAAAGACAGTAAAATAGAGTGTAAAAGTATAATTTTATCACAGTTCTGAATTATTACATTTAAATAGAAAATAAAGACAGTAAAATAGAATGTAAAATAGAGTGTAAAAGTATAATTTTTTAAATCGAAATAAAGATAGTAAAATATAGTGTAAAATTATAATTCTTTAAATCAAAATAAAGATAGTAAAATATAGTGTAAAAGTATAATTGTAAAATTGGAAGTTCTAAATATAAATAAGAACATATTCTATAAATAGATTTATAAGAGTGATTTCTACTTTTAATTATATAAATGATATGGATTAAAAAGTGATTTAGAGAAGTTATAGAAATTGAAATGAAGCCAAACAAGAATAGAGAGGATAATTAGAATATTAGCCATTGTTATATCTCTGCCATTTATTTTTAAGTTTATATATATATATTCTAATTTCCTAACTTTTATTTTTATCTTGATTACTAATAAACAATTAATAAATTTTTTACTTTTATTTTTATTTTTTATTTTTTTATTTTTTCTTGAATTCAGACTTCTGTGATCCATAATGAATTAAGAAAAGTCTTTGAGTAGAAATCACATAGTAGAATAATAATAGTTATTTATTTAATTATTAATAAGTCTTTCGAAGCCTTCTATGGTCTTTCCTTTGATTTTTGCAAACACCTGAGTTCATTTCATGACTTTTATTACAGTCTTTTCACCCATTTCGCTTGTTTGATCAACTATCATCTTTTGGCATGTTTGATTGTTTTTCCATGCTTGCAGATGTTTTCTGGTGATTTTGAAGGTTCACCTTTATGTACTCGAGTTGTCCTAGCTATGTAAACACATATTGCACTCATACACAAAGTTTTAAGCACTCTCGCACAAGTGTCATCACAGTTGTCCTAAAGCTTATCTCAAGTGTCGCACTTGTCACCTCTTGTTATAGGATAGTCACACAAAGGGTAATGATTTTTCTTATTGTTCTTGTGGTCTATGTTATTGCACCATTAAAGTATGCTAAGTGTGTCATCACAAGTTCACTTTCCTCCTACACTTAACCATTTCTCCAAAAAATTTCCTCGCCGAGCAACTCAGTTTCACCGGACCCCAACTTAACTGCACACTACATAGTCTCAATCCTCAATGATGCAACCTTACTTCCTGGAACTGTGTAGTGCGCAATCACTGTCACCCAGAGCAGTTGCACTATGCAATTCCAGATGTGAGCAGTCTCCCTTCATTCCCATAATTGCACAATAGTTCCTCCTAGTCTCACTTGAACTGCGCATTTCACAATCCCAGTTCTCAAGCTTTTACCCTTGCCTGCTAGAAGCCCACAATGCATTGAGAAGCGAGCCTTCCTTGCGACCCAAAACTACGTAGAAGTGTCCCCGAGTGTCCTCCCTTTACCGGAGCTCACTAATCTCAAGGACTGTCAAGATATGTCCTCCAAGTCTCTCTCATGCCGAGTCCTCCTTGCCTTTGAAAACTGCACAAATCTGTCTCCTAGGGTCCCATACCGCATCAGCCACTGAGTGCCTCAAATACACAATCTTGTCTCCCAATAGCCCCATGCACAATGTTTCCTCTCAGTGAGGACTATTCTAAGAATTTCCTTAGTCAAGCTTGAGCTGCACTCTGTGCAGTCTCAATGAC
Source organism: Pinus tabuliformis (assembly GCA_031772625.1). Taxonomy (NCBI): domain Eukaryota; kingdom Viridiplantae; phylum Streptophyta; class Pinopsida; order Pinales; family Pinaceae; genus Pinus; species Pinus tabuliformis. The sequence goes on along the minus strand of CM062810.1, from coordinate 927,854,470 downwards.
CAACATCTCTCCCTGTCACCAGGAACTGCACAGTGTGCAGTTACTGGGCCATCTTTCCTAGCGTGTCACCTATCTCGAGCTTAGTTCATGGATAACAATGCATCATCTTATACTAGGGAGTTTTTGGATTGATGTCGTCCTGTCATGAGTGAATTGCAGGAACATGTACAATGTTAGATCATGATGAGATGTTGAAGAAGGAGAAGAAGGTGGAAACATGCTTGAAGATCCACGTGGAACTGAATGGACAAAGGAACCTATCAAGAGAAAGCAAAAGGGACACATGTATGCAACCGCCTCTCAATACCAAATATCATTGAAGACCCTGCATCATCAAGCTATGTGAAGGAGAAGAGAAACCATATCCAAGAACACAAATATCACTTGGCAACAACAACGGCTTGACATTGCCACATCAGCAAGCTAGTCCACATTAGCAATGGCATTTCAAGTCATGTCATGAGTTTTCAAAGGCCACATCACTATTACGGGTCATGTATATTGTAAATCAAATGTATTATAAAGTGGAAGTCCAATGGACACACATGAATACGAAGAGTCATGTCAGTTGAAAAGTTATAGGAAGTTGAACAGTCAATAGTGAAGTCAAAGAGTCACAAGTGTCAAACATCACCCATTGGTTATATATACCCCCTCATTGTATGAGCAATGGACTTTTCACCTTGGCTCCTCCCGCAAAGCATAGAGAGTTCAGTCAGTTCTTTGAGGAACAAGGAGTGGCTCCAATGTCCCACTACTAGGGCGAGTGATGTACAATGTAAATATGTGCCTTGGAACTCTTGCTTAATTACAAGAGCTTTTTCAGGCGAGCATGTTTCCATGCATGACTTATGGATGTTTGTAAGACTATTCTATGAGCATTTGTATTTCATTTTTGTTTTCACATGTACTAAGATAGTTGAACTATTTCAAATGTTTTAGTGCTTATATTGTTGGGAATGTGTTGCAATGGTTGTTACTATTGTCTCATCCTTGTGGACCATACACATGATACTAGACAAACCTTTCCTTACTCATCAGTTGTAATGACCATCACATTCGTTGTGGAATACTCCATTGGATGGTAGACATATTTTTCCCTGTTTATTGGTTGTAACAACTGTCCCATCCGGTGTGGACTATTCTGGTGGATGCTAGACAAGCTTTTTTTGGTTCATGTGTGTCTCTTCCTTCGTGGTACTATTACCTCTCACTTAGACATAGTTATGTTGCACACTCACTATGCACACTCACCTTGTTTTTCGAAGATACCATTACATTACTCTCTTGTGCTAATAGCTAGAGCCGAGGAAAACTTTTAAGTATTTGGCAACCGAGCCATTATACCGAATGGGACTCCTACACTGAATGGTGTGAGGTTTGATTGGGACTTCATACTAAGGAGGTCCCGTTAATGTTCGCGGGTCTAGCACCGTCAACATTTCTAGTGCCAAAAGGAGGGAGGCTAGTATAATATGGTTGATTGTCCCACCGACCCCACTCATCCATATTTTTGTCAAGGCATTAATTTTCTCTCCCTCTCTCCTACTCTCAACTCTGAAGTTAGTAATTCCTCACCACCCAGACCTGACCCTGAAATCCCAAACCATCATATTCAGGCTCTGCGCCTCATTACCCATCAATTTGAAAAAGTTGTTAGACTGATTCCGGGAGTAATCGCTCTTCCATATTCTCAAAATAAAAACAAGACCACCACCACAGGAGTAGTGGTCTCTTCTGTTTAAGAAGTGATCCTCGCCACACTCGAAGAACTAGCAGAGGTCGTTGAAAAGGAAGAGGAGCCTCTAATATTTCACGAATGAGAAGGAGGTAGTCCATTGTTTTTGGGTTCAAACTTTGGTGGAGGAGGTGGAGGGGAAGGAAATGAAGGAGAAGAAGAAGAAGAGGAACCAACAAATTCAGAAGAGGAAGAGGACGACAACGAAGAAGGTGACATGGCAGGCCAAAATTTGTATTGGATGACTCATGGCCCACTGGCACTTCTCGGTGTCTTGCACAAGATGCCAAGACATGCGAGAAGCTATTAACAAAATATGATGCTCACAAGACAATAAAGGTGAAAGATCACTTAGAAAAATTTTACCTACATCTGCAAATGCTTGAGTTACGTTATGATGACGTTTCATGTAGATTGTTTCCACGTACCTCGGATGGTAGAGCACCTATATGGTACCACAACCTTCCTCCAAACTTCATCCAGATTTGGAGGGCATTCAAAATGATATTTCTTGAGAGATTTATTGAAGATAAGACCCCTGTCATGTTACTGAAGGAGTTGGGTAGTATCAAGATGGAGCAGAAGGAAAAGGTTAAATATTTCAATCAGAGGTTCAACCATATTTTGAACAAGTTTTCGAATGACATGAAACCTCATGACTCCATCACCATCGACTACTACACTTCTGCCTTGCCAACTAGTATTGCATATTTTATCAAGTGAATTGTAAATCCAACTCTAACAGAAAATGATAAAGAGACTATTGTCTTAAAAAAGGACCTGCGTGCAATTGGAGTCATCACAGACGATGAACCCACTAAGGAATCCAAGGACACAAGTAAGAGGTCTCAAATCTTTGTGAGAAAGGCCAAGGAAAATGACACGAACAATATTGAAAGCCTTACTCATCTAGTCAAGTCCCTGACCATCGAAATGGCTAAACTTAAATAGAGGACAAGTGAGACCACTCTGAGCAGTAAGCCCCCTAGGTACCCATCTAGGAAGAATGCAGCTTCTAGTAGCAGCAATAATCAGCCGTTGAAATCTATGCAGAGTTCCAATATGGTTTTTAACATTGAGAAAATTAGTACGGATACATATTGTACGTTTCACCATGAGCATAATTTGGAAAAGACATGCCCAAAATGGAAGCAAGGAATGAGTAGCATTGTTGCGCAGTTGTTTGACATAGTCATGGTTAATGAACAGGTTGCACCTGACGATGAATAATATGCTACAACTGATGAATCTCCAAGCATTGGGCATGTAGTAAACATGTATCTGTAGATTCTTGTAGCCAAAAAAATAATTTCTGATAAAGAGCCTCCGAGTGATGGTCTGGCCTAAAGCATAGTAACTTATACAACTTGAGAAGTTAGGGGCTAACCACTTTGATTGAGGTGTCGAAACAGAAATTCAGGGAAAATTTGTTAAGAAAAATGAGTCCTGCGTCTAACTCAACAAAGAACACTCAGAGCAATTCCGGGAAAATAGTTCCAACGAAAAGTGTTTCCACCAACAGTAAAGAAAAAATAATTCCACCGGAAACTGCAAACTCAGTTCCACCCCTCGACACCTCAGTGAGTCTTCTCACAATAGAGTAAAACATTGTAGAAGACATGAAGAAGGTTCGTGCAAACATCTCTTTGTTCCAAATCACAAAATCATGAACCATTGGGATATTCTTCTACGGTCACTTGGGAAAAATTGTATTGGCGATGCTACCTCATAAGACGAGGGATCTATAAAGTTTTCTGAAACTCGCGTATATACTTAATGCACTATGTCTGGAGGAAAACTCACTTTGCCCATCATTCTTATTAACATTTGAAATATTTAACTTAAATGTACACAATTTCTTTGTTGATTCCGATGCATCGATTAATTTCATGCCACTCTCTGTTGCCAAGAATATTAATTCTCAATGGAGTAAAATAGATGCACAGATCATCAAACTGTACAAAACTTGTGTTCCAACAATTGTTGAAATCAAGGATGTGATCATCTAGTTATCATCTGATAGACGAGTTCATCAATGCATCAACAGTGTAATTGTGGACATTCCAGAAGTGTATGGGGTATTGCTGCATAGAGACTAGTCAAGCAAGTTGCAAGGATACTTTTCCACTGACTAGTCACACTTATGGCTTCCATATAGATGCAAGAACAGTCAGATTCAGGTACATTGAGAGAGATATATGAAGCACACCATGACTCCCTTGGATGGACATAATGAGCCCTTAGCTTTTGCGGAAGTTGTTTTTGAAAATTATTTTCTAGAGACAAAGTTAGGGTGTTATCTTGCGAAGCCATCCCTAGTCCCACCAGACACAGAGTTGGACCTCCTTCCATGTCCAACTGGTCATAATGAACTTTGTACAATAAGTAGTAGTAATAGTAGTGGTAGTAGTACTACTACTACTTTTACTAGTGCGGTAAGAAGTCATTGTACAGATGATATGTGGACCATGTACTTTGACGGATCTAAGACATAAGTGGGCTCTAGAGTTGGATGTGTTTTAATAGACCTATTGTAGAGAAAACACTTAACCTCTAGTTACTTGGATTTCGTGTGCACAAACAAAACTGCAGAATATGAAGCACTCATTTTGGGCTTACAAAAAGCCATTGACCTCAGTGTTTTTTTCCTGAAAGTGGTAGGTGACTCTGAAATTGTGGTGCATCAAGTATGTAACACTATACAATGTGTGTCACCTCATCTTAAGAGTTATCAACAACAAGTATGATGACTTATTTCTCATTTCCAAGCTTTCAATATCATTTTAGTACCAAGAATTTGTAATGCAACCGCATATGCCTTGGAAAACGTGGCTACTAGGATGTTATCATTAAGGGACAGATTTACTATTTAAATTTTGTATAAACCATCCATCCCAGACAACATAACTAATTTACGCATTTTTTATGATGACCAATAGATACTGTACTTTGATGCCAATGATGATGTATTCAAAGACGCAATCATTGATGAGAACATGCATGAGTAGACTCTACAGGACACAACCAATAAAAGCAAAGGAAACCTCATCCCCAAAGGTGTGGTATCACTGGAAAAATTGTATGACCTACAGAATTGTTTTCGGGGACCTGTGAATGCCAAGACCCACAGTCTACATTTTCACATGAACAGATTAGTGAGGGAACAAAAAAGGATCTAAAGTATGTTAATATTGTTACTTTTTGTACACCACAAGAGAGACAAGATTTTATCGAGATATTCAAGCAGTACTGTGATGTCTTCGCATAGACGCATGATGATCTTAAGACATATGACACATGAATAATCCAGCACGTGATACCAATCAAGGAAGGGACCAAGCCTTTTCAATAGAAATTAAGGAAAGTTCATCCAACGCTTGAGCCCCTCATATAGAAGGAATTGAGAAAATTGTTGGACACTCAGATTATTTACAAGGTGCGACATTCGACATGGGCATCTAAATCATCCCATATAAGGAAGAAGTCTGAGGAGATCTTCCTGTGTGTAGCTTTCTGCAATCTCAACTGCACCTCAAATAAGGAAATTTACCAAGTGATGTCCATGGAGAAAATATTGCAAACAATATCTAGGGCAAAAATGTTTAGATGGTTTCTCAGGCTATAACCAGGTTCTAGTAGCAGATCCTGACAAGCTAAAGACTATGTTTTGTACTAAGTGGGGCACGTTTGCATTTCACCGAATGTCATTTGGGTTGGTCAACACGGGTGCAACATTTCAACAGGAAATGGAAATCGCTTTCCGCGAGCTTATTAGACAAAGCGTAGTGGTCTACCTTGATGACATGAAAATGTTTTACAAACAAAATTCAGACAACCTGTGCCACCTTAAGAAAAATTTTGATCGATGCTGAAAATACGAGATATTCTTGAATCCAAATATGACTATCTTCATAGTGTTTGAGGGTAACCTTCTTGGACATATTATTGCTAAAATTTGGATCAAAGTAGATCTGGATAGGGTTCAGACCATCATGCAGATTCCCCACTTAGTGAACAAGAAAGCTATGCAGTCTTTCTCGGGGAAGATCAACTTCCTCAGAAATTTCATCTTCGACTATGCTCAAATCGTCAAACCCAATACAGGAGATAATCAAGAAGGTTGCAGTCTATAACTGGAATAAAATGGAAAAGGATGCGTTCACCTTTACTAAGCAAGTAACAGCAAAAGCACCAGCATTGTACAACTCAGAATTCAGAAAATACTTATTTCTCTAGACTTTCACTTCTGAAACTTCTCTTGATTTTGTGCTCACTCAAAAGGATCGGTTGAACAAAGAACAACCTATCTCCTTCATGAGAGTGAGCTTACAAGGACTAGAGCTCAACTATCCCACCATGGACAAGAAATATTATGTAGTATACAAGGCGGTAAAACAATTCAAACCCTATTTGTTGAAAAACCATTGTATTATCTTTGTTCCACACCCAACAATCAGATCACTACTTGTTTAGCAAGATTTGGGTGAGAGAAGGGAAAACTTGATGGCGATATTATAGGAATACGATCTTGACATAAAACCAGTTCATACCATCAAGGGTCATTGTCTTTGCAAGTTAGCAGAAAAAGAAGTCAACTCACAAGAGGAAGAAGAAGAACTCGTAGGATGGGAGAAACATATCGAAATGTACAATGTTGAGTGAGCCTCTCCCACTTTAGATGGAAACTCTTGGTACGCAAATGTGCACCAATACCTTGAACATCACATCGTACCCTCTCATTTCTCTATGTGACAAAAGAAAGAACTTTGACTAAATGCACTATCATATCAGTTGGTGCATGGGGTGTTGTTTAGAAATAACCACAACGGGATATTGATCAGGTGTATAGAGGCACATGATTCAAACAAGGTTTTACGTGATCACAACAAATTGGTCAAGAACACTTCGTAGGAAACACTGCATATCTCAAGGTCACACGGGCTAGTTTCTACTAGCCTACATTATTAAAGTATGTTCATGCTTATGCCGCAAGTGTCTATTTTGTCAAAGGTGTGCCAACAAAAACAAAAAGTCAACAACCCCACTATAGCCCATTGCAGTGGAAGAATTGTTTCAATAGTGGGGCTTGGATATCATTGGGGAAATTTTCCATCATTCATCGAAGCAACATCGATATATTTTGACCACTACATATTATTTCACGCGGTGGAGAGAGGCAGTTCCACTTAAACAAGTGAATGATGAGGAAGTCATCAACTTTATGCAACATAATGTCATCTCTAGGTTCAGTGTTTCTACGTCACTTGTTTCTGATAATTCAACGTACTTTTCCATGCTAAATATTTATGATTTTTCATTTATAAATGGTATTGCCTTGAAACATTCTACTAAATATTATCCACAAGGGAACGATATTTCTAAATCCATGAATAAGAACCTCATTTGTATCATAAAAGAAACCATATTATTTGAGTAGTGAAACTAGCACTTCGCTTTAGTGAATGCCTTATAGGCTGATCGAGTCAGACTAAACCTTCTCTGAATACCTACCCTTACTTCCTGGTGTATGGAAAGGAAGCCATCCTCCCACCAAACATCTACTTTCCTGCTCTCCAGTTGTCCCAAGAATCCCAAGTCAAGCCATGTCTTTTAGTTTAGCGTAGGATGGACACTTTGCACAAGCTACACGAAGAAAGGCTGAAAGAAAAAGAAAAAATTTCAATCCATATGAGTCGTATCAAGAGATGGTTTGATAGAAGTATGCAGGGAAAAGTAGTTTTAGTGTGGGTGACTTAGTCTTGAAGTGGGACAAAGCCCATGAGGACAAAGGAAATCACACTAAGTTTCAATCCTTATCGATTGGCCCTTACACAGTCCACGAAAATCTTGGCAAACACACTTATCGTCTTCAATCACTTGATGAGAAGATTGACACTCTCCATGTCAATGGCCAAGACTTAAAACAATATTTTAAATGAAGATCTGATGTTGCATCTCGCACTATGTACATAGTCTTTCGTTGTTTTTTGTTATGTTTTCTTCATTTTTCTATTGTTTTTCTTATGTAAATAAGTGTTGTGCCTTACTGCGTTCTGGCTTCTAAATGTGTGTGTAGCTGAAGTTCAAAGGATCTTGTGACACTACAACACTTGGCCAGTCCTGTGTCCATCTTCCTTGTATTGTTTGTATCTTTTTACTGATGAATTTTTCACGGAAAATACAATCCCTCCATAAGGAGAGTTTTGGTCAACGATGACCCTTTGTTTAGTCTGGGAACGTCTTACCTATACTCAATTTTCTACTTTGATGTTTTCAATCTTATCCAACTAGTAAAAATGGAGAAGGGGAAAATATAAATGAGAAAACCTAAATAAGAGGTATTTATATGCTTCTTTGAAGGCACAACCTCTCATACTCTCAATAATTCAGGATCCTCTTCTGCCCCAAAATAAATACATGTTAGTGCAAAGTTCTCTTTAAATAAATAAATAAAGGTGAAAGAAGAGAAACACATCCTCAACAGAGAGGTGAAGAAAGCAACTCAATAGGGGTACTATCCAGGCTCGCTGGTAGTGGAGCAATGCTTGTGCTCCTCCATGACTCTATCGGGGTACTTTCCAGGCCTATTGGCAAAAAAGAAACACTAGAGATGAAAAACTATACTCTAAATATATTAAGCTCGTGAGCTAAACTACCCTTCCCAATTCAAAACATTGTGATGTGGTTGAATCTTATGATGTGTTCAACTAATAAGGTACAAAGGGGACCATGTATTCCCATGGAGTAAGTGTAGAAGCCAAATTAATCTGCACAATGAATCAATACTCCCTGCAGGACCAAGGCCCTACACTAAAAAATGAACCAAGACAGAGAAGTTGGAATTCAACCAGTGTGTCATCAAGTGCTGTAGTGGCTGCAACAACCTCCAAAATTTGGGCTTGCACTCAAATTTCAGAGACTTCCTTGGTATTTCCACTGATTTTTACAAACACTTGAGCTCATTTCATGAGATTTCTTAGATTCTTTTCACCCCTTTCACTTGTTTGAACAACTGTCAACTTTTGGCATGTTTGACTATTTTTCCATGCTTGTAGACATTTTCTAGTGATTTTGAAGGTTGGTCTTTATGTATTCAAGTTTTCCTAGCTATGTAAACACTTGTGGAACTCATGCAAAAAGTTTTAAATATTGTCCCACAAGTTTCCTCACGGTTGTCCTAAAGTCTATCTCAAGTGTCACACTTGTCGCTTCTTGTTATAGGAAAGTCACACGGAGAGTATTTATTATGAAACCAGCTCAAAAAAAGATAGAAAAGATAGATCAACACCTTAGAATTCAGCCTCTTCGAGGGGGCAACCTCCTTTACATTACATAAATGAACAATTCTTGGATGCTACAAATGAAAAGACCTCCTTTGTATATATAGGAGTCTAAGGGGTCATAACATAATTAGAGCCGACATAACAATAATAATGTAAGGGCACAATAATAACAATAGTGGGCTTCTATGGGGTACAATAGTAACAATATGGGCACTACATGGGTACATCAATATAATAAGTGGGTTATACTAATAACAATAAGGGGTTACACTAGTAGTATAGGGGCCTAACATGCCCCTCTCCTTCAAAAAGCATTGTCCTCAACGCTTGAGTAGTTCTTGATGCTTCTGTATAAAATTCTTGTCCTCCCATGTGGAATATTCAGCGGGTAAGTTCTTCCACTTGATGAGATACTCTGAAATTGCTCGATTTCGTAGCTGTCGGGTTCTTGTTTCTGTGACTGCTCCAAGTTCCAATATGATTTTTCCTTCCTCTTTAATTTCTGGCAATATTGTTTGAATTGGTACCTTTTGCAACTTTTGAATAAGTGGCCATACTTATTCATCCTTCTTCCATTCATCCCTTGCTTTGTTTATCCAATCTGGTTGGATAATATAAATAGCACAAAACAATGCTTCCGCATCCTCATCCTTGAAGAGTCTTCCCATTCGGTAAGGTCGCCATTTTTTAAGTGCATGTAGTATTGCCAACATTTCCTTCTCATAAATAGCTTGCTTTAGATGTAGCAGTAAAAATACCCAATCACCTACATCAAAACATTTTTCACTACGATGTTGATCTACCTGTTGTTTCATTTGATTTTTCACCGAAGAGGCATTATCCTTTAAAAGTTGGAGAACTTGTTGTTGATGCTCGATGTGACCTTTCACTGCTTGAACCTTTTTCTTCTTGATATGTCCTTCTATCTCTAGAGTTTGAGGAGCGCTAATTTCTTCCAATCCTTTACAAGATATGGTCGGATTCATTTCTTGATGCTCGATGTGATCTTTCACTTCTTGAACATTTTTCTTCTTTATATGTCCTTCTATCTTGATAGTTTTAGGAGTGGTAATTTCGAACAATGAATTACAAGATATGGTTGGATTCATTTCTTCTTTCTCGATGTGATCTTTCACTTCTTGCACCTTTTTATCCTTGATATGTCCTTCTATCTTGAGAGTTTGAGGAGTGGTAATTCTTGCCAATGCTTTACAAGATATGGTCTGATTAATTTCTTCTTTCTCTGGGGTGGGGTCCTGGCGTATATCTTCTTCTTTTGTTGTTTCTTGATCCTTTTCTTCCTCCTCTTCATATTCTATGTAAAATAATTTCTTCTCAGCACACTTATGACCTTTAGTGCATTTGCTATCACAATTGTAACAAAGCCCTTTTTCTCTTTTTTCTTCCAATTGTTTTGGTGTAACCCTTGTAGGTTGTGGAAGGCTAGGAGAAACGACACTTCCATATTTATAGTTGTGAGGGGTACACTTCCTGCTTTCCATAATTTTTCTTTCCACTATGTCACAAAGCCCTTTTACTCTTTCCAATTGTTCTGGTGTTGCTCTAAAGAAGGTGTTGATCTTTGTATCCTCATAATGTGCAATCATTTCCTCCGTGAAAATTGACGACGTAACAAGTTTTTTACGAGAACAAAGCCCTTTGTACCATAAAAATTGATCTGGTTCTAAATACGAAGATTCAATACATACCTTTTGTAACAGTTGTACATCATGTAGATCAAAATATTGTTCCATCTGAAGTATCCAATTTATCGGATCCTTGCCATCAAACTTCCTCATCTTGCTTTTTCTTGATTTTAGGAGCTCGACCTTGAAACGACTGTAACTCTGTACTTTCGGATCTTTAAGTTCTAAAATTGCAGCCTGTAGTATCCTTCTGTGTCCTCTTTCCAATTCCACAAGTCTGAGCCAAATTGGATTCTCCAAGGAAGAGTTATGTGAAATCTCCCACAGTGACTTGCTTTTAGACTGGTTCAGTAGAGCGAACTTGTACGACGTGCCACGAGTCACTGTTTCAACCTTTGAATGTGAAATACACACACAGGAAACTAAAGTCCGTCCTCTTTCTTTACCTTCTTACAAAATTTCAATCTGATCCCCAGAGAGAAATTTATGACGATTTTCCCTAGGTCACCTGTTTTGAATGTAATTCAGGAGTCTGCAAAAAGACCAACTTCCTCAGATCATATCTCCGAAAATATCGCACGAAAAGCTCTACAATTTGGACCCAAGGTTCAGCGCGATTTCTTCTCAAATGGGTTTTTTTTGCGACTTCTGAAACGTCACAGAACAAAAGTTATAGCTAAAATGCCATGATGACCTGTTTGGAGAAGAGAAACCCTAGAATCCAAAGCTCTGATACCAAATATTATGAAACCAGCTCAAGAAAAGATAGAAAAGATAGATCAACGACTTAGAATTCAGCCTCTTTGAGGGGGCAACCTCCTTTTCATTACATAAATGAACAATTCTTGGATGCTACAAATGAAAAGACCTCCTTTGTATATATAGGAGTCTAAGGGGTCATAACATAATTAGAGCCGACATAACAATAATAATGTAAGGGCACAATAATAACAATAGTGGGCTTCTATGGGGTACAATAGTAACAATATGGGCACTACATGGGTACATCAATATAATAAGTGGGTTATACTAATTACAATAAGGGGTTACACTAGTAGTATAGGGGCCTAACATGCCCCTCTCCTTCAAAAAGCATTGTCCTCAATGCTTGAGTAGTTCTTGATGCTTCTGTATAAAATTCTTGTCCTCCCATGTGGAATATTCAGCGGGTAAGTTCTTCCACTTGATGAGATACTCTGAAATTGCTCGATTTCGTAGCTGTCGGGTTCTTGTTTCTGTGACTTCTCCAGGTTCCAATATGATTTTTACTTCCTCTTTAATTTCTGGCAATATTGTTTGAATTGGTATCTTTTGCAACTTTTGAATAAGTGGCCATACTTATTCATCCTTCTTCCATTCATCCCTTGCTTCGTTTATCCAATCTGGTTGGATAATATAAATAGCACAAAACAATGCTTCTGCATCCTCATCCTTGAAGAGTCTTCCCATTCGGTAAGGTCGCCATTTTTTAAGTGCATGTAGTATTGCCAACATTTCCTTCTCATAAATAGCTTGCTTGAGATGTAGCAGTAAAAGTACCCAATCAACTACATCAAAACATTTTTCACTACGATGTTGATCTACCTGTTGTTTCATTTGATTTTTCACCGAAGAGGCATTATCCTTTAAAAGTTGGAGAACTTGTTGTTGATGCTCGATGTGACCTTTCACTGCTTGAACCTTTTTCTTCTTGATATGTCCTTCTATCTCTAGAGTTTGAGGAGCGGTAATTTCTTCCAATCCTTTACAAGATATGGTCAGATTCATTTCTTGATGCTCGATGTGACCTTTCATTTCTTGAACATTTTTCTTCTTTATATGTCCTTCTATCTTGATAGTTTGAGGAGTGGTAATTTCGAACAATGAATTACAAGATATGGTTGGATTCATTTCTTCTTTCTTGATGTGATCTTTCACTTCTTGCACCTTTTTATTCTTGATATGTCCTTCTATCTTGAGAGTTTGAGGAGTGGTAATTCTTGCCAATGCTTTATAAGATATGGTCTGATTAATTTCTTCTTTCTCTGGGGTGGGGTCCTGGCGTATATCTTCTTCTTTTGTTGTTTCTTGATCCTTTTCTTCCTCCTCTTCATATTCTATGTAAAATAATTTCTTCTCAGCACACTTATGACCTTTAGTGCATTTGCTATCACAATTGTAACAAAGGCCTTTTTCTCTTTTTTCTTCCAATTGTTGTGGTGTAACCCTTGTAGGTTGTGGAAGGCTAGGAGAAACGACACTTCCATATTTATAGTTGTGAGGGGTACACTTCCTGCTTTCCATAATTTTTCTTTCCACTATGTCACAAAGCCCTTTTACTCTTTCCAATTGTTCTAGTGTTGCTCTAAAGAAGGTGTTGCTCTTTGTATCCTCATAATGTGCAATCATTTCCTTTGTGAAAATTGACGACGTAACAAGTTTTTTACGAGAACAAAGCCCTTTATACCATAAAAATTGATCTGGTTCTAAATACGAAGATGCAATACATACCTTTTGTAATAGTTGTACATCATGTAGATCAAACTATTGTTCCATCTGAAGTATCCAATTTACTGGATCCTTGCCATCAAACTTCCTCATCTTGCCTTTTCTTGATTTTAGGAGCTCGACCTTGAAACGACTGTAACTCTGTACTTTCGGATCTTTAAGTTCTGAAATTGCAACCTGTAGTATCCTTCTATGTCCTCTTTCCAATGCCACAAGTCTGAGCCAAATTGGATTCTCCAAGGAAGAGTTATGTGAAATCTCCCACATTGACTTGCTTTTAGACTGGTTCAGTAGAGCGAACTTGTACGACGTGCCACGAGTCACTGTTTCAACCTTTGAATCTGAAACACACACACAGGAAACTACAGTCCATCCTCTTTCTTTACCTTCTTACAAAATTTCAATCCGATCCCCAGAGAGAAAGTTATGACGATTTTTCCTAGGTCACCTGTTTTGAATGTAATTCAGGAGTCTGCAAAAAGACCAACTTCCTCAGATCATATCTCCGAAAATATCACACGAAAAGCTCTAAAATGCGGACCCAAGGTTCAGCGCGATTTCTTCTAAAATGGGTTTTTTTTGCGACTTCTGAAACATCACAGAAAAAAAGTTATAGCTAAAATGTCACGATGACCTGTTTGGAGCAACGAAACCCTAGAATCCATAGCTCTGATACCAAATATTATGAAACTAGCTCAAGAAAAGATAGAAAAGATAGATCAACGCCTTAGAATTCAGTCTCTTCGAGGGGGCAACCTCCTTTACATAAATGAACAATTCTTGGATGCTACAAATGAAAAGACCTCCTTTGTATATATAGGAGTCTAAGGGGTCATAACATAATTAGAGCCGACATAACAATAATAATGTAAGGGCACAATAATAACAATAGTGGGCTTCTATGGGGTACAATAGTAACAATATGGGCACTACATGGGTACATCAATATAATAAGTGGGTTATACTAATAACAATAAGGGGTTACACTAGTAGTATAGAGGCCTAACAGTATTGCTTTGTCTTGTTGTTATGGTGGCCTATGTTGTTTCGTAATTGAAGTATAGTAAGTGTGTGATCACAAGTTCAAGTTCTACACAAGTTCACCTTCCTCCCGCACTTAGCTAACATAGATGATGTTTAACCAACAAGAAGTTGATGGATTAATATCATTTCTATCTTTTGTATTATGTTTCTACTTTAACGATTATTGGATATTTGTGGGAAGACAAACTTATCGAATCTTTGAGTTTGTTAGTACTATTTACATAACAATGAAATGTATAAGTAATGGTTAAGGAGGCAGAAATGAAGACACTAGATATGAGAAGTGTAATAACAAACTTTACTATATTTCCTTTTGATTAATGCAATTTTGATTTCTTGAGCATCGAATAATCTTCGATCTTTTGCCACAACCCTGATCGGAGAGTCGAGCCCACTCTCCTGATCAAGTTTTGTTGTCTAAGTTGTGTGTGTAGATTTATGTTAGTGGTTTTCGCGTTGCTTTATTGTTGTAATGATTTATTGACTATATTACTGTGAATTTATATTGTTGTTACTATTATTTGCTTTTTGTTATTCACTTATTACGCTTGATTGACTGCTCAATACTGGGTAGGGAACTTGTGGCTTGCATAGACTTTTCACGGTAGCCTTAAAACAATTAACAAGCCCGAGGTTGACAATTAATGTGGGGAAGGGTGAATTCCATAATTCATATCTGAACACCAACATGGCCCACTCTTCTCATTAGGTGTTGTTGGATTAGTTGTGTGTGTAGATTTATGTTGGTTGTGTTTGCTTTACTTTATTGTTGTAATGATTTATTGATTGTAATACTATGTTGTTACTATTATTTCCTTGTTGTTATTCAATTATTATGCTTAATTGACTACTCAATACTGGGTAGGGAACATGTGGCCTGCATAGACTTTTCATGGTAGCCTTGAAACAATTAACTAGCCCTGAGTTGACAATTAATGTGGGGAAGGGTGAATTCCATAATTCATATCTATACACCAACAAGTAGCTATGTGTGGATCTCATTATGTTTTAACTGGTAAATGAATGAACAATATATCTATGACCTAATGGATGAAATGGAAGTGAATGTGTGGAGGCATCAATGCTTCTTAGCGATTCTCAGCTAAGTGTGAGACTCCTATTCTTGTATATGTTATTTACACCTGTAGATTACATATTTGTGATATGTTTGATGAAATGTCGATCATGGCTAGTACGGTTCCAGTTAAGGTATCATTCAAGTGATTGCATTTATACTTTCATTTCTTTGTTACTTTATTGTTTTGAAAATGTCATTCAATTCTGGATAGTGTCCTGGACTATGCGTGAGGGAAAATTTTAAGAACCCCCCCTAAATTTATAAATATAATAAATGGGCGAATCTCCATGGTATATAGGAAAAATGGAAGGCGATTTTATCAATAATATAATATGTATATATAATTTTTTGCCGAATCTCTCACCAGGCATGGCGAATCTTTTACTCAATTATAAAATCTTGTAAGATCTTGGCGAGTCTTTCACTAAATAATAAAACTTTGTAAAGTCCTAGTGAATCTTAGCATAGGCTACATGTTGGCTTAATTCCCCCATTCAAATAGGCTATATTCCAGGTGAATACCATGGGTCAATACCATGTGCCATTTTGGTGAATACCATGGGTCAATACCTTGTGCCATTTTTATTTTTATTAATTCTAATATTAGGGTTAATAATGGTTTTTTGCATGGTATTAATAACAATGTAGTCCATGGTATTTGTCCCATGGTATTTTGGCCATAGGTTTCACCTAAATATAACCCATTTTTTGAGTGTTTGTAAATATAAGGTGACTTATGGAGTAAATATAAAAAAATATTTTATTTGTTTACCATACCTCTCGTTTATTTATATTTTTATTAATTTACCATACCTCTTTTACAAATATGGTATTTGGCCCATAGGATTCACTTAAATAAAACCTCTTTCTTGAGCCTTCATAAATAGAATGAGGGTTATGGACTAAACATAAAAAGAGGTTTTATTTATTTACGATACGTCTAGTTTATTTATATTTTTATTTATTTACCATACCTTTTGAGTAAGTATAAAAAGACGTTTTATTTATTTACCATACCTCCACTTTACTTATATTTTTACTTGTTTACACCCTTACATGTATATAAGGTGACTTATGGAGTAAATATAAAAAATGTTTTATTTATTTACCATACTTCTCATTTATTTATATTTTTATTAATTTACCATACCTCTTTTATAAATATGGTATTTGGCCCATAGGATTCACTTAAATAAAACCTATTCTTGAAAATGGGCGAATGGAAGGTTGTAAGTCCTAATTTCAAGGGCTAAATTTACCTTTTTTACCCTCTCCCTTAAAATAAGGTGGGCTATTTGAGGTGATTTGTAAAAATGTACTATGATACAAAATATTCGTCCACTAAAAATTTAAAACCCCTTAATTTCGCCAAAGGGCGAACATTCGCCCCTAAAATTATCCTTGCTATGCGCCTAAAAACATGGCTCAAATCTCATGGATGTTAGTACAACACCGTGAAAAATAATCCCTGAATGCTAGCTTGCAATCC
The DNA here is from genome assembly GCA_031772625.1 of Pinus tabuliformis. Taxonomy (NCBI): domain Eukaryota; kingdom Viridiplantae; phylum Streptophyta; class Pinopsida; order Pinales; family Pinaceae; genus Pinus; species Pinus tabuliformis. Next base: position 927,837,705 of record CM062810.1, on the reverse strand, counting down.
TATGAGAGCGTCCAGAGGTCCTTAGACACTAGCATGCCCATAACATGAGAGTGTCCAAAGGTCAAGTGGTCCAAAATTGCAGTGGGACCCTTAACAGAATGATTGGATTGGTTCTTGAGGGTCCTGATGCTAATGTTGAATGTCTATATGGTGTATTTTCAGTGGTTCCACTTTCTTAACTTAACTTAGGAGCTCGAATCATATCATAGTGGCCTCTTGATTTGAGATCTTTTGCTTATAGATGCATCAAAATTACATGAAACAAAGCTTATAAACCATGGAACTTAAGAGCACATAAAATAATGTGGAAATAACATGATAAGAAAGAAACCATGACACAAAGATTTGATTACGGAGTTCATCAAATTTGGGCTATGTCTCCGTGCCCTGCTCAATAAAGGGGAGACCTTCATTCATTAAGTGGTATAAAAAGAGATAAAATTACAAGAAACATTATTTACAATCCTTATACCTCCAAGCTAGAATATGGATGAAGAATGGAGAGCCCAGCGTCTAAACAGACAATACCACCGAAATCCTGGCGAAAAATCATGCAAAAACGCCTTTCTGAACACCCAATTCGAATAATCGGGCCTTCTGCAACTTCTCGAAACCTCCCTGTTACTCAAGGCGAGGTCCTGGCTTGCTTCCAGGTCGGGGTATCTTGCACTCAATAGATTCTAAACTAATCTGTCATTGCTCTATACTTTTCTCTGACACGTATGGTCCTTTATATAAGTTGGAGGCAAAATCCCTCAATACTCGGGCAGTTCCCAAGAAACGTCGAAGTTTAGTAAGCAGTCATTTTCCAACAAAGGTTCTTGGGGCCCTGAATAGTATGTGGCAACAACCCTTACAAACATGGAAAAACCCCTTTAATTGCATGGTCAACTCAGTGGCTTTTTACTATCGACATTTCCCCATAATCGACATTTTCATCGGCGTATATACCAACCCATACATCAAGCAGCCTACGATACAGTAGACCCACCAGGAGTATTACACATGACATATAACATATGAGGTCTGGATCCCCAATCGCAAATTGAAATTGGCATGGAACCCAGGTCGGCACTCCATGCTATTGCTCCCCTTCTGCGAACTGCGATTACGATATATATCGCATCGCATCTAGACTCCGTCGGGGCCAATTTGTAAACACTGGATCCCCTCTGATTGGAAATATGTGATATCACAATCACAACTAGGATCCTGTCGAGGGCCTATTCATAAACACTTTGCCTTTTTGTGATGGGCAATTGTGATTTGATCACAATGCAGCCATAACTCTTTGGGTCCAATTTTCTTTAAGCCATAGCCTCTTCCTCTTGTTATTTGCGATATGCGGGACCAATTGTAGCCTCCCACTTGGCACTTATCCATTCACTAAGATTGTCTGCCACATCATCTCTTCCAGCCACCTGTTCAAGTCAAACATCAACTTTGACTTAATCTAGCTTCTTCACATGAACTCGGATTTGAGTGTCGTTCACACCACTGGAATAAGAATGATGAACACTTTGATCCGATGCTAATTTTATCTAAATTCTGCCACTTTGATTTTTGAGCTTTTTACCTTACCACTGGTACTTTTTGAAGATCCACCTAGATCAATCCTCCCCACTAAGAGATTTTGGACCAATAAAAAGCCTTTTCAGTCAATTGGCAAGTGAGGAAATTGCTCCCTCACTTTCTCTTTCTCCATCCATAGAGATTTACTTGGATGCATTCCTTTGAAGCCAACATGAATGTATTCCACTTCCCCTCGTCATGAAGTTCTGGTTTTCCTGTCGAGAATGATATCTTCCGGTAAATTATCTAGATACATTGGTGCAAAATCATCCATTGTAGGAATCTGTGCAACCTCTTCTGTATCCATAATCAATGGAGGTTCATAAAGCTTTAGGCTTTCAACATTTACCATTGAGTACATTTGTATATAAGCAGGCAATTCAAGATGAAAAGCATTGTCTCCAATCTTTGTCAATATGGTGAAGGTACCATATCAAATGGGTCTCAATTTATTCCCTTATCCCTTCATTCTATCCTTGCCAATGTGGAGCCATAGCTTGTCCCCAACCTGAAACTTACGGTCAACTTGGTGCTTATCATGTCAAGCTATATACCAAGCCCGACTCTTCTCCAACTACTCTTATACTACCTGATGAATTACCTGTATACGTTGAATAAAATTTTGTGATTTGTCCTTATCATCTCATTCATTGATATCCTCATCTTTCCCAAATATCATGTCTAAGGGATCCCTTGGTAGATAACCGAAACATGTCTTGAACGATGAGATCTATATGGATGAATGTGTTGCTCGATTGTATGGATGTTGCATATAGCGAAGCTTCTCATCCTACAAATTGGGATTTTTTCCACAATAGCCTCATAACAAGTGTACCATGGTGCAGTTGATGACCTTTATCTTCCCATCAGTCTGTGGGTGAAATGTTGTACCTCTTTTTAGCTTACTATCCATCATTCTCCATAAGCTATTCCAAAACTCTCAAATAAAGCGAGAGTCTTGATCTGACACAATAGATGTGGGAAACCCAAAGTGGACCCAAACACGTTGAAAGAAAAGATAAGTAGTCTTCTCAGCAGTGACCTTCTTTTTACAAGGCATTAAAACACACATTTTACTAAAATGATCCATGAAGACATACAAATAGTCGTGACCCTTCCTAGACATAGGCAAACCTTCTATAAAATCATTGGGCACGCTTTCCCATGGTTGACTCAGAATAGGGAGTGGTGTGTAGAGCCCAAGTTTTCTATTAGAGGGCTTTGAAATAGAACACAACACACAACCCTTTACAAAGCGAGACACAATGTTTTTCATATGAGACCAAAAAAAAAAACCTCTGTAAATGACATAAACTTTTACACCCCAAAATGACTAGACACCAGAGAGGTATGATCCTCTTAGATTACATCTACCCTTTCATCGATACAATAGTTTTCCAAGGTGATACAATAGTTTTCCGTGTAAATAATAATTGCCCACCTGCGATCCATGAGTCAATTTTGCATAAATCTCTTTAAAATCGTCATCGTTAGCATATTGTTCATCATAAATTTCTAACAATAAAGAAACATATTGCAAAACTACAGATGCAGAAATAGGAGGACGAGAAAGCATATATGCTACTTTGTTGCTAGCGCCCTTCTTGTATTTTATTACCAGAAGAAATTGTTGGAGGAATCCCTTCCATATGAAATGACAGGTTTGTTGAAGCTTGGAATATGACTAAAGGTGCTACAAGGGCTGATGATCTGTATGGATAATGGTCTCCTTTCCGATCAAATAGTGTTTCCACTTCTTTACACTCTGAACCAAGGTGTACAACTCCCTATCATATGTGGGATAATTCACAACAGCCTGGGATAAAGTTTCTAAATGGTAACATACAAGCTTCATTTGCTCCATCAATACAACACCCATGCCATATCCGTTGTCATCTATTTCAATCTCAAAAGGTTGTTGAAGGTCTGGTAAGGCTAGCACTTGTGTTGTGTTAATCTTATCTTTGAGTGTGTTGAAGGATTTCTGGTGGTTTCATCCCCACTAAAAGGTTTGCTTCACACTTGTTAATGTTTGTAAGGGGGATGCGATAAAAGAGAAGTTTGCAATGAACATTCTCCAATATTATACCACACCCAAAATGCTCTTGACCTCTGTAACATTTGTGGGTTCATACCACTTCATAATCACTTCTACTTTAGAGGGATCTATTTTCAATTTCCCATTACCTGCTATGTGACCTAAATAAAATAGAGAGGTCTTCCCAAACTCACACTTTGATAGCTTTACATGCATTTTTTCTTTTTTCAGAACATCAAGAGCTTTCTTCACATGACATACATGTTCATCCCATGTCCTACTATACACAAGAATATCGTCTAGATATACAAGCACACAATTATCAAGAAAATTCCTAAATAGATCATTCATTACCCTCATAAATGTGGTTGAAGCATTACACAGTCCAAATGACATCATCATCCATTCAAAAAACTCGTGTTTGTTTTTGAATGCAGTCTTCCAAATGCCTTGTTATGCAATTCTAGCCTAGTGATATCCACTATGCAAATCTAGTTTTGTAAAGTAGACAACATTTTTGAACTGATTTAATAATTCATCAATGCGAGGGAGAGGGTATCATTTATTCATCGTAATTTTGTTTAGCACCCTATAGTCTACACAAATTCTCCATGTGGCATCTTTATTTGGCACAAACATAATCAGTGAGTCGCACGAAGAAGAACTCGGTCTGATGACCCCTTGATTTCGTAATTCCTGCACCTATTTCTTAATCTCCTCCATCTTGATAGAATCCATCTTGTACATGCCAATATTCAGTAAAGGGGAATCCTGTTGTAAATGGATCTCATGTTGAATTGCCTGTTTTTTGGGAAATCCTCTCCGTTCTTGAAACAATCCATCATAGTCAGAAATAATTTCAAACAATTATTTGTTATGATCAGGATCACAACCTTTGAAGGCGTTAGTCATCTCAGCCTCTTTTTCTCTCACTACCATGAGCATGCACCCTTTACTGGAATTAATGTTGTATAATATGTCGTTCACTTACAAGGCTAGCACTAACTTTTGTATGATGAGCTCTGACTATATATTCTACTCCATCCTTTGGGTGGTGGTATTTATTTTCGTGCCGAAAGAAAATTGGCTTCCTGTTATATATATGGACTTCCTAAGATAATTCCAAAGATATCCAAAGGCACAACATCTAACTCTACCTCATGAACTAATTTGGAAGCTATAACAAATCTGGCCCTACATTGCTTGGCTACTTGTAATTATGCTTTATCGATTACCCAACCAAGAGGGTATGGACTTGGATGATGCTTAATTTTGAGGCCTAACCTTTTCACTAAGGTCTCTGAGATTAAATTTGCTTGGGATCCTGAATCGAACAGATTTTCCACCTTTATGTGTTTGATAATAACTCTAAAATGGAATAGTTCAATTCTCTTTTGCTCATTACTTATAGGCTCATCCAAATAACTAGTACTTATTATTGAATCAAAACTATTACTAATAGAAGGAGTACCTTTCTCACCCACGATTGTGAGCAATGTCTCATCACCAGAATCTGATCCAAGGTCCTGCTACGTTTTTTCCAGTGTCTTCTACTTACCCTTTTCACTGAATCTGTTTGGTCTTAGCTCTGGATGTAGCTTCCAATAGTGGTCCTCCCCATGACCTTCTCTCTTGAAATGTGTGCAAGATGATGTTGCTCCATCCTCTTTCTTGGCTATGATGGTCTTCTTAGTCTTCCCCTTACCTTTCTTTTGGAATTTTCCATGCTGAGGGTTGAACGATGTTTTCTTGGCTTCATCATCTCTAACATTCTTTCCTCGGGTTTCAAGATGAATCACCTTTACGCTGGCTGCATAAATCATAGTAGGCTCGAACAATAACAGTGAGTGTCGTATGTAACTATGTAGCGCACCAACATACTTAGTTACAATCTCAGGCGAATCTAATGAGATGCCCAAATTAAATGCTTCTTTCTCAAATTGTTTAGTGAAGCATTGCACATTTTAGTCTTTACCTTACCTTATATATTTCCATTCCATTAGTTCCTTCTGTTTATAACCCAAAGGGTAAAATTGGTCTTTTAGTGTAGAAATAAAATTGGACCAAGAAGAAAGAAGGCTACCCAACATTTTGCTACCCTTCTACAACTTTCTCTCCCACCAAAAAAGAGAAGTGCCACTCAGTCGAAGAGATTCTAACTAGACCTTTTCCTCATCTTCTTCAATATGTTGGATCCGGAAGTAAACATTTGTTTGTCTTATCCAATTATTAAGTTTTTCTACACTACACTCTCCATTGTACATGGGCAGGTCAAACTTTACATCCAGCTTAAAGAATGATTTCTTAGATGTATGTCTGGAATCACGATTAGAGTGATAAGAACTATCGCTTGAAGAAGGAGAGGTAGGAGGCTCTTCTCCACCACCTTCATGATTTGTTGATTTGTTATCATCAACATCTTCCTTCTCGTGCCCAAGTGCCTTCTCATACTCTGAAAACAACTTGTCCAATTTCTCTCCCATATTTTAGAATACCTTGCGGAAAGTATGTTCCTCTTCTCATCGAGCTTCTTCATTGTGCACATCCTACTTCAAGATCAAAGGAATTAAGTGTTCCTTCTCCTTTTCGGAGCTTGTTCCAAGTTAGCATATACTCACGCAATTCACATCAACAAAGACTTGCTCTGATACCAAACTTGATCCAATATCTTTTGCTTATAGAATCATCAGAATTACATGAAACAAATCTTATAAACCATGGAACTTAACAGAACATAAAACAATGTAGAAATAACACGATAAGAAAGAAACTATGACATAAATATTTGATTACAGAATTCGTCCAATTTGGACTATGTTTCTGGGCCCTACTCAATAGTGGGGAGGCCTTCATTCATTAAGTGGCATAAAAGGAGATAAAAGTACAAGCAACATTATTTACAATCCTTATATCTCCAATATGTAAGATGGATGAAGAAGATAGAGCCCATCTTCAGAAACAGACAATACCAGTGAAATCCTGGTGAAAAATTGTGCAAAAATGTGTATCTGAACACCTAATTCAGATAATCGGGCTTTTTATAACTTCTCAGAACCTCCTTGTTGCTCAAAGCAAGGTCTCGCTTAATGCCATGTTTGGGTCTTCTACGCCCAATAGCTGGCAGCAAAATCCCTCAATACCTAGGCAGTTCCAAACAAACGACAAAGTTTAGCAAGTGGTCATTTTCCAATTGAGGTTCTTGTGGCCCTGAATAGTATGTGGAAACAACCCTTACAAACATGGAAAAACCCCTTTAACTACGCATTGAACTCAACATCTTTTTACTGTCGGTGTTTCCCCACAATCGGTGTTTTCATTGATGTAAAGACAAACCCATACATCAAGTGGCCTGCTATACAGTGGACCTATTGGGAGTACTAAACATAACACATAACATTTCGGGTTGGAAACCCTATCGTAAATAAAAATCAGCGTGGAACTGGGGTTAGCACTTCATGCTACTGCTCCCCTTCTACGAACTGTGGTTGCGATATATATCACATCACACCTGGACTCCGTCGGGACCGATTTGTTAACCCTGGATCCCCTCCAATCCATGATATGTGATATCACAATCGCAACTGGGATCCTGCTAGGGGCCGATTCAGAAACACTTTGCCTTTTTTTGATAGGCAATTGCAATTTTATCGCATCACTGCCACGTCATCTCTTCCTGCCACCTATTTAAATCAAACAAAAACTTTGACTTGCTCTAACTTCTTCGTATGAACTTGGATTTGAGTGTCATTTGCACCACTGGAATCAAGATGATGAACACTTCAATCTGATGTTAAGTTTATCCAAATTTCGCCACTTTGAGTTTTGAGCCTTTTAGCATGCCACTGGTACTTTTTGAAGATCAACCTGGATCACCTCTCATCACATGTTTACCTTAGCTAGCCGATAGCTTGTGTAGATATGGGAGGAGGGTGTTACAATCATCTAGTACAACCTCCATCTTTTCATTCCAAGCTATGAAATGTGAGGTTCCCTCCAAGGAATACTCCAATCTCAACCCATTGAAAGACATTTTCCTGCATGGAAGAAAACCTACTTCATTTAATCTACAAATCAAAATTTCTAAAGGATAATATCTATTGACTAATTTCTATTATGATTTTGAGCCCTAATACCATGTAGAAATTAATAGAAATTTTCTACTACTGATGAATTCGAACTGAAAACAAGAGACTACAAATTTACTCTACTATTTTGCAGAATGGAAATCACAATTTAGAAACACATTCAATGACATGAAACCATCAAAACCACTAGAGAAATATTATTTTATAGGGGAACCTGATTGGGGAAAACCTCTCCACTGCTTTTCATTAATCAGATGAGAATGAGAAACTATTACAATGTCTTGCTTCAACTTTGAAGCACACCCTACACTATAAACCTATTCTCCTACTAATTTTCTTGCTCTAGGCAACACTTATCCAATTCAAGGCTCCTTCCTCCTCCTATTTCCTTGAAAAATTTAGGAGAAATTGAGCTCCTAAATAATAGGGAATTCCCTATTTCCTTGTGCAAATCCCAGGGAATTGATCACCTTCTTAATTACCATGCCTATACACTCAACTAGTATACAATTCATATTTACAATGTGTCTTTTCCTCCACTCCAACTAGGAAATTTTAATTCCATGCATGTTTAGTCTATTTTTAGTTGAATGACTAGTTTAACTAAAAAACCACTGAGTTAGCAATAGTTCTACTACTTAGTTAACCTTCAACTAACTGAGTTAAACTAAAAATAACTGAACTAGATTGCTAAATTTTAGCAATCATTACATGCACAACTCTATTGCAAGCCTATAACTCGAATTTACTAACTTAATTAGTAGACAATGCAATGTCACCCTAGCTAACTGCAATCCAAGTCATCATGTTGATATGAAAAATAGAATTACTCAACTTGACTAAGAAACAAGTCAAATTGAGCCTTTCTTGCTACAATTTCTAACAATTTTGTGAGGATAAGTATGCTAAATCCAGGATCAAATCTACCTTTCCACCACCATAGACATTCTTTTATATTGTTCATAATTAGTTGGGGTCATCAAAATACTGGGTATAACAATTGAATTAGGTCCAACCCCCAAGAAAACTTGTTATAATGCGGATATATATATATATATATATATATATATGTGTGTGTGTGTGTGTGTGTGTGTGTGTGTGTGTGTGCATTTGGAATACATACATGAATTAATTTCAAAGAAAAGTTTTGATTTTATGAAAATCTTGATAACTTATGTCAACTCAAAAATTGTATTTCGAAGAATTCTTCATAGAAAAGAGTTTGCATTGAAAGACAAAACTAGGGAAAAAGTACTATAATGCCAACTCTTTATTTTGATATAAATTCTCATATAACTGACGTGAAATAATCAAGTAATTTTTGTATTTTTGTGATTAAAATATTTCTCCATTTTATTCAAATTATGAATCCCTCCCACCAAGTCAAATTAAACTACTCTATCAACCATTAAATCTTAAAGTTTTCTTAGGAATATGCAAGAAAACTAGTATATAAGGTTACAAACAATTGTGAAATTAAATTAAAACAATTTCCCAATTTCCACGATTACAAAATTTTACCAAAAAAAAAAGTATGAACAATAGTTTACATTGAGGAGGTCACTCTATGTATGTGGTCCATAATACCTTTATATCTTTGCATAGCTAGAAATACCATTAATCCAAGAGTAGGTAAAAGTGTAAGTCACATTTATCGATATAAAATTGACCATTAGGACAACAACGTAACTCTCCACAAATATTCTTTTTATGCCAAATCAAAATTCATAATTCTTATATGAATTTTGAGGTTTTTAATTCGATAAAAGTGAAAATTTTTGAAATTTCATCACCATATTTGGCTGAAAAGTGTAACTCGTCTTCATGCATTCACCCCTAAGCGTTGACGTGTACCATCCACATGTCACCTCCAAATCATCTAGTGTACCAGCCAAATCGACCAAAAATGAATGTTTCCTATCAATTGACTATGCTTTAATGTCATCAAATCTACCATATGTTTGTCCATGTGCTTCCACACCATACTAGATGCTAGATTTGGTGCATTCCTTGCTTTCACCATTAAACATGTGTGAGCTCAATATGGATCTATGTAGTTGGATTTAGGAATTCTCGATTGTTGGATCTATCTCATGCATAAGAACACTTTAAACTTATCACATGTTGTGAGCCTGATACAAACATGGACCACTGATAGTCATGTCTGATAAAAATATAAGCGTTGATATTCTAAAGTTCAATAATCGTCGAAACACCAATTTTCGTTCGGTTTCTACATCAACATGAAAATGTTCACAATATTGTACTTGGTCTTCTATTTCTCAAACTTCAGCTTTCCATTCAAGTATCCTATGTAAGAACCTAATTTCATTACTCCAACACCCTACTTGGCCCTATACTGTGCAACCTTAGTTTGGCTCCCCCTAAGCTTGACATCAATGACATTGCATAACTTGACTTCAATAACAACATACACTACCAACAATAAATGGAATGTAATATTAGTAAGACATCTTGTACATGTATACATCATAATAGAGAGTGCATGCTTCATAAATCTTAATGTGTCTCATGTTCAACAAAGGGGTGCCCTATATGCATATATATCATAACAAGGTATTTACCATATGCGTCTATATTGTGAACCATATTAAAGAAAATATAGCCAACACTCACATCCACCGAAAAAATCGTCTAGCATATGAAAATATCATAAATTGTAATATTAAACAAGTCAAAGGTGGGATATCCAATATATTCATACATCATAAGAAGGTGTCAAACAATGCACATCATTGAAAATTTGTGCATAATTGACCATATCAAAATAAGGATATACTAATATTAAACTATCATGAAAGGTCATCATCATAAGAGTATCAATGCTTCATGTAATATTAATACTCAAAGCATAAAAAAAACAACAAGTATCAATGATACCATCAAGGACAAATCATGATAGGCACCATCAAATAACTATCAATGTTTTCTAAATTAATTAAGAAATATTAATGCTCATCAAAATTGGATTATTGCATAGTGGCTAGGTTCGTCATACTTGATTGTTAATAGAAGCGAGGATAAGGGGGATGGTGAGTATAGACCATTTTCTCTTATTATTTAGACATGTGTTGACATCATTATCATGTAAGAATGATATCCAAAAGAGGTCATTGATCATATACCATAAGTACATACATTTATCATGTCACATATATGCTATGTGGAAACTAAGTATCTAATAAGGAAACATCACAAAAGAGAAGTTAAACTAACAATGTAAAACACTCAAATTTACTTATAGTCTATCAAATTTACTTACTGTAAAGGCCATCTTGAGTGGATTTTCCATCTGAAACTCTGACATATACAATGGAGGAGTCATAATTAAAACCAAAGAAAACATAAAAAATAAAACAACAAAGATTTTGTCTATATATATATATATATATATATATATATATATCAAGGGGATTAGGGAAAGTATTTTCTTATCCGATATCCTCCTCTAAGAATAGGGAAATGTATTTTCGTCTCTCAGGTGTTAACGCTATTCTTTCTTATAACTAGGGTTTAAAGCCACAATATAGCAATGAAACGAAACTCAGAGTTTATGCCCAAACAAATAAGATAACTCCATTAAACTACTATATAGGGTTGATCTGTGCACGTGGCTAGACAAAGGTTGATGTAAATCACTCAATCAAATATTCCTACTTTAATCTTATGTTATAATTAGAACAATAGCATATTCAACAAAACTTGATTTTATAACTTGAAAAAAAATCACGATTCAATGCTTATATAACAACATACTTGTTATCACTCAGGTTGTCCCTTTTGACTCCTAAAGGGATACGGCCATGGTAACCACAAACCAACTTTGGACTGCAAGTCCTAGCCTACCTGCAGTCAGAGGGGGCTCTCTCTTTATGATTTAGCTTTGTTGAAAAGGGTGATTTTAGGCTAGATATGATGCACAGGGGCTTTGATTGAGTTTTGGTGGGAAAACTGACACTTTCAGGTAGAGAGGCAGAGTATAGTCTGAATGTTTCAAACCATTGGGCGTGGAGTCGAGGAGGGGAACTGCTGGTGTCTTTCCTTAATAACAGTGAGGGGAAAATGGAGCAAGATAACTGAAGCAGAAGTAACTTTCAGGTTCAAAGGATGGAATGAATGCTAAAGAAAGAGAGGCAGTTAAGAATCTCTCCAACAAATTAGCAGAGAAAATAACAGGGCGCTACCTAGGGGCAGTTAAGAATCCCTAGATAATTGGCCAGCACAGTTGAATTGGGGTAAACATGAGACGGGAGGAATTCAATGTTCATAACCAATTCTTTTAGAGGAAAACATGAAGAAACAACAGAAATTGAGCATAGAGATTGTTTAAACTAATTCTAGGCTATTCCTTTTTTCTGCTATTTAGATAATGGCAAACACATAAACAGAGATAAGAGGCACTTATTGCTTCAGACCGCAGCGCAGGAATTCCATCTTCAACTCTTCAGAACATTCATCAACAATAGACAGTTCGCTCTCCAAGCTTTAAGCAATCTTTGATTACAGAAAAGTTCAGGTATACACAGCGAGTCTCTAGTGAAAATCTCAATTAACCAACCCTTAAAACTATACAGAGGGTGGTATATATAGGGCAAAAACTCTCTGCAGAGTTCCTTTATTACATCTTGACCTAATTAGGTCATAAAAATGACTACTTGACCTAATCCTATCTAGAAATGAATGCAAAAAAATATCTCGGGCCGTGCTCAGGGCCGATGTGTCAAAACTGAATAAATGATGTTGTCGTCGGTGGCTTGCTGCAGTGTTTTCTGCAATAAATGAGTATGGGTTTCTGCTTTCTTGCTGTCCTGGTGCCTTGAATGCCTTAAAGGTGATTTAAAGGCAAGGATGGGCTGATACTTATTGATTTGACTTTCTGGGGGCTCCATCAATGTTTAGGTGCCTCGAGCCCCTAAAAAACCTTAACTGATACTCTCTGGCATCTTTTCTTCCACTGATACTCTCAGACAAAATCTAGACTACTGATCTGATGTGCTGCGGGTCTAATCACCAGTAAATGGCCGCTGTTCAGCCTCGGTATCATCTGGAATTGTCTTCTGATCATTTTGGTATGCTCTGTGAAGAAAACGGATCATTTTTGCGCCTTTTCGGGCTTCCTGGGGCCGCATGGTGAGAAGATTCCCTAAAGATTCCTTGAAGATTCTCCATTTTGGCCCAAAAAATCCTGCGATGAGCGATTTGGTCATCAAAAACTGCCTCAGAATTCGATTTCGGGGCTCCGAAGTGCGACTTTTGCGCCTCTGCGCCCAAAAAGGTGCTGATGACGTCAGCAGGGCGATGTGGCGGGATGACATCATCACATACGAATGATGTCGTGGCAGGTACGGTGGCGAGGACACGTAGCAATGACGTGGCAGGAGGTCACGCAGGCAGGTGACTCATCGGGTGACTGGACAAGGGGTGACGTGGGCGGTGGTTGTGCAGGGGGTGACGTGGGCGGTGACGTCACCCGGCAGGAGGCGGTAAGTGGTATGTGGCGCACCGCTTTTCAGGGATGGTGGTTTCGGAGGGAGGGGCTCCGCCACAGCCCAGTGCCTGACGCGCGGCGGGAGTACGGCGGCAAAACCGCCGAACTCCCGGACGTTAAAGGCCTAGCGTGTCGGGAACGGAGATGCCCGCCCACCGCCGATCTGCGGGGCTGTGGATCGGACGGCTGGCGGCAGATGCGAAGGGATGGCGGGTTAAGGGGTGGGAATATTCGCAGGAATATTCCTTTTTTAATACGCGCGGCGGATGGGTTAGAACTTAGGGAAACGGGTATATGCGGGTTTTTACAGGCGCGGGTTAATATTTATGCGCAAAACTTTGGTTTAGGGGCGGAATATGGGTTTTTTGGGGGTTTTTAGGTTTAAGGGGGAGGTTACTAGCTGACCAGATGTCAAACTAGTTCCTTAATGACGCGGATGGGCTAAAAACAATCCCAGATGGACTGTGATTTCCCGGACTTGGTAGATTTATGGCTATAATGCCAGGGAGGGGTATTTACATAGGGGGATTTATATACATAATTTTAATAGGGGAAGGGAAAAACTAATAGAGAGTTTATATAATAAGGGTGATGAGAAGAAGAGAGAGGTTAGTGAACTCCAGCCTAAGTACCTCCAACTGAAATACTGCCTTAAACCGAAAAATGGATTGCTTATCAAAATTGGAACACAGCAGTGGCACTTAGACTAGCATATTCTTATGGACACTTATTTGGCCATCTGTATCAAATATGGAGCATTGCAGCATGCATAGTACAACATATTTGGCATGTAAAAATGTCGATCATGAAAAATGGTTAACCTGCTGCAACAGGAGGCTAACAGTGGCTCCACTTGGGGATGGCTTTTCCTTGTGAAAAGTCAAGAACAGCAGGTCAGACTACCTTGTATTCAATTGTTGTTGTGTTTTGCAAATTTCTCTTGGCTGGCTACCTTATTGATCCTACCTACCTACCTACCCTAAACAGTACTTACTTTGCTGTTAGGTGAAGTGAAATAGCCAATGCAGCCACTTAAGCAATAATAACATGAGTGGGCTTTGCTGCTTGTGCTTGCTGGTGAGACCAACTGAGATTCTGCAATTTGTTATGGCTTTGTCAATCTTTGAGAAGATCAGGAAGCTACTGACCTCATTTGCGGTGTTTAAATACTGTACAAAACTGTCTTGCAACATATATATACAATTTCTAGGCTGAATTAAAGAATTGTACAAAGGTTGAGGATCGTTACCATGCCTTGGAGTCGGGAGATCATCGACAACTCGATATTGAGCCTTGCAACCTGTTAATGGAGAAGAGTACTGATCTCTTTCATCATTCTACCTGCCAGCGGATAGGTCATTTAGAACTTGCAGAGGTGTTTGTAATTTGTTACAATCTGGCTCAAATAGAACTTGACTGATCTGTGCAGGCTGCTGGTCTTCTTCTTCTTTGAACAACTCAGATGGATGAAAATAATGAGGCAGGGGATCCATTTGGATCTTTTGGTCATATGCTGTTGCTTTTGGATCCTCCTCAATCTGATATTCAATGGCTCTTTGGGGCTGCAAAATTAGAGGCAATACCTTTGGAACAATATCTTGATTAACCTCCAGACGGTCAATAGCAGCACGCGGTGACACTTGATCATATATAGCATGATAGTTATCCTTGATAAATTGAAAAGATTCAAAACAAAAGGGTAAAGTTCCTTCACTGAAATCAACGCACTCTGCGTTTTCTTCCTTTTCTTCATAGCTGTGATGGGCACACTGATCATTGGGTTCAGGGTGCTGAACCTGAACACTGCTTCCTGCCAAAATAGGATCTGATTCCTCTGGAAGGCTGATTTGGTCGTTAGGCTCATAATCATCATCATACAGATCATATTTTGGCAGACAATTGAAAGAAGAGAAGCTATTATATTCACACAGTATATCAGGAGACTGCTCCATCATGTATGGCTGGATGAATATGTCATCTGTTTTGTGGCAGGTTTGTTCGTGAATGTCACTACTTTCCTGTTGTGAAACAGATTTGTTCTGGTGCTCTGAACATTCCACTTTCATTGTGATCAGCTGCATCATTTTCTCTGTCCTTTGTAACACACTATGAAATCTTTCTTCTTGCTATGCTTTGCGTTGTTCTTCCCTCCTTCTTAAATTTGCCTCTACGTCCACAGATATGTCCTGCATCTGTTTCAAAGTGGACGAGCCTCTTTCTCTCAAACAGAACTCCATTTCTGTGTCAAATGCTCTAGGATATTGCAATAGAGCTAGATCAAGGGGAGGTCTTATATTTAAAGGCATGAACTGATAAACTTGATTGAATCTGTCTGAAAACTGTCGAACAGATTCATCTGGATGCCTTTCTAAATGATTGTATTCTTCGATGAGCACGAAGAAATTACCTATGATCATCCATCTATCAAGGAAAAGCTTGGCACACTGCTGAAACTTAGAGATGCTTGCCTTAGGCAATGCTTTAAACCAAGTCCTAGCTTCGCTTTGCAAAGAAAGGGCAAATAGTCTAAAACTGACATCTTCATCTTCCACTTCAAATGTATTAAGATAATCTTCAAAAGCCTGTATATGTTTATGGGCAGTAATGCCATTCTCTCCATCAAATATAGGGAGATATCAGGATGATTTGCCGGCAGGGGACCAAGCACAGGAGGCAAAATGAGCGGCTTATATCTTTCAGGAACTTTACGAGGCACAGGAGTATGTACAGGAACTAGAAGACTGGGTTCTATTTTTGGTTCCTCCTTGGCTGTATGATGATCTTCAACAGCATTTGAAAGCTGCTGCTCTGATGTGCAAGGAGGCTTTTCAACAATCTTTTCCAAAGGAAAAACATAAAAATCTGACATAAAATCGTTTTTAAAGTACAATATGCACAGCAAAATCTGGTGCAAGAGAAAGAACATGATATCTTGGATGATAGTCCAAGTCAAGAGCCTGATCTGCTTGTATAATTCCTTCGGGTTCATTTCTCCAGCGAAGTCTTTATTATGAGGATGATGTGGAGTCGCCAGGTGGATGAATTAACCTTTAAGTGCCTGATCTCTGTCCACCGTCACAGATCAGAGCTGAACATGAAAAACCCTGAAGAAAAGGAACACTTTCTCCAAAAAACGAGGCGAACTCGTCAAAATTGAGGATTTACACTGATAAACACATGATTCACTTCCCCAGTGGAGTCGCCATTATGTTATCACTCAGGTTGTCCCTTTTGACTCCTAAAGGGATACGGCCGAGGTAACCACAAACCAACTTTGGACTGCAAGTCCTAGCCTACCTGCAGTCAGAGAGGGCTCTCTCTTTATGATTTAGCTTTGTTGAAAAGGGTGATTTTAGGCTAGATATGATGCACAGGGGCTTTGATTGAGTTTTGGTGGGCAAACTGACACTTTCAGGTAGAGAGGCAGAGTATAGTCTGAATGTTTCAAACCATTGGGCGTGGAGTCGAGGAGGGGAACTGCTGGTGTCTTTCCTTAATAACAGTGAGGGGAAAATGGAGCAAGATAACTGAAGCAGAAGCAACTTTCAGGTTCAAAGGATGGAATGAATGCTAAAGAAAGAGAGGCAGTTAAGAATCTCTCAAACAAATTAGCAGAGAAAATAACAGGGCGCTACCTAGGGGCAGTTAAGAATCCCTAGATAATTGGCCAGCACAGGTGAATTGGGGTAAACATGAGCCGGGAGGAATTCAATGTTCATAACCAATTCTTTTAGAGGAAAACATGAAGAAATAGCAGAAATTGAGCACAGAGAGTGTTTAAACTAATTCTAGGCTATTCCTTTTTTCTGCTATTTAGATAATGGCAAACACATAAACAGAGATAAGATGCACTTATTGCTTCAGACCGCGGCGCAGGAATTCCATCTTCAACTCTTTAGAACATTCATCAGCAACAGACAGTTCGCTCTCCAAGCTTTAAGCAATCTTTTATTACAAAAAAGTTCAGGTATACACAGCGAGTCTCTAGTGAAAATCTCAATTAACCAACCCTTAAAACTATACAGAGGGTGGTATATATAGGGCAAAAACTCTCTGCAGAGTTCCTTTATTACATCTTGGCCTAAATAGGTCATAAAAATGGCTACTTGACCTAATCCTATCTAGAAATGAATGCAAAAAATATCTCGGGCCGTGCTCAGGGCCGATGTGTCAAAACTGAATAAATGATGCTCTCATCGGTGGCTTGCTGCAGTGTTTTCTGCAATAAATGAGTATGGGTTTCTGCTTTCTTGCTATCTTGGTGCCTTGAATGCCTTAAAGGTGATTTGAAGGCAAGGATGGGCTGATACTTATTGATTTGACTTTCTGGGGGCTCCATCAATGTTCAGGTGCCTCGAGCCCCTAAAAAACCTTGACTGATACTCTCTGGCGTCTTTTCTTCCACTGATACTCTCTAACAAAATCTGGACTGCTGATCTGATGTGCTGCGGGTCTAATCACCAGTAAATGGCCGTTGTTCGACCTCGGTATCATCTGGAATTGTCTTCTGATCATTTTGGTATGCTTTGTGAAGAAAACGGATCATTTTTGCGCCTTTTCGGGCTTCCTGGGGCCGCATGGTGAGAAGATTCCCTAAAGATTCCTTGAAGATTCTCCATTTTGGCCCAAAAAATCCTGCGATGAGCGATTTGCGCTACATCAAAAACTGCCTCAGAATTTGATTCTCAGGCTCCGAAGTGCGACTTTTGCGCCTCTACGCCCAAAAAAGTGCTGATGACGTCAGCATTGTACGGCGGGTGACGTCAGCATGACGTCAGCAAGGCGATGTGGCGGGATGACGTCAGCATGACGTCATCATGTACGGATGATGACGTGGCAGGTACGGTGGTGGGGACATGTAGCAGTGACGTGGCAGGAGGTCACGCAGGCAGGTGACTCATCGGGTGACTGGACAAGGGGTGACGTGGGCAGTGACTGTGCAGGGGGTGACGTGGGCGGTGACGTCACCCGGCAGGAGGCGGTAAGCGATATGTGGCGCACCGCTTTTCGGGGATGGCGGTTTCGAAGGGAGGGGCTCCGCCACAGCCCAGCGCCTGACGCGTGGCGGGAGTATGGCGGAAAAACTGCCGAACTCCCGGACGTTAAAGGCCGGGCGTGTCGGGAACGGAGATGCCCGCCCGCCGTCGATCTGCGAGGCTGTGGATCGGACGGCTAGCGGCGGATGCGAAGGGACGGCGGGTTAAGGGGTGGGAATATTCGCAGGAATATTCCTTTTTTAATACGCGCGGCGGATGGGTTAAAACTTAGGGAAACGGGTTTATGCGGGTTTTTACAGGCGCGGGTTAATATTTATGCGCAAAACATTGGTTTAGGGGCGGAATATGGGTTTTTTAGGGGTTTTTAGGTTTAAGGGGGAGGTTACTAGCTGACCAGATGTCAAACTAGTTCCTTAATGACGCGGATGGGCTAAAAACAATCCCAGATGGACTGTGATTTCCCGGACTTGGTAGATTTATGGCTATAATGCTAGGGAGGGGTATTTACATAGGGGGATTTATATACATGATTTTAATAGGGGAAGGGAAAAACTAATAGGGAGTTTATATAATAAGGGTGATGTGAAGAAGAGAGAGGTTAGTGAACTCCAACCTAAGTACCTCCAACTGAAATACTGCCTTAAACCGAAAAATGGATTGCTTATCAAAATTGGAACACAGCAGTGGCACTTAGACTAGCATATTCTTATGGACACTTCTTTGGCCATCTGTATCAAATATGGAGCATTGCAGCATGCATAGTACGACATATTTGGCATGTAAAAATGTCGATCATGAAAAATGGTTAACCTGCTGCAGCAAGAGGCTAACAATACTAAATTACAAAAATATTGAATTGGAAGAAGGGAAAGAGTTCCTTTTAATTGAGTAAATAGTAGTACAAAAGGATAAAATGAGCCTAGTAATTTGGTGTGTGCACCACATGAAATTGTCCTCCATGTGTGGAGTATTGAAGATCTCTACAAATAGCATTTTGCTTATGAGGGACATAAGGGGCTCAACTCAAAGAAAAGTAAGAAAATCATGTTTCCTTACTCGAAGAGTGATTAAAATAATAATGAAATGAAATTTCAATATTTTTGTAAGTATAAGTATGCTAACTCAAGGGATCCAATGTACCTTTACAACACCCTAGACACGCTTTTATACTCGAATAATTTGTTGATGATATCATAATACAAACTATAATAATTAGATTATGGTTCAAACCCCACAAAAAATCACTTATAATGTGTATATTTAATTTTTTTTAATGCATTTGAAGGGATACATAAATTGCTTAAAAAGAATTGTTTTAATTTTATGATAATCCCAATAACTTATGTAAAGTCAAAAATAGTTTTTTTTAAGAATTGTTCATAAAAAAGAAGCCTACATGAAAGAAAGGAACTCCATATTAATGTTGGAAAAGATATTATAATACTAACTCTATTTTTGCTATAAATACTAATATAACTAACTTAGCATGATCAAGTAATTTTCATATTTTTGTGATTTTTTTGTGATTAAGATATTTTTCCACTTTTCTTAAACCGTGAATCCATCCCACCAAGTAAAATTAAGCTACTCTATCAACCATTAAATCTTAAAAGCGTCAATTATGAATGTGCAAGAAAACTAATTTTTTCAGGTTAGAAAGAGTTATGAAATTAAATTATATTAATGTTTAGCTCCCGTGATTACAAAAGGCTACCAAAAAATGTATGGAATAGATTTCATTAATGAGGTCACTTTGCTTATGTGGTCCATAAGACCTTAACGTCTATCTGTGCATATATAGAAAGATTGAAAATATGGGGATGGATAGAAAAAGCATCTAGTTACATTTATCGCTATAAATGTAAAACCTGTTTGAGTATCATCAACAGCAACTGGAGCAAGCAGTAGAGAGACTTTCAGTGCTTATTCATCACCAGAATTTTATGGCCAATCGAAGGGAAGCTATTGATCTCACTGTCCTGGCCGACACAGGGTGTGAACAAATTTATGAGTGGATCCAAAATGATTTACTGCTGAACCTTGGGTTGACAACACATCGCATTGCTCCATATAACCCCAAAGGTATCCACATACTATCAGATATGATGTAGTCAATTATATATCCATATAAGTTTGAAGGTGTCCACATATGTAGTCAATCAATGATAAATCATTTAACTCGATGTATTAGAATGATTTTGAGTAATGTTTGCTTCTGAAATAAAGTATTTTGAATAGTTTTCGTTCCTCATAGCTTCTCAGATTTAATGTGTTTGTAATTTTATTGTACATTATGTGTTTGGAGTGTTGTTATAGTGAATAATATTTGAAATTCAGTTAATAATTAATATAATTTTTAAAAGTTTAATTTAAATTAGATAAAGTGATTTGTTTTCAAATATTATTTGAAGAATTTATATGTGAAATGATATTATGATATTGATGTTATGATTATTTAACTAGTGAGTTATGTTTAATTTTTTATATTCATTTATGTTGTATTTAAGTTAAGGATTATTCAAGAGAGTACATTTTTTGTGAATAGAAATAATATACAAGGTAATGATGAACAATAAGTGTAAAAAAAAGAAAAAGAAGTGCGGTATGAAAAATATTATAAATTGGGAAAGCAACTTTAAGAAAGAATCAAAGAGATTGATGCAGAAATGTTTAAAAAGTTGATGCAAGAATGATTAAAAAACATTAGGGAAAGGGTAGTTTCCATAGAGGAAGACAAGATAAAAAGAAATAAAAGAAAAATATTTCTGAATCTATAATTGACATAAAAATATATAACATAAATTTATGTTTATTAAAAAAACAGGACATCTTAAGTGAATTGCAGATTTAAGAAGTATCTCCCAAACTGAATTTAGAGAAAAACTAAACAATTAATTTCCCACCTAACCATCATGCTCTAGAATATTCCCAAAATTTACTATAAAAATAACTTTAACCCTCATATCCTATAAAATTAGATATCTTAAAAATTTGCTTCTCATGAAAGAAACCTAAATGAATCATTTAGGCTATCGACCCGGAAAAGAGACCAAGGAATCATCAGAAAAAGGCCCTATAATTTATCTCACCATGAAACCACTTCATTTTTTTTGTCTGACCTAAACAAATCAGGACTGAAATAACTCAGTTATATATTGTCTTGCCCAAGAAAACAAACCTTTTTTTTCCTCACCTGAACAAATCACGACTGAAGTAACTCTCCGGTATATATTGTTTTGCCCAAGACCACAAACCTGTAGCGACCAAACTCATCTTTATTGAGTAGGCTTTTGTTCAGTTGGTAATGCGTTGATGGTTGAAGCGACGAGACTTGCAGTTCGGTAGCTACTAGTTTTTCTGCCAATACTAGTTTTTCTGCCAATAAGAGTTTCTAAATTCAAATAAAATTCGATATTTTAAAAATCTGATTCTATAATTTACCAATGGCATGTAACCATTAACCAATGTCATGTATGCAAAGGTCACTTTTTTTATAATGAAATAGATAAATAATTTTCATTCCTAGGGCTAAACACTTTTTAATTATATGTCACTAAAATCGTTTAAAGCGGTTAAGGGAAAAACTAAAAACAAATTTTAACGTAATGTTGTTCTAGGAATTTAATATGTACATGGGTCGGTCAATAATTTGTTTTTATCACAGTTTTGAATTATACATTCAAATGGAAATAAAGATGTGGTAAAAGTTTTTATCACAGTTTTGAATTATTACATTAAAATGAAAATAAAGATGGTAAAATATATGTAAGAGTATAATTGTAAAATTGGAAGGTTTAAATATAAATAAAAACATACTGAATAGATAGATTTATAGGAGTGATTTCTAATTTTAATTATATCAATCATAGATAGATTTATAAGAGTGATTTTTAATTTTAATTATATAAATGATATGGATTAAAAAGTGATTTAGAGAAGTTATAGAAATTGAAATGAGGCCAAATAAGAATAGAGAGGATGACTAGAATATTAGCAATTTTTAAATCCCTACCATTTCTTTTTAAGTTTATATATATATATATATATATATATAGAAGGTTTAAATATAAATAAAAACATACTGAATAGATAGATTTATAGGAGTGATTTCTAATTTTAATTATATCAATCATAGATAGATTTATAAGAGTGATTTTTAATTTTAATTATATAAATGATATGGATTAAAAAGTGATTTAGAGAAGTTATAGAAATTGAAATGAGGCCAAATAAGAATAGAGAGGATGACTAGAATATTAGCAATTTTTAAATCCCTACCATTTCTTTTTAAGTTTATATATATATATATATATATATATATATATATATATATATATATATATATATCATAATTTTTATTTTTATCTTGACTACTAATAAACGATTAATAAATTTTTCAATTATTTATTTAATTTTTTTTTTCCTTCTCAATTTAGGCTTCTGTGATCCATAATGAATTAAGAAAGTCTTTGAGTAGAAATCACATAGTAGAATAATAATAATAACTAATTAATTATTAATAAGCCTTTTGAAGCCTTCTATGGTATTTCCTTTGATTTTTGCAAAGACTTGAGTTCATTTCATGACCTTTATTAAAGTCTTTTCACTTGTTTGATCAACTCTCATCTTTTGGCATGTTTGATTTTTTTCCAAGCTTGGAGATGTTTTCTGGTGATTCTGAAGGTTTGCCTTTATGTACTCGAGTTGTCCTAGCTATGTAAACACATATCGCACTCGTACACAAAGTTTTAATAACTCTCGCACAAGTGTCGTCACAGTAGTCCTAAAGTCTATTTCAAGTGTCACACTTGTCACTTCGTGTTATAGGACAGTCACACAGACAGTAATGATTTTTCTTTGGTGGTCTATGTTATTGTGTCATTAAAATATACTAAGTGTGTGATCACAAGTTCACCTTCCTCGTGCACTTAACCATTTCTCTAAAATTCTTCCCCACCAGGCAACTTAGTTTCACCCGACCCCAACTGAACTGCACACTACATAGTCTCAACCCTCAATGATGCAACCTTAATGCCTGGAACTTTGTAGTGCGCAATCACTATCACCAAGGGCAGTTGCACTGTGCAATTCGAGAGTTCAGCGGTCTCCCTTCATCCCCATAATTGCACAGCAGTTCCTCCTAGTCTAGCTTGAATTGCACATTTCGCAATCCTAGTTCTCAAGCTTCTACCATTGGCTGATAGAAGCCAACAATGCGGAGAGAAGCCAACCTTCCTTGCCACCCAAAACTATGTAGAAGTGTCCCCTAGTGTCCTCCCTCTACCAAAGCTCACTAATCTCAAGAACTGTCCAGATATGTCCTCCAAGTATCTCTGATGCCCAATCCTCCTTGACTCTGAAAACTGCGCAAATTTGTCTCCTGGGGTCGCACCCCACATCAGCCACTAACCGTCTCAGATACACAATCTTGTCTCCGAGTAGCCCCTGCGCAACATTTCCCCTCACTGAACACTATGCTAAGAATTTACTCAATCAAGCTTGAGCTGCGCTTTGTGCAGTCTCAGTGACCAACATCTCTCCCTGTCACCTGGAACTGCACAGTGTGTAGTTACTGGGCCATCTTTCTAAGACTGTCACCTATCCTGGGTTTAGTCCATGGATAACAATGCATCATCTTATACTAGGGAATTTTGGGATTGATGTCGTCCCATCATGAGTGAATTGTAGGAATAGGTACACTGTCATATCCTCATGAGATGGTGAAGAAGGAGAAGAAGGTGGAAACATGCTTGAAGACTCACTTGGAACTGAACAGACAAAGGAACCTATCAAGAGCAAGCAAAAGGAACACATGTATGCAACCACCTCTAAAGACCAAATATCATTGAAGACCCCACATCATCAAGCTATGTGAAGGAGAATAGAAAGCATATCCAAGAACACATATCTCACTTAGCAACAACAACAGCTTGACATTGGCACATTAGCAAGCTAGTCCACATCAGCAGAGTCATTTCAAGTCATGTCATGAGTTTTTAAAGGCCACGTCACTATTATGTGTCATGTATATTGTAAATCAAATATATTGTAAAGTGGAAGTCCAATGGACACACATGAATACGAAGAGTCATGTCAGTTGAAAAGTTATAGGAAGTTGAACAGTCATCAGTGAAGTCAAAGATTCACAAGCATCAAACATCACCCCTTGGTTATATATAACCCCTCATTGTACGAGCAATGGAATTTTCACCTTGGCTCCTCCCACAAAGCATAGAGAGTTCAGTCACTTCTTTAAGGAATAAGGAGTGGCTCCAATGTCCCACTACTAGGGCCAATGATGTACAATGTAAATATGTGTCTTGAAACTTTTGCTTAATTACAGGAGCCTTTTCACGTGAGCATGTTTCCATGCATGACTTATGGATGTTTGTAAGACTATTCTGAGAGCATTTGTATTTAATTTTTGTTTTCACATGTACTAAGATTGTTGAACTATTTCAGTTGTTTTAGTGCTTATCTTGTTGGGAATGTGTTGCAATGGTTGTTATTGTTGTCTTATCCTTGTGGACCATTCCACAAGATATTAGACAAACATTTCCTTACTTTTCGGTTGTAATGACCATCACATCTGCTGTGGAATACTCCATTGGATGGTAGACAAATTTTTCCCCGTTTATTGGTTGTAATGACTGCTGCATCCATTGTGGACTATTCTCTTGAATGCTGGACAAGGCTTTTTTGGTTCATGTGTGTCTCTTCCTTGGCGGTACTATTACCTCTCACTTAGACACAGTTACGTTTAACACTCGCCACACACACTCACCTTTCTTTTCAAAGATACCATTACATTACTCTCTTGTGCTGATAGCTAGAGCTGAGGAAAACTTTTAAGTATTTGGCAACAGGGCCATTATATCGAATGAGACTCCTACACCAAATGATGCGAGGTTTGATTGGGAATTCATACCAGGGAGGTCCCCTTAATGTTGGTGGGTCCAGCACCGTCAACATTTCTAGCACTAGAAGGAGGGTGTCCAGTATTACATGGTTGATTGTCCCACTGACCCCACTCATCCATATTTTCATCAAGGCAATAACGTTCTCTCCCTCTCCCCTATTCTCAACTCTGAAGTTAGTAATTCCTCACCACCTAGACCTAGCCATGAAATCTTGTACCATCATATTCAGGCTCTCCGCCTCATTACCCATCAATTTGCAAAAGTTGTTGGACTGATTCCGGGAGTAATCACTCTTGCATATTCTCAAAAGAATAACAAGATCACCCCCACAGGAGTAGTGGTCTCTTATGTTTAAGAAGTGATCCTTGCCACACTTGAAGAACTAGTAGAGGTTGATGACAAGGAAGAGGAGCCTCCACTCTTTCACGAATCAGAAGGAGGTAGTCCATTTCTATTCGGTTCAAACTTCGGTGGAGGAGATAGAGGGGAAGGAAATGAAGGAGAGGAAGAGGAAGAGGAACCAAAAAATTCAGAAGAGGAAGAGGACGACAACGAAGAAGGTGACACGGTAGGCCAAAATTTGGATTGGATGACTCATGGCTGAGTGGCACTTCTAGGTATCCTGCACAAGATGCCAAGACATGCGAGAAGCTATTAACAAAATATGACCCTGACAAGACATTACAGGTGGAAGATTACTTAGAAGATTTTTTCCTACATCTGGAAACGCTTCAATTACATTATGATGACATTTCATGTAGATTTTTTCCATGAACCTTGGATGGTAAAGCAGTTGTAGGATACCACATCCTTCCTCCAAACTTCATCCAAAATTGGAGGGCATTCAAAACAATATTTCTTGAGAGGTTTGTTGAAGATAAAACCCCTGCCATGTTACTGAAGGAGTTGGGTAGTATCAAGATGGAGCATAAGGAAAAGGTTAAATATTTCAGTCAGAGATTCAACTGTATTTTGAACAAGTTTTCAGATGACACGAAACCTCATGACTCCATCACCATCGACTGCTACACTTCCGCCTTGCCAACCAGTATTGCATAGTTTATCAAGTGAACTACGAAGCCATCTCTAACAGAAAACTATAAGGAGGCTATTGTCATAAAAAAGGACCTGCGCGCAATTGGAGTCGTCACACACGATGAGCCCACTAAGGTATCCAAGGACATAGGTAAGAGGTCTCAGATCTCTATGAGCAAGGCCAAGGAAAGGACATGAACAATATTGAAAGCCTTACTTGTCTCGTCAAGTCCCTGACCACCGAAATGGTTGAACTTAAATAGAGGACAAGTGAGACCACTCTGAGCAACAAGTCCCCCACGTACATGTCTAGGAAGAATGCAGCTTCTAGTAGCAGAAATAATCAGCGAGTAAAATCTACGTAGAGTTCCAATATGGTTTTGAACATTGAGAAAATTGGTATGGATACATACTGTAGGTTCCACCACAAGCATCATTCAGAAAAGACGTGCCCAAAATGGAACCAAGGAATGAGTATTATTGTTGCGCAGTTGTTTGACATAGTCATGGTTGATGAACAGGTTGCACCTGATGATGAAGAATATGCTACAACTCATGAATATCCAAGCATTTGGCATGTAGTAAACATGTATCAGTATGTTCTTGCATCCCAAAAAAACATTGTCGATAAAGAGCCCCCGAGCGATGGTCTGGCTTAAAAGCAGAGTAACTTATACAACTTGAGAAGTTAGGGGCCAACCACTTTGATTGAGGCGTCTAAACATAAATTCAGGGAAAATTTATTAAGAAAAATGAGTCCTCTAACTAAGTCAACAAAGAACACTCAGAGCAAGTCTGGGAAGACAGTTCCAACAAAAAGTGTTTCCACCAGCAGTAAAGACAAAACAATTCCACTGGAAACTATAAACTCAGTTCCACCCCCGAACACCTCGGTGATTCCTCCCGAAATAGAGTAAAAAGTTGTAGAAGACATGAAGAAGGTTCATGCGAACATCTATTTGTTCAAAATCACAAAATCATGAACCATCGGGACATTCTTCTATGATCACTTGGGAAAACTTGTACTGGTGATGCTACCTCATAAGACGAGGGATGTATTAAGTCTTCTAAAACTCTCACATATATGCTTAATGCACTATATCTGGAGGAAAGCTCACTTTTCCCACCATTCTTGTTAACACTTGAAATATTTAACTTAAATGTACACAATTTCTTGGTTGATTATGGTGCATTAATTATTGTCATGCCACTCTCCTTTGCCAAGAAGATTAATTCTCAATGGAGTAAGATAGATGCATAGATCATCAAACTGGACAGAACCTATGTTCCAACAATTAGTGAAATCAAGGATGTGATCATCGAGGTATCATGTGACAGATGAGTTCATCAATGCATCAACACTATAATTGTGGACATTCCAGAACCATATGGGGTATTGTTGCGAAGAGACTAGTCAAGAAAGCTGCAAGGATACTTTTCCACTAACTTGTTACACTTATGGCTTCCATATAGAGGCAAGAACAATCAGATTCGGGTACTTTCAGAGAGATATATGAAGCACATTGTGACTCCCTTGGATGGACATAACAAGCCCTTACCTTTCGTAGAATTTGTTTTTGGAAATTATTTTCTAGAGGCAGAGTTGGGGTGTTATCTTGCACAGCCATCCCCAATCCCACTAGACACAGAGTTGGACCTCCTTCCATGTCCAACTCGCAATAGTGAAATTTGTACAATAAGTAGTAGTACTATTGTGGTAGGAAGTCATTGTAGAAATGATATGTGGACCATGTACTTTGATGGATCTAAGACATAGGAGGGCTCTAGAGTTGGTTGTGTTTTAATAGACCCGTCGTAGAGGAAACACTTAATCTCTAGTTGCTTGGATTTTGTGTGCACAAACAACACTGCAGAGTATGAAGCACTCGTTTTGGGCTTACAAAAAGCCATTGACCTCAATGTTGTTGTCCTGAAAGTGGTAGGTGACACTAGAATCGTGGTGCATCAGGTATGTAACACTATACAATGTGTTGTCACCTCATCTTAAGAGTTATCAACAAGAGGTATGATGACTTATTTCTCATTTCCAAGCTTTCAATAACATTTTAGTACCATAATGCGTAACGCAACCGCAAATGCCTTGGAAAATGCGGCTATTAGGATGTTACCGTTAAGGGATGGATTTACTATTGAAATTTTGTATAAACCATCCATCCGAGACAACATAACTAATTTACACATTTTTGATAATGACCAATAGATACTGTACTTTATGGCCAATGATGATGTATTCAAAAAAGCAACGATTGATGAGAACAAGCACGAGTAGATTCTATAAGACACAACCACTACAAGAAAAGGAAACTTCATCCTAAAAGGTGTGGTATCACTGGAAAATTTATATGACCTGCAGAACTGCTTTCGAGGACCTGTGAATTCCAAGACCCACAGTTCTACATTTTCGCATGAGCAGATTAATCTAGGAACAAAAAAGGAGCTGAAGTATGTTAATCTATGTACTTGTTGTACACCACAAGAGCGATAAGATTTTATCCACCTATTCAAGCAGTACTGTGATGTCTTTGCATAGACGTATGATGAGCTTAAGACATATGACATGAAAAATCCAACATGTGATACCAATCAAGGAAGGGGCCAAGCCTTTTCAGCAGAAATTAAGGAAAGTTCATCCAACACTTGAGTCCCTCATATAGAAGGAATTGAGAAAATTGTTGGACACTCGGATTATTTACAAGGTGTGACATTCGACATGGGTATCTAAATCAGTCCGTATAAGGAAGAAGTCTGAGGAGATCCGCATGTGTGTAGATTTCCGCAATCTCAACCACACCTTGGATAAGGAAAATTACCCAATGATGTCCATGGATAAAATATTACAAATAATATCTAGGGCAGAAATGTTTTCTTTATTAGATGGTTTCTCAGGCTATAACCAGGTTCTGGTAGTAGATCCTCGCAGGCTAAAGGCTATATTTTGTACTAAGTGGGGAATGTTTTCATTTCACCGAATGTCATTTGGGTTGGTCAACACGGGTGAAACATTTCAATGAGCAATGGAAATTGCCTTCCATGAGCTCATTGGATAGAGTGTAGTGGTCTACCTCGATGACATGAAAGTGTTTTACAAACAACATTCAGGAAACCTATGCCACCTTAAGAAAAATTTTGAGCAATGCCAAAAATACGGGATATTCTTGAATCCCAAGATGAGTATCTTCGTAGTGTCTGAGGGTAACCTTCTTGGACATATTATTGGTAAAAGTGGGATCAAGGTAGACCTAGATAGGGTTCAAACCATCATGCAGATTCCCCACCTAGTGAACAAGAAAGCTATGCAGTCTTTCTGGGGGAAGATCAACTTCCTTAGAAATTTCATCTTCGACTATGCTCAGATCGTTAAACCCATACAGGAGATAATCAAGAAGGACGCAGTCTATAAATGGGATAAAAGGGAAAAGGATGTGCTAGTCTTTACTAAGCAAGCAATAGCAGAAGCACCAGCATTATACAACCCACACTTCGGCAAATACTTCTTTATCTACACTTTCGTTTTCGACACTTCTCTTGATTTTGTGCTCACTCGGAAGGATGAGTTGAACAAAGAATGACCTATCTCCTTCATGCCTATGAGCATACAAGGACCAAAGCTCAAATATCCTACCACAAGAAATCTTATGTAGTATACAAGGTGATAAAACATTTCAAACCTTATTTGTTGAAAAACCATTGTATTATCTTTGTTCCACACCCAACAATCAGATCACTGCTTGTTTAGCAAGAGCTAGGTTAGAGAAGGGTGAACTCAATGGCCAGATTATAGGAATATGATCTTGACATAAAACCACTCCATACCATCAAGGGTCATGGTCTTTGCAAGTTAGCAGAAGAAGAAGTCAACTCACAAGAGGAAGAAGAAGAGCTCATAGGATGGGAGAAAGATATTGAAATGTACAATGTTGAGCAAGTCTCTCCCACTTTAGATGGAAAATCTTGGTACACAAATGTGCACCAATACCTTGAACATTGCATCGTACCCTCTCATTTCACTATGTGACAAAAGAGGAAACTTTGACTCAAAGCACAATCATATCAGATGATGCATGGGGTGTTGTTCAGAAATAATCACAACACGATATTGCTCAGGTGTATAAGGGCACATGATTCAGACAAGGTTTTACATGATCGTAATAGATTGGTCAGGGAACACTTCGCAAGAAATACTACATAGCATAAGTTAATGCGGGCTAGTTTCTACTGGCCTACATTATTCAAGTATGCTCATGCTTATGCCACAAGTGTCTATTTTGTCAAAGGTGTGCCAGTAAAAACTAGAAGTCAACAACCCCACTATAGCCCATTGTAGTCGAAGAATTGTTTCAATAGTGGGCCTTGGATATCATTGGGTAAATTTTCCCTCATTCATCGAAGAAACATTGATATATTTTTACCACTACAGATTATTTCACGCAGTGGACAGAGGAAGTTCCACTTAAACAAGTGAATGATGAGGAACTCATCAACTTTATGCAACAAAATATCATCTCCAAGTTCATTGTTCCTATGTCACTTGTTTTTGACAATGCAACGTACTTTTCCTCGCTAAATGCTTATGATTTTTCATTGAAAAATGGTATTGCCTTGAAACATTCTACTAAATATTATCCACAGGGGAATGGTCTTTCAGAATCCATGGATAAGAACCTCACTTGTATCATAAAAGAAACCATATTCTCTGAGTAGTGAAACTTGCACTCTACTTTAGTGAATGCCTTATGGGCTGACCAAGTTAGACCTAAACCTTCTGTGAATACCTCCCCTTACTTCCTAGTGTATGGAAAGGAAGCCATCCTCCCACTGAACATTTACTTTCGTGCTCTCCAGTTGTCCCAAGAATCCTAAGGCAAGCCATGTCTTTTAGTTTAGCGTAGGATGGACACTTTGCACAAGCTACACGAAGAAAATATGAAATAAAAGGAAAAAAATTCAATCCATATGAGTCTTATCAAGAGATGGTTTGATAGAAGTATGCATGGAAGAATAGTTTTAGTGTGGGTGACTTAGTCTTGAAGTGGGACAAAGCCCATGAGGACAAAGGAAATCACACTAAGTTTCAATCCCTGTCGATTGGCCCTTACATAGTCCATGAAAATCTTGGCCAACACACTTATCGTCTTCAATCACTTGACAAGAAGATTGACACTCTCCCTGTTAATGGCCAAGACTTAAAACAAAATTTTCAATGAAGATCAGAGGCTGCACCTCGCACTATGTACATAGTATTTCATTGTTTGTTGTTATGTTTTCTTCATTTTTCTGTTGTTTTTCTTATGTAAATAAGTGTTGTACCTTACTGTGTTCTGGATTCCAAATGTGTGTGTAACTGAAGTTCAAAGAGTCTTATGACACTACAACACTTGGTCAGTCTTGTGTCCATCTTCCTTGTATTGGTTGTATCTTTTAACTGATGAAGTTTTGACGGAAAATACAATTCCTCCATAAGGAGAGTTTTGGTCAACCATGAAACTTTGTTCAGTCTAGGAATGTCGTACCTATACTCAGTTTTCTGCTTTTGTGTTTTCAAGCTTATCCAACTAGTAAACATGGAGAAGGGGAAAATCTAAATGAGCAGACCTAAATCAGAAGTATTTATGTGCTTCTTTGAAGGCACAACCTCTACTACACTCAATAATTCACGATCCCTCTTCCGCCCCAAAATTAATAAGTGTCAGTGAAAAGTTATCTTTAAATAAATAAATAAAGGCGAAAGAAGAGAAAAACTTCCTGCACAGAGAGGTGAAGCAAGCAACTCAATAGGGGTGCTATCCAGGCTAGCAGGTAGTGGAACAATGCTTGCGTTCCTACGTGACTCTATTGGGGTACTGTCCAGGCCTGTTGGAAGTAAAGAAACACCAGATATGAAAAAATATACTCTAAAAATATTAAGCTCGCAAGCTAAACTACCCTTCCCAATTTGAAACATTGTGATGTGGCTGAATCTTATGTTGTGTTCAACTAACAAGGTACAAAGTGGATCATGTATTCCCATGGGGTAAGTGGGGAAGCCAAATTAATCTGCATGATGAATCAATACTCCCTGAAGGACCAAGGCCCTACAATATAAAACGAACCAAGACAAAGAAGCTAGAATTCAACCAGTGTGTCATCAAGTGTGGTAGCGGCTGCAACAACCTCCAAAATTTTGGCTTGCTCTCAAATTTCAGAGACTTCCTTAGCATTTCCTTTGATTTTTGCAAACACTTGAGCTCATTTCATGAGCTTTCTTAGATTCTTTTCACCTCTTTCACTTGTTTGATCAACTGTCAACTTTTGGCATGTTTGACTATTTTTCCATGCTTGTAGACATTTTCTAGTGATTTTGAAGGCTGGTCTTTATGTATTCGAGTTTTCCTAGCTATGTAAACACTTGTTGCACTCATACACAAAGTTTTAAACATTGTTGCACAAGTTTCTTCACAGTCATCCTAAAGTCTATCTCAAGTGTCGCACTTGTCACTTCTTGTTATAGGAAAGTCACAAAAAGAGTATTTCTTTGCCTTGTTGTTTTAGCGGTCTTGTTGTTTCATCATTGAAGTACGCTAAGTGTGTGACAACAGGTTCAATTTATACACAACTTCACCTTCCTCCCGCACTTAGCCATTTCTCCAAAAATCTTCCCAAACGGGCAACTTAGTTTCATTATACCCCGACTGAACTATGCAGTCTAAGCCCCCAGTGATGCAAGCTTACTTCCTGGAACTACATAGTGCACAATCACTTTCCCCTAGGGAAGTTTCACTACGCAATTCTAGAGCTGAGCAGTCTCCCTTCATCCCCAGAATTGCATAGCAGTTCATCCCATTATGTCTTGAATTGTGAATTTCGCAATCCCAGTTCTCAAGCTTCTCCCCTTCCTTGTTGGAAACCCATAATGTGTATAGAAGCCAACCCTCCTTTCCACCAGAACTGTCCCCCAGTGTCCTCCCTCAGCTGGAGCTCACTAATCTCAAGAACTTCACAGATCTATCCTCTAGGTCTCTCTACTTCCCACTTATCATTTCCTTTGAAAACACGGAAAAATCTAACTCCCAGGGTCCCATCCCACATCATCCACTGACTATCTCAACTTCGCAATGCTATCTCCTAGTGGCCCCTCCGTAATTTTTCCCCTCAGTGAGGACTATGCTCAAACGTTCCTCAATCAAGCCTAAGTTGTGCTATGTGCAGTCTCAGTGACCAACCTCTCTCCATGTCACCTGGAACTGCACAATACACATTTATTGGGCCCTCTTTCCCAGCCTGTCACATGTCCTGGGCTCAGTCCATGGATAACAATGCATCATCTTAGACTAGGTATTTTTTGGATTGATGTCATCCCATCATGAGTGAATTGAAAAAAAAGTACACTATCAGATCATGGCGAGATGATGAAGAAGGAGAATAAGGAGGAAACATCCTTGATGAATCACTTGTAGCTGGATGGACAAAGGAACCTATCAAGAGTAAGAAAGAGGAACACATGTATGCAACCACCATTGAATACATTGCATCATAAAGCTATGTGGAGGAGAAGAGAAAGCATATCCTATTATGAAACCAGCTCACAAAAATATAAAAAAGATAGATCAACACCTTAGAATTCAGCCTCTTCGAGGGGGAAACCTCCTTTACATTACATAAATGAACAATTATTGGATGATTCAAATGACAAAACCTCCTTTCTATATATAGGAGTATAAGGAGTCACAATATAACCCAGCCGACCTAACAATAATAATATAAAGCCACAAAAATAAAAATAGAGGGATTCTATGGGGCACAGTAATAACAATATGGGCACAATAGGGGCACAAAAATATTAATAAGGGATACAACTACAATAGTAATGGGGTAATCAGTAGTATTATAGGGACCTAACATGCCCCTCTCCTTCAAAAATGTGTTGTCCTCAATGCTTGAGTAGTTCTGGATGCTTCTGTATAAAATTCTCATCCTCCCATGTGGAATCCTCAGCAGATAAGTTCTTCCACTTGATGAGATACTCCGAAATTGATCGATTTCGTAGCTATCGAGTTCTTGTTTGTATGACTGCTTCTGGTTCCAATATAATTTTTCCTTCCTCGTCATGTTCTGGCAATATTATTTGAACTAGGCGCTTGTTGCCTATAACGTTCTTTACACATGAAACATGGAAAACTGGGTGCACTTGAGAAGCTACAGGAAGCTCCAATTTGTATGCCATAGTACCAATCTTTTGCAACACCTTGTACAGACCATAATACTTTGGTGATAATTCATTATCCTTCTTAGCTTGATTGAGGGACATTTGTTTATATGGTTGTAGTTGTAGGAATACCCAATCACCTACATCAAAACTTCTTTCACTGCGATGTTGATTTTCCTGTTGGTTCATTTGATTCTGTGCCAACACGAGATTATCCTTTAAGAGTTGGAGGACTTGTTGTTGATGTTCGATGTGATGTTCCACTGCTTGAACCTTAGAATTTTCTCTTAAATATGATGTGATGGATGGTGGCTGATATCCATAAAGTGCCATAAATGGGGTCATTTTTGTTGTTGTATGGAAGGAAGTGTTATACCACCATTCAACCAGAGGCAACCATTTGACCCATTGTGTCTGTTTATCAGATACAAAGCAATGAAAATATCCTTCCAAACATTTTTTTACTATCTCAGTTTTCCCATCAGATTGAGGATGATAAGATGAGCTATGAGCTAACTAAGTACCAAGACAAGAAAATAATTCTGTCCAAAAATATCCAGTGAAAATGGGATCTCTGTCACTTACAATAATCTTTGGGTTTCCATGTAGCTTTTGAATTGTTTCCATAAATGCAGTATAAACTGTATTGGCTTTAAATGGATGTGATAATGCACAAAAGTGTGTATACTTGGTAAGTCTGTCAACTACCACCATGATGACACTCTTTCCCTCAGACTTGGGTAAACCTATGATAAAATCCATTGAAACCTCCTCCCAATGTTGGCTTGGAATGGATAAAGGTTATAATAGACCCAAGGTCTTAATTGTTTCAACTTTATTTTGTTGGAAAACCAAACATTCCGCCACAAACTTTTGAACATCCGATTTAAGGCCATCCCAGAAAAATTCCTTCTTAACACTGTGGTAAGTTTTTAAAAATACTGAATACCCTCCTAAGGGAGAAGTATGTAATTCCATAAGAATCTTTTGTTTGAGTTGGGAATTCTTACAGAGGTATAAGCGATCTTTGTACCAGCCTCTAGCATTTCTGCAACCATATGTTCAATTTCACTCTTTTGGGCATAGGGATATCTATACGGCCTGATGCTTGGAAGAACACTTCCTGGAATCATATGAATACCATGATCATGATGATGATCACGAATAGGTGGGAGACCTTTGGGAGTCTCAAATACCTTGGAATGATTATCCAAGACTTTTTGGAGATCTGGAGAAATAGATGATTCTGATGTGGAAACATCTAGCGAACATAATTGTGCAATTACACCTCTTTGTTCCTTTTTTAGAAGCTTTTTCATACTGTTAGAGCCGATTATCTTTCCTGGTTTCCCTGCAATACCCCTTAATTCAACTTCCTTTCCTTCCACAGAAAATTTCTTGAAAATTAAAAGCAATTGTACCTGAGGATTGTAGCCATTGGATTCCTAGTACAACATCAGCACCTCCCATTGGAATAGAAATCATTGGGCTAGTCAATACATATTCTCCCATGGATAGCTTGATATTATGGTACTTTCCAGAGCAATTTATCGTTCCTCTATTTGCAATCATCACTTGACACTCTAGTGATGGATATAGGAAGCAATTTAATTCTTTTGCTATCTTACAATGAATAAAATTGTGGGTACTTGTTGAATCAATCAACACTATTACCTTTTTCTTTGGGATTTGTCCTTCTATCTTGATGGTTTGAGGAGTGGTAATTCCAGCCAATGCATTACAAGATATGGTCGGATTTATTTCTTCTTTATCTAGGCTTTATTCTTGGAGTATATCCTCTTCTTTTTACCTTTCTTTCTCCTTTCTTCTTCCTCTTCACAATCTATGTAGAATAATTTCTTCTCAGCACACTTATGACCTTTAGTGTATTTGCTATCACAACTG
This sequence comes from Pinus tabuliformis, assembly GCA_031772625.1. Lineage (NCBI taxonomy): Eukaryota > Viridiplantae > Streptophyta > Pinopsida > Pinales > Pinaceae > Pinus > Pinus tabuliformis. Next base: position 927,801,441 of record CM062810.1, on the reverse strand, counting down.
TAACAAAGCCCTTTTGTTCTTTTTTCTTCCAATTGTTTTGGTTTCAGCCTTATAGGTTGTGGAAGACTAGGGGCAACAACACTTCCATCTTTATAGTTGTGAGTGGTATGCTTCTTGGTTGCCATAATTCTGCTTTCCATTTTTCTTGCTAACCTGAATGCCTTCTCTAATGAATCAAGTTCCCAAAGGTGAACATCATGTTGGCTATTATCCTTTAAAGTCCCTATGAACACATCAATCCTATGCTCCTCTGGAATATTTTTTACCCTTATGTTCAATTTTTGGAACTCCTCAATGTGCTCCATTATTGAACCCTTTTGTTTGAGACTTATCAATTGGCTAAAAAAAGTGTTTCTTTTTGTATCCTCATAATGTGGTGTCAATTCTTCTATAAAATTTTCCCAAATGATAATTTGTTTACGAGAGAAAAGCCATTGATACCATGCAAACTAATTTGGTTCAAAATATAAAGTTGCAATACATACCTTTTGTGTGTTTTGCACATTATTGAGATCGGAAAATTGCTCCAGATTCTGTAATATCCATGTTGCGGGATCCTTTCCATCAAACTTCCTCATATCGATTTTTGGAATATGGTGGGTCTTCAGTCCAACATTAGAGTCTATGAAATCATGATTAACATTTCTTTTGTTCTCATCATGAGTTTCCTTTACTACCCTTTCACCATTAGTAAGCATTTCTTGTAGAAACTTTGTCAAATCTATCTTCAAATCTTCCATGCTTGTCTTCAAATCTTCCATGCTTGTCTTCAAATTAGCTTCCATGTCATTCATCTTAGCTTCTACGCCTTTCCTTAAACAATCCATCTTAGATTCTACACCTTAATTTAAACCATCCATCTTAGCTTCTACATCTTTCTTTAAACCATCCATCTTAGATTCTGTTACTTTTTCTGCAAGTAACACTTGTTGCACTTGGTCTCGTAATTTTGATATATCATGTTGCATTTCTTCCTCTTCTTCATGAGTCATGCTAGAGATTTCAGGTTTCTTACTAGGTGTTTGCATTTTCTTTCCTTAGGGCATCAATTACCGATAATAATACTTTACTATGCCCTTTGAATTCCTTCAAACTAATTTTTCAAACCAAGCTTATGCAAAAATTTAAAAAAAACTACACACCTTTTTCCACTTTGTAGGAGTCTGATATTGAATCCGATGTATCTCTGTAATTTCAGATCATCCAGTTCTGAAATTGTGACCTGCAGTAGCCCTCGGTCTCCTCTTTCGAATGCCACCAGTCTGATCCAAATTGGATTCTCTAGGGAAGAGTTATTCCAAATCTCCCACAGTGACCTGATTATAGACTAGTTCAGTAGAGCGAACTTGTAAAACGTGCCATGAGTCACTATTTAGACCTTTGGCTCTAAAAAATATATAAAATAAGCTGAAGTCCATCCTCTTTCTATAGCTTCTTACGAAATTTCAATCTGATGCTCAGAGAGAAGGTTATGATGTTTTTCCCTAGGTCACCTATTTGGAATGTAATTCAGGAGTCTGCATGAAGACCAACTTTCTCAGATCATATCTCCATAAATATAGTGCGAAAAGATCTAAAATTCAAACCTGAAGTTCATGCGATTTTGTCTCAAATGGGTATTTCTTTTTAGCTTCTGAAACGTCCCAAAAAAAAAGTTATAGCGAAAATTCCACGATGACCCGTTTGGAGCAGCGAAACCCTAGAATCCAAAGCTCTGATACCAAATGTCATGAAACAAGCTCACAAAAAGATAGAAAAGATAGATAAATGCCTTAGAATTTAGCCTCTTCGAGGGGGCAACCTCCTTTACATTATATAAATGAACAATTCTTGGATGATTCAAATGACAAAACCTTATTTCTATATATAGGAATCGAAGGAGTCACAATATAACCTAGCCAACCTAATAATAATAATGTAAAGCCACAAAAATAAAAATAGAGGGATTCTATGGGGCACAGTAATAACAATATGGGCACAATAGGGGCACAACAATATTAATAAGGGATACAACTATAATAGTAATGGGGTAATCACTAGTATTATAGGGACCTAACATATCCAAGAACACATATATTACTCAGTAGCAACAACAACTTGACATTGCCACATTGTCAAGCTAGTCCATGTCAGCGGTGTCATGTCAAGTTGTGTCATGAGTTTTCAAAGGCCACATCACTATTATGAGCCATGTATATTTTAAATCAAATGTATTGTAAAGTAGAAGTCCAATGGACACACATGAATACGAAGAGTCATGCCAGTTGAAAAGTAATAGGAAGCTGAACAATCATGAGCGAAGTCAAAGAATCACAAGGGTCAAGCATCACCCCTTGGTTATATATACTCCCTCATTGTATGAGAAACAAACTTTTCACCTTGGCTCCTCCCGCAAAGCATAGAGAGTTCAGTTAGTTCTTTGAGAAGCAAGGACTGGATCCAATGTCCCACTACTGGCACTAGTGATGTACAATGTAAATAAGTGTCTTGGAAATTTTTCTTAATTACAGAATCCTTTTTAGGGCAGCATGCTTCCATGCATGACTTATGGATGTTTGTAAGACTATTATGTAAGCATTTGTATTTGATGTTTGTTTTCACATTTACTAAGATAGTTGAGCTATTTTTGTTTTTTAGTGCTTATCTTGTTGGGAATGTGTTGCAATGGCTATTACTATTGTCTCATCCTTGTGGACTATTCCATAGGATACTAGATAAACCTTTCCATGCTCATCATTTGTAATGACTGTCACATCCATTGTGGACTACTTCACTGGATGGTAGATGGATCTTTCACTGTTCATTGGTTGTAACAATTGTTGCACCCGTTGTGAACTATTCCACTAGATATTGGACAAGCCTTTTTTGGTTCACGTGTGTCTCTTCCTGAGTGGTTGTTATATGACGCCATCCTAAGCTGCATATACCCCAATGATGTAGCCTAAGCCGCATATACCCACAGTATGCAAATAAAATTGCATGTCACACTATGTGTGTACTAGGAATTCCAAAATTCCTTACTTAGGTAAAACCTTTAATTAACCAAGGTTTACTAAGTGGAAATACAACATCTGATGAAAACCCACTTTATCAAAGTTTAAGTCATTAAGAGGAAATATATTTGGTTCTTTCTTAACCCTTACAACTCAACCCTTCGATTGATTTATGAACTACACTTAAAACTTTACCTTTCTGCCATTCCACAAACCTTTTCACATACATCGATGCTATCTTTAGCACGTTAAATCTCCACCATCGATCTCGTTCTTCAATCTGATGGTTATTGTGTCACCCAATCATCAACTAACCTGGACAATCTCTACCATTGATTTGCTCTATCTGATCCAATGGTTGTCGCGTCACCCGATCGCCAACCAGCTTGGTTGCTCTCCACCATTGATCAATCTCACTTGATCCAATGGCTATCGTGCAATCTCGCATGGAATCAAGTAGAGAGCACATGAGAAAAGTGGTTTTCCCTCTCCATCACATGCTACATGTTGGCCTCTAAGCTTAATCATGTGAATTTTAGAGAGACCGCTTACCACCTTGAGGGTGCACGAGAAACTACTTACCCCTTGCGAATACCACTTCATCCATCTTCTAACATGTGGGTTTAATCTCTGCCATTCATCTTCTAGACTTTACTTTGCACAACATAATCTTAGTCGTCTATCTCCCTTTCTCTCATTCGTTGATCTGATTGATCTAATGGTTCTTGTGCGCTGATACATTCTTTTGGCTCTTACAGTGTAATAGCCCATTCGACTTTCTGCCTGTGTATTTGTTCTCGCCTCACGATCTTCACTTATTCTAATCTTGATCTCCACTCACACCTTTATGCTTCCTTCACCTTTGCTATAACATTAAGGGATTTATCCAATATTGTCTGTGTGTAAAACCATAACACTCCTCTCTGCACTTCTTCTCTAATTCTGCACGCCTACAACCTACATTACACAGAAATACTCAAGTTCACACACAACTTATAATTCAAATACACATCACACAAACTCATATTCTAGTTATCTGTATTAATGAACAACCATTTACATAGGAATTTCTTCCTCGACTTGATTTTCAATATCAGTGGCCTTTCCTTTCCTCTTCCCGTAGGCCTAAATGAATGACTCTCTGACTCCTGACTACTAACTAACTCTCTACCTCTAATTGACTCTATGCCTTTTAGGCTTAGATTTATACAAAAGGTTATGTTTAACCAATTCTGTTTCAGATCCTTAATCTGCTGAACTAAATCCTGAATATCCTCTAAGTCCACTTTTAACTCCAGTAAACCAATAGAATCCTCTCTACTTCCATGAATCATGACACGACTATCTGGTTTAAGAACTATAATTATTTCCAACTCTCTTAGTCCCCACTAATCACTCATGCTCTCCTACATTCAAGAGCATTTACAAATATCCTCACAATATCTAATTAATTCCTATTCCAACCACTCAAAACATTAATAATTACATACATAGGAATCCAGCTTCCTTGAAAACACAAGACTCCCGAAGTTAACTAGAATATAACGAAATTGGTGAGTTGAATGCTATTGCATCAGACTCCCAAGGTTAAAATAATCATGATCTCCTCATCATGTGCTTCCGACCTTTGTCTTCCTGGATCCTATACTTTGTTCTGTAATTTGTCTTTGGTTGCTGCTGTTGTTTGTTATTCTCCAATTTTCCACACTTTATGTTTCTTTGCTCCACTAGCTATGCTTTCACAGTCTGTTGTTGTCTTTCTCTTTCTACTGCTCCTTGGCCTTCTTACTGTTGTTTTCTTCTGAGGCACCTTCATCATCAATATTATTATTCTTTCAATCTCTATGTCCAATTTATCTTTTGAATGATAACTACTTTGCCATCTATTCTCTGTCCACTCATCTTCAAACTACTATTTACTGTCTTCTCTTTGAAGTTGTTGTATTCTTACTACCACCCTTTCATCCTTACCCTCTTGTTGTTGTTCAAACAACATCTCTTCAATATCTGTAAATTTACTTTCAAAAAGTAAATTGTCCTTCAATTTCCTTTGTACTTGATTCCTCTCAAATACATCACAATGATGTTTGAATCATCAGTTCTAGTAAATTTTCCTTCTTCTTCCTTGACAACCCTCAGTAATTGTCCTTCACTTCCTTGACTGATTCTGACAATAAGTTTAAGCATAGTATCTTCATGCCTTTCTTTTTCCTCATCAACATCTTTGACCTGGAAACTGCTAGTCTTCTTCAGTTCTAAAACTGACTCTTCAACTTGAAACATGTTTGTCTCATTTTCATCAAATCCTGTAATCATTAAACAATTATCAGAATTGAAAATATAAGGTCCTTTTACCTCTTCTTCCTTTTTTGGCAACACCTCAATATGTTGCTCTGATTTTTCCTCCTCTATCAGCACATCAGTATGCCGATTCAAGATCTCTAAAGAATTATCCAAAGGACTCTCGAGACTATTAGCAATTCTCTCTTCCACACCATCTGCTTCAATGATGTCTTTCTACTCTTGTCCACTGTAGTGAACTCTTTCTTCTGCAATCACAATGTCATACTCTGATTTTTCCAGCAATTCAATTTCTATTTGACACTTCATAAGTACTTCATCATCACTTATAATTCCTACATTTGTACACAAATTATCAATTTGAAAATTACAAGGTTCAACAGTCTCAACTGTTGCCTTACTAATAAGCTCTTCAGACTGATTCTCATCTCCTTCTTTCACAAGAAATTGTTCCTAGATTGTAATAGCTTCAAACATCAATGTATTACTAAATTCTTTCTGCTGTAATAATTCACTTCTTTTCCCATTTAAGAGACATTCTCCATCCTTCTTTACTTAAAAGTATCCATCTTCTGAAAGATACTCTTTTATACTTTTGACAGCTTCAAAAGACTGCTCATCCTCTACAAAACCTTCCTTTGTTAGTGACCAATCATCAGATGTCCTTTCTCCTTTTGCTAAATCTTTTGCATAGACTTCTTCTTACTTAACATCTTTCAGTAGATTTCCTTCTTCTTCAATAGACTTTTCCTTGTTGTCTCTCTGTAAACGTTCTTCAAGAGCTATCCTTGCCCCATCGTCTACATTAATATTCTCCTGCATTTTTCCTTCATCAATAACATTAATCAAATTCATTAGATCACCTCTATAAGACAATATTCCTTCATTATTCATCAGCATAAGATCCCGATCTTCCATCTCTATGGTAGCTTTAAATGGTTGTCTTCTCTCATTAAGTAACTCATCCATAGACTCTTTCTACTGTAACCAGTCAAATTCTTCCTCTTCTAAGAAATTTTCTTTGTCACCTTTTACTTCAAGATCTTCATCCATCCTGAATACATCTTCACAAAGTTGTTTTTCTCCTGCAATACCTGCAATCATACAAAAACTATTAGTTTTAAAAACATAATACCTTGTGGTCTCATTTTATGCTTCAGTAATCATATCTCCTTGATGTCTTGAATTCTCACAATAATTCATAAGATCTTCCACAAATCTCCAGTCGTCATCTTCACCCAAAACTTCACCCTATTCTACTTCAGAAATGAAAACTTCCATTTTCAACTCAGCTTCTCTGAGTTCTTCCACCAGCCACTTCACTTGCCTCTATTGTAGCCTTCTCTATAACTCATACCAATTCACTACCTTTTTCCTGAAGACCCAACCTTGTCTTTGGTTTTCCTCTAGTATCATCCTTAACACATTGAGTTGTTCCTTTAACTCTACAATCTCCTTGTCATGCTCCTCTTGACTCATTCTCTTGCCATTTGCCTTGCATCCTCTTTCTTCACTTTTCTTCTACTGTGGTCTTCCTTAGAACCTTTGTTATCTCTGTTATGACTATCAGTAGTCATCTTCTTCTCTATCTCCATGAGTTCCTCACTCACTTACTATGAGCTGCATTAAAGCTTCTGCAACAGCAAGTCCTCCCTACTGCCACTTACCTCACCAAGCTCTCCTCTGTACTTGGTCTTTTCGCAAGCACTTGGTTCTCTATTCTCTCAAACCTCTTTGAGCACTTCTCTCTGCTCCTTTTAGGCTTCAACTCATCTGCACCTTTTAATAACACAATTGTCCTCTTATATTTCAATCACAAATGAAATACTAGGTTCTAACCACCTCTTCTTTTACTCAGAAATTCTTACCAACTTTCTTCATCCCTTAGCAATTCTACCCACATCCTCTATGGAATTGCCTTTATGATCTTTCCATGAGCTAAAAAAAACCTCTGCAGTAACAACTCTCCTTATTGCTACACATGCCTCACTAATCTTCTCTCCTCTAAGCTCAATCTTTTGGCATCTCTCTGGTTCTCTCTTCTGGAACCAGTTGAGCACTCCTTGCTCTAGGTTGTTGCAATCCTCTAACCTTCTTATGATGCTACCTTCAATACCTCTGCATGATCTTGTTCTACCATTCACTTGCACTTTAAATGGATTGTTCTTTGTTTCCTTTGCATCTGCAAATTCTGCTACACTTTTTCTCTATGTGCCTACTATTTTTCAGATTTAAAATATGATCTCCTCTTGCCTGCATACACATATTCAAAACTTAATTCTATTCTAAGTTTTCTCAAGGAATTCTTACACGCAGAATTTCCTTATTTTCTTTGATACCAAATGATGCCATCCTAAGCTGCATATACGCCAATGATGCAGCCTAAGCCGCATATACCCATAGTGTGTAAATAAAATTGCATGTCACACTATGTGTGTCCCAGGAATTCCAAAATTCCTTACTTAGGTAAAACCTTCACTTAACCAAGGTTTAATAAGTGGAAATAAAACATTTGATGAAAACCCACTTTATCAAAGTTTAAGTCTTTAAGTAGAAATATATAAGGTTCTTTCTTAACCCTTACAACTCAACCCTTCGATTCATTTATTAACCGTGCTTAAAACTTTACCTTTCTGCCATTCCACAAACCTTTACACATACATCGATGCTCTCCTTAGTGCGTTAAATCTCCACCGTCGATCTCATTCCTTGATCTGACGGTTATCATGTCACCCGATCATCAGCTAACCTGGACAATCTCTACCCTTGATCTGCTCCACTCGATCCAATGGCTGTCGCATCACCCAATCACCAACCATCTTGGTTGCTCTCCATTATTGATCAATCTCGCTTGATCCAACGACTATTGTGCAATCTCACGTGGAATCATGCACAACCGATATCAGGTTGAGAGCACGTGAGAAAAGTGGTTTTCTCTCTCCATCGTATGCTACATGTTGGCCTCTAAGCTTAATTGCATGAATTTTAGAAATATCACTTACCACCTTGAGGGTGCATGAGAAACTGCTTACCCCTTGTGAATACCACTTCATCCTTCTTCTAGCACGTGGATTTAATCTCTGCCATTCATCTTCTTGATTTTACTTTGCACGGCTTAATCTTAGTCGTCTATCTCCCTTGCTCTCATTCATTGATCTGACTAATCTAACGGTTTATGTGCGCTGATATGTTCTATTGGCTCTTACTATGTAATAGCCCATTTGGATTTCAACCGGTGTATTTGTTCTCACCTCACAATCTTCACTTGTTCTAATATAAATCTCCACTCGTGCCTTTATGCTTCCTTCACCTTCGATGTAACATTAAAGGCTTTCTCCAATACTATCTGTGTGTAAGACCATAACACTCCTCTCTGCACTTCTTCTCTGATTCTACACACCTGCAACCTACGTTATGCAGAATTACTCAAGTTCACACAAATTATAATTCAAATACACATCACACAAACTTAGAATCGAGTTATTTGTATTAATGAAAAACCATTTACATAGGAATTTCTTCGTTGGCCTGATTTTCAATATCAGTGGCCTTTCCTTACCTCTACCCATACGCATAAATGACTGACCCTCTAACTCCTAACTACTAACTGACTCTCTACCTATGACTGAATCTATTCCTTTTAGGCTTACATTTATACAAAAGGTTTTGTTTAACCAATTCTGGTTCAGATCCTTAATCTGATGAACTAAATCCCGAATATCCTCTAAGTCCACTTTTAACTCCAATAACCCCTAGGAATCCACTCTAGTTCCACGAATCATGACACCGCTTTCTAGTCTAAGACTTATAATTGATTTCCATCTCTCTTAGTCCCCACTAATCACTCATGTTCTCCTACATTTGAGAGCATTTACAAATATCCTCACAATATCTAATTAATTCCTATTCCAACCACTCAAAACATTAATAATTACATATATAGGAATCCAACATCCTTGAAAACACAAGACCCCTTAAGTTAACTAGAATATAACAAAATTGCTGAGTTGAATGCTCCTGCACCATTATACAGGAAAATTACCTCCTCACCAGCTTAGAGGAGAAAGACATGATGACTGAAGGATTGACCAAGTTCATAGGCCCAGTTGTCAAGCTAACGATGTCTAGCCACTACCAACGTACTTTATAAAGTTTCCTAGCAAGGCTAAGGGTTCGTTAGTGCCTAGGGTAACTCTGTTTGTTACCTCAGGAAGAGCATTATTGAACTTTAATGAGTTTCTACAGGTCAAGGGAACAAGCTAACCAAGAAATATCCCAAGATTCTCTCCTACTTCATCTCACAAAAGCAAGGAAACATCAGAATTCGACCTGTTTGGAGGAATTATTAATTCATAATAGAATATACAAACGGGAAAGAGCACAAAGGAATGGAAACATCACTACTTTTGCCTAATGGAACTCATGAAGGACTTGGAAACCCTATCCTCACATGCTATATATGCAAGTTTAGTGCCATTGTGAAAGGGGTTAAACCATTTGAAAGGATTTCCTATTTGACTATTGAGCATAGTCTCAGACTAAGGCATCACAAGAGGTAAAGAAGGGAGAGAGAGAGAGGAGCTAGAGGGGTAAGGGAAGGCTGATACAACTGATGGTTGTAATCACTCTTTTCTACATCAATATAGAACTGTAATTGTGTTTTCCACTCCGCGATGTTGGTATTATAACTTGTTTATATGTTCATGCAATGTCATTATTATGAGTGGCTTAGATATATGCAACTAGATATCTTTACATGCTTATGCATTGTCTATCAAGGTTTTATGTTGTGATATTATGTTTGTCTTTTCTATGTGCAAGTTTTGATATGGCACTGGCTTAGGGGTCTTTTGCCTAGCTACATTTCGCTCTCCAACAACACCACACACCCGTTGTGATATTCATTTGTTAAGCATAGATATGCATGCATCTTTGTGACAGCTGGAGCTAACCTTATAGTCTGCCAAGGATCCTGGGAACATCCTTGAGGTTTTCTACATCACCAAACACCCGTGCATTTATCCCTATAACATAATTGGCAACTCCACTAGGGACTACAATTAGTTCCTAGTTTTTCCTAGAAATTTCCTAGATATCTCTTTCTTCCAGGCCTTCCTGTACTTCTTCATTCCCTTTCTGACCACTCAAGACTATAAAAATCCCTTCTCTTAGTGCTCAGCCCTAGATCTGATCCCCAAAACCTATTTTTTGAGCCTTTTTCCTCACTAATGTTGTCTGCTAGTGTAAACAATGCTTTATAAAGCATTGTGGCCTCACAAACAGTGCGTTAGTGCTACAAGTAACTCTCTGTAGCCTCTAGTATAGAGCGTTAGCCAGCCATTTCTTGATAAACAGACTGCTTTCTTACCTCATGGGTTGGTAAATATGCTTGTAGACTGATCAGGGATCTATAGCTATGCTTGTTTGAATGATCTGTGTTCTAAACAATTTTTTTAAAGAAAATAGATTTACTTCTTAAAGTTTTTGTTTTCATAAAAGAAAAAATACAAAAAAATTATTGTTTTCTACTTAGTTGGTTAGATCTGAATTATTTGGTTTCAAAAGGTTTTAGTGAGCATTGAATTTATGTCGGTTATGCTAGTATTTTACTAAATAGGATGCATGGTACATATATTGATTTATGAATGACTCTCCCTTTGTAGAAGCAGCTTATTCATCGAAAGTGAAAACTTACAAGCATTGTTTTTGCATGATTTGAGTTAGAGTCCCATATAACTTCATACATCAACACCCCTACCGAAGACTCTAATGAAGTACATTTAAAATATACCTAATAAAATCAATTAGCAACTCTTTTAGAGTAAACACACATTAGTTTAATCTAGGATCTTGGGATAGGCAGTGTAAGTTAACTGCCCAAGATCATACACTGAAACTAGTGTCATTAAATAGAGAAATCCTTCTGCACTCATACTATTAGGGACCACTCTAGTAAAAGCGGAGCTAAATACAAGACAACATCGGAATGCAATTGAAGGTAGTCTGCCTTTGCTTACATATCCTTTGGGTATTCTGTGTATCGGGGATCCCTTCGGTGATATCAGAGCTGAGTTGGGGACTCAAGTATCTTGCCCACACAACGTACTATCTGCGACTATGTTCCTCCCGATAGTGTCTGTGATTTGGGGTATCCTTAGTGGCCATACTTTTAGGGACAAACACAATGTGACTTGGGCGGGCTTCCCTGGTACCTAACACAGACAAACCCACTCTGTCTTCAGTTTTTGGTAGGGTGCTCATATTTACAAGAGTATTTGGCCCCTTAATCTAAGGTTCGGGCAAAGCTCAGGAGTAATCATAACTGTACATTTGGCCAACTCTCTCTATTATTCATTGTGATACTAGGTTTCATCTCCAGTGATCGGTGCTTATCAGACAAGGTTATTTCCCTCTGCTTGTTGATTGATTTCCTTCATGTATTTTTTATTTTTTAAGTGCTAGATTGTTATCACCGAGACTTTAACAAATATCACTGTAAAATCTATTAATAAAATTTATCTGTCCCTGTGGCTACATCTGGCCCTCGTCGTCAATCTAAATGGTTGTTGGGTATTCCCCCACTAATTGTGGAGGATCCTCTGAGCCCCAGTCAACTATATTCCCCATCTTCGGGAAATTAGTCTCCGAGATCTAACACAGAATCAGTTTGGACATCCCACGATTCAAACTTACCAGAAGATTTCTTTAATAAAGGTTTCATTCCTCCATACAATCCTCTGATCACGAATCTGTTGGGACCGCTCTTGATTCTCATTGCATTTGTACCTCCTATGTCTTATGTTGGACCTACACCACCCGTCCCATCGACGACTAATGAGTCGTTGGATTTTATGGACACTTTTGATCCACCACCACCTCCCTAGTCGACAGTCAGTACCATACCTCTGATCGCAAACCCTGCTATCTCGCCTATCCCAGGTTCAAACCCTATCATGAAACCCACCACAAGTGGAACCTAGTACATATTGGGTTTTGTACCTTTTGTGTCAGCCCCCGGACCTTCGACAAGTGCTACATATAGCACTCCTTATAACACTCAATATAGCATAGTTAGCAAGGGTCCTGTCAACCCCCCCATGGTTGGCATCCATTATTTAGCTCTAGCCCCCAGGTTTAGATGCCTGGGGGCACAGTTCCCATTATGCATATACCGGTTGGGAACGTAACAGTTCCCCCTCCATTTACAACACTGCAGGGATAGTTAATGATTTACATGAATTCTCCTTTGGTCAGTCAAGGACCTATAGTTAATTACGTGGCGAGAGGGAACCCTCAACAAGGTCCCAATCAATCCATATGGGCACCCTACTCTCAAGCTCAAATGAGTCAAGGGGGCATTCCTTATCCTGGGGGCACTTATAACCCCCAGTCTAACAACCCCTTTGGAAACCCACAGTACACGACTGTACCCCAAGGAAATTACTATTCCACGCAACCTATGTATAATATTTGGAACAACACGATGGGAGGACCGCAAGGATCCTCAAGTCATATGTCATCACCTTGGTTTGATTCGGGGGCATAAAACACCTTACCTTTCTTGGCAACACTTGATATACCTGACTTGTACAAACTCAAATGACCCCATCTATCACAACTTACTTTGGCTTCTAATCCCAACATGCATCTCGAAGTTTGAAGGGAAACAAGGGGAGGATCCAGGTACACACATCACCACCTATCATTTGTGGTGTGTTTCTAACTCCATGGTGGATGATAGTATCTGGCTACAGATATTTCCCTGCACCCTTACTGGCAATGCAGCCAAGTGGTACATCAAGTTACCACGCGTGTCAGTCAATATCTTTGGCACTTTAATGATGGAATTCTTAAGGAATTTCTAGCTACCCATCTTCTATGAAACTGGGACGGAACTCCTCATTTCATTACGTCAGGGCACCACCACCCACATATCTTATCATATCCATGAATGGAGACATAGGCAGAGGCCACTCAAAGCTCCCCTCCCAGAATATCTATTAGTGGATTGGTTCTACAATTCTCTACTCCCTCAAATCACTAAAGATGTGGCCTTAGGTGGTACAGTCATGGAAGACCAATCCATTCATTGCACCTAGCACTTAGATTTGACATATCTGCAGTCTAGCACTTTATATGACATCATTCCCAATGCCCCTCGCAACTCCAATGCTCCCGCTACTCAGCAACCCGGAGCGCATGTTGATAGGATTATTGGCGCTACCTCTGGGGATGCTGTAAAATAACTCAGTGGTCACATTGCCCTATTGTCAGTTGACCCCTCTACCAAATCAACTGCTCTTCCTACCACCGTGATAAAGTCTGTGTAGTCTACACAAAAACCTGGTGGTAAGAATAAGAAGAATAAGAAAAAGACTGATCCTTCTAAAGAGCATTCAACAAAGCAATACAACCCAAAGCAGAGGGTTGTTGTGCATTCTGACAATGGAAAGGACAAACCTGCCTGATTCCCTTGCAAAATCTATGCTAAAGACCACATGACATATCATTGTCTACGTCTTCAGGAATGCACATATTTCATCATTAAAAAGGACACTAGTAGGACCCCTGTAGTCTTAAATAATCCTTTCCCTACTTAGTAGCAACAACACCTAGTTGAAAACCAACCCCAACCCCCGCCAGGGGGCAACGATAGTTCGCATCATCCTTCAGCTGGTGAAGGACCATCTACCATTTACACCTTTGAAACAGTAGATCTACAAACTATATCCAACTCTTATGGATCTCTAGTCACTAATGTTGAGGAAGCCTCCTCGAGTCAAAACCCACCACCGCCTAACAATCTTCATATCGAAAGGTCGATTGTTGATCTTGTGATTCACCCCCCAAAAGGGGCACTTTGTTGCACAACTCATAACACATATGCACTACAGTATTGTAGAAGATTTGGCATAAGCACCGTCAGCGATGTCAGTGCTCGAAGTATTACAAACTTGTCCAGCACAAAGGAAAGCTCTACTTTTGGAAATTGGTGGTATCAACCCTCAGGATTCCACACTTGCAATTTTTGACATGGACAAATGTAAACCTCCCCTTTCACAAAAGCTTGCATTTTAGGTGCAAATATATTTGAAAGGATGAGGTGTACATAGAACTGTCATTCATGAAGGTGCTTCAACCTATGTCATGTTGGATTCATGTTGTCTCGCTTTGGGTTCTCCAACCCTATCCCTACCTTTGAATTCCCTTAAAGCTTTCAACGACCACACTTTCATCCCAAAAGGTTACCTATCTAGCCACCCCGTCACTTTGAATGGGAAAACGATAACGGTGGACATCAAATTCGTAGATAGAAAGCTCGACTATCATCTATTGTTGGGTCACAGTTGGACTTATGCCATGACTGCCATTGTGTCTACTATCTTTCGCATCATCCTATTCCAATTGGATGGAAAGATAGTCACAGTGGACCAACTATCCTTTTGCACCCTGATTATTCCTCGTTACCCTGTGGCTATGTACCTTTAGTGGGTGGTGTACCTAACTCTTACATCAATATCGGTACTGGTCTATTGAAGGGATCTTCACTGATGGGTTGTTTCCCTCTTATGCTGACTACGATTCCATAGACAATCTCTATGGTTTCATCCATTCCTCACAAACCTATCGATCATTGCATCCTCCCGACCCCTTTAGACATTGACACTTACGAAGAACAAATATCGTTGTCACCAGTTGAATTGGCCTACCAATCCATTCAATCTACATCCAAATCTTCAGTCACTTTGGTCATGGCCAAAGGTACCACCTCCACTCCCATAACTGCTCTTTCTTTTGATCTCCTCAATCAAGTCCTACCTTCATACAAAGTTATTAGAGAGATCATGTGTTTAGAAGAGCGACCTTGGGAGGACTCTCACCATCATCTTTCAATATCTGATTCAAACACAATGCCTCTTCAAATCCTATCATTTGATGCACCTGAAATTGTTTCGTCACCTTATACAACTATCAAAACTTTGGACTCGAAGGGAAACATGGGAAATATTTCAAAGACATTGCTCATCGATATTTCTATCAAGATAGGCATCGTAGAGAACATCTAGGTTGAAGCTGATTGCACTCTTGAAGAAATTGAAAGCTTCACCTGCCTTTTTAATGAATTCCGCGATGTATTCGCTTGGTCTTACGAGGAAATGCTTGGCATAGATCTGTCTATTGTCGAGCATGAGATCAAGATATAAGACAATGCCAAGCTTGTCTGCCAAAGGCTTCGACAAGTCCACCACTGCGAAACGGCAGCCAGCACGACTGAGGTGGAAATTTTTTTACGTGCTGGTTTCGTCTTGCCCATTCCCTTAATAGAATGGGTTTCCAATCTCGTTCCTGTTGATAAGAAGCAAGGTATCATCCACATATATGTCAACTATCGAGACTTAATCACCGCGTGTCAAAAGGATAATTATCCGACACTGTTCATTGACAAAATTATCGATGACTGTATCATTTGTGAATCATTCTCATTCATGGATGGTTTCTTAGGTTACAACCACATTTCCATAAAATTGATAGACCAGCACAAAACCTCCTTCATTTTCCCTTGGGGAATCTTTGCCTATTGAAAACTCCCATTCGGTTTCAAGAATGCTAGAGCAACATTTCAAAGTTCCATGGACTACACACTTCACAATATTAGACATATCGTTCAAGCTTACTTAGATGACCTCCCAACCCATTCCAAGAAGTGATCGCAGAACCTAGATCATTAATGAGCAATTTTTCTTGGGTGTCAGTTATAAAATATATGTCTAAATATGCATAAATGCATTTTCTTTGTCGAGTCTGGATGCTTACTTGGTTTCATTGTCTCCAAGTACAGGATTAGGAAAACAACATAACTCTCCGAAAATTTTCTTTTTATGCCAAATCAAAATTCATAATTCTTATATGAATTTTGAGGTTTTCAATTCGATAAAAGAGAAAAAGAATGAAATTTCATCACCACATTTGGCTGAAAAGTGTATTCATCTTCATGCATTCACCCCTAAGTGTTGACGTGTACCATCCACATGTCACCTCCAAATCATCTAGTGTACCATCCAAATCGACCAAAAATGAATGTTTCCTATAAATTGACTATGCTTTAATGTCATCAAATCTACCCTATGTTTGTCAGTGTGCTTCCACACCATACTAGATACTAGATTTGGTGCATTCCTTGCTTTCACCATCAAACATGTGTGAGCTCAATATGGATCTATGTAGCTGGATTTACATATTATTGACTGTTGGATCTATCTCATGCACAAGCACACTTTAAACTTCTCACATGTTGCGAACCTGATACAAACATGGACCATTGATCATCATGTCTGATACAAATATAGGCATTGATCTTCTAAAGTTCAATCATCATGGAAACACCAATTTTAATTCAGTTTCTACATCAGGATGAAAATGTTCACAATATCCTACTTGTTCTTCTATTTCTCAAACTTCAGCTTTCCATTCAAGTATCCTGTGTAAGAACCTAATTTCATTACTCAAACACCCTACTTGGCCCTATACTGTGCAACCTTGGTTTGGCTCCCCCTGAGCTTTACATCAATGACACTGCATAACTTGACTTCAATAACAACATACACTACCAACAATAAATGGAACCATATTAAAGAACAGATAGACAACACTCACATCCATCAAAACAATTCATCTAACATATGAAAATATCATAAATCGTAATACTAAACATGTCAAAGGTAGGATATCCAATATATTCATACATCATAAAAAGGTGTCAAACAATGCATATCATTGAAAATTTGTGCATAATTGACCATATCAAAATAAGGATATAATAATATTAAACTGTCATGAAAGGTCATCATCATAAGAGTATCAATTCTTCATGTAATATTAATACTCAAAGCTTAAAAAAACAATAAGTATCAATGATACCATCAAGGACAAATCATGATAGGCACCATCAAATAACTATCAATCTTTTCTAAATTAATTAAGAAATATTAATACTCATCAAAATTGGATTACTCCATAGCGACTAGGTTCATCACACTTTATGGTTAATAGTCTATCAATCGCACAATTCAAGTTTAATATACCCATAAAGGCTATCTTGAGTGGATTCTCCAGGCATTGCCTATTATAATTTGAAACTCTGACATATACAATGGAGGTGTCATAATTAAAACCAAAGAAAACAAAAAATAAATAAAACAAAGAAGATTATCTATATATATATATATATATATATATATATATATATATATATATATATATAAGAGCATGGGAAGGAGTCATTGTGATGGAGCAGACAAGGGATTTTGGTTAGATGTTGTGTGTCTGCAGCATGTTGGCACAGCTGGCTGTACAGCGCGAGTACACATCTCCCTCTATATAGGGTAGACTCATTTTTATATTCCTTTACTGCCTCTATAACTATGTTTTTTACACCATTTTTACAGTGCCTGCCTTTTACCTACCCTGCAGTTTGACACTTTGACCCCTAGCTACCATCACCCATTTCTCCTTGCTACTCTCTCCCTTGGCGGTTACCATAGGTAGCTGGTGATCCAAGTTACCTGACAGCGATGGACCTCAATATGGTGGATTACTCGGAAGAACCGTTGGCGGAGGGTTCTATCTCGACGACCCCGCATTCTATTAAGCTAGGGTCACTTTCATCTAGTAGCGAGCTAACTGAGACAATTTCCAGTCTCCCCTCTCTCTCAGGTCCATCTGATCACTTGGTGATATTGCCAGACAACCCACCAACT
Organism: Pinus tabuliformis; assembly: GCA_031772625.1. Classification (NCBI taxonomy): domain Eukaryota; kingdom Viridiplantae; phylum Streptophyta; class Pinopsida; order Pinales; family Pinaceae; genus Pinus; species Pinus tabuliformis. Next base: position 927,783,389 of record CM062810.1, on the reverse strand, counting down.
TGGCTGTCCCTCTCCACTCGCCCGTCGTCTCCGTCATCCCTAGGGTTTTCAACGGGGTGCCTTAACCGTAACCCTCCGTCTCCTACCCCTAGTCACAACTCCCATCCCCCTCTGTCCATTTATCCCCCCGCTCCTCTCGTTCCATATTCCTCAACGACTCCCCTGATTATGCTGCGCTCATCCTTTCCCCATTTTGGCAGTTTCACTAATATCCCCCCTTTATCAAATTCCCTCCCTGTCGACTCATCCCTTCCCCCCGTGAACCCCCCTAAATCTGAGTACATCTCTAACCATCGAGGAGACTCAACTGCTGAAGTAAGGCCTTGTAAGAAGACCAAGTGCTTTCAGAACAAAGTTGTTGACACCTTTCTCAAGCTCGAGGAGGATATCCAGCTCAGTGATACAATGGATTTCGCAGATAGGGTTCTAGTCGGAAGAATTTCGGGACAGAACTATATGGTGGCTGGCTTAAAAACATGGGTCTCAGAGGTCTGGGGGCATCATTTAGCAGACCTACCCTAGTACAGACATTTGTGAAAGGGTGTTTTTCCTTATGTTTCTCCATGCCAGATCACACAAACTGGGTCCTATCGTCATACTAGCACTTTGAGCATGCCCTAGTCCTATTGAAGCATTGGTCACCCCTCTTCAACCTAGATACAGAAAAAGATAGGCGTTTGCTTGATCTAGGTCAGATTATCAGGGATCCCATTACACTTTTGGTCAGAAGACATTTTCCGCCGCATTGGGAACTCAATTGGCACACACATGGAATTTGATAAATCCTATTTATCTACTGGAAAGATGGATTTTTCTAGGATTCTGGTGCATATGGATACCAGAGGAGGGTTATAGGAATACATTACTATTCAATGGAGATCTTTCACCCGAAAGCAGCCATTGGAGTATGAAGGTATACCCTACAGATTTCGCAAATGCCACAAGGTCGGACACGTATATAAGGACTGCCCCTTGATAGAAAAGAGTGGTCACCAATCAGAGGACAAAGACCAGGATGCTCGTACCCCTTGGGACCAACCTCAACCAGCTATGGAAGTGGAAGATCAGTCACAACAAGTCCTGACAGAAGCAGACAAGGCGCACGAGAAAGAATCAAGGAAGAAGCGTGGTAAAGCTCCACTTCGGCCTCCCTCCCCACCTCTAACGAGAGCTCGGGTGGCTATAGGGGACTCTTATTCCATGGGTATGACTAATTCTCCTCTCTCTCTCTTGCATATACTACCTTTGTTTCTCCTCTATTGCCATCCTTTCCATTACATGACTGGACTTCAGATTCTTCGGTCGCACCCCTCAATATCTCTCATTTGTTTTCTCATCCTCCCTGGCTCTTCCATCAGCCCCCTCACTTTTAGCACTGCCCCTTAGTGCCTCCCCCTCCCACTTACTCCCTCCCTCAGCCTTCCCTCTCCAGAGCACCCTCTCCATATTACCTATTCACCCTCCTCCGGAATCTCGTTACCCCCTTCGCTCTAGAATGCAATCTGAGGGCCTCGACATCACAGGCTTCAGGATAGACTCTAACCCCCCTCTTCCCAAACCCCGACAGCATCCCTCCCATTTATCCAAAGCCAACCATTAGGTTGGGGAGGAAATTGCATATGGAAAATAGAAAACCATCGACTGGGCCCTCAGAGCAGAGCAAACCCCTATCACCCCCTCTCCATGAAGCTACTCTCCTTCAACTATTGCGGGATGGCTAGCCTAGATAAAAAACTAGCCCTAAAGCGTATATTTTTCACAGAACTTGTAGACATTATATTCCTTAAAGAAACCCTTGACCCTGCGAGCACCATCACCCCCTTACTTGAATCTTGGCTACCAGGCTGGACTTTCCACTCCCTAGATGCCATGGGCAGATCTGGTGGGTTAACCTTGGGTATCTGCAATCGTACCATCAAGAATCTGAGGGTTTGGGGAGGACAGGGGTTTTTGAGAGCATGCATCTACTCACCTACTCTTGAAGCAGACTTCAGGATCATTAATGTATATGGTCCCTGTTAGGACAGAGCCGGTTTTTGGAGGAAACTGCTTAATACAACCATCCTACAACAAGATAACATCATCTTGGGGGGGACCTAAATTTCTCCTTGGGTTATGCAGAAACTTGGGGAAATCAAGCACAGGTGGATGCATTGTCTGCTTTCTTTGAGAACCTCCTGGATATCCACAACTTTATTGATATCCCCTCAGCCAAATTGCAGCCCACCTGGAGGAACAATAGAATAGGGGATGCAAGCCTATCTAGACGGCTTGATAGATTCGTCATAAAATAATACTTGGTCAATAGGGGATCTCGTATCAAACAATGGGTGAGCTTTGGTAGCCTATCTAATCATCGACCTATCTACCCAGAGCTATAGGATGTAATAGACAAACTAAGGGCCCTATTCAAATTTAATTCCACATGGCTACGAGATGTGGAATACATAAAAATGGTGACCAATTTTTGGAAGTCAAACCCCCCTGGCTCTATAGGGAACCTCATACACAAATTCTCGCATAATATGGAGTTGAAGTCCCTCTCCAATATGTGGGCTAAGAAGAAAAGGGAAGCAGAAGAGCATAGTCTCAGAATAGCAGAGGAATATATCTACTCTTTTGATGAGGACACAAGAGGATTTATAGCATCTCAGTAGAAAAAGGATAAATACTATGCATCTTTGCAAAAGAGAACTCAAATATTAAGAGACAAAGAAGAGAGCTGACAACTCCGTAGCCGGGTCATCTGGCTGAAGAAGGGGGATGATAACACTAAATTCTATCATAAAATGCCAACGGGAGGAAGGCCATTAATACAATATGGGAGCTCAAAGACACACATGGATGATCAGTTCAATCCTTCCAAGAGCTAGCTGCATTAGCATGTTCACACTTCAAAGGCATCTACATGGCTCTGCCCAATGCTACCCTGGCTGAAGTAATGTGAATTGCGTAGCTCTTTCCCGGTTATGTAGACTAGGAGGCGGAACAGGAACTCATGCGAGAAGTTTCTCTAAAAGAGCTAGAAGATACTCTGAAGTGGCTAAAGAAGGACAAAATTCCGGGGCCGAATGGATGGAAAGTGGAATTTTACATCGCCTTCTTTGAGGTTTTAGGAACAGACCTCCAGCAAATCATAGAGGAGAGGAGAAGGAACGGAAGGATATCAGATGGCCTTAAATACACTTTTATTGCACTCATCCCCAAAGATGACAAGCCCTCCTCCTTTGATGACTTCAGACCTATATCCTTATGCAATTGTATATATAAAATTATATCCAAGATTATAGCCAATCGAATAAAGCCAATTCTGTCTCTTCACATATCCCATGAACAATTTGCCCTTTTGCATAATAGGCAAATACATGAGGCAAATGGTACTGCTCAAGAACTCCTTCATTATGTATAGCTCAAGAAACTAAAAGCAATGATTCTGAAGATAGACCTATCTAAAGCCTTTGATAGAGTCAACTGACTATAACTCTGAATCCTATTAACTCAATTGAGATTTCCTTTTTCTTTCGTTAAGCGGATCATGAGTTGTATAACAGATGTTCCTTACAGTGTTCTCATTAATGGATTGGCATCCCCCTTTTTTCATGCAGAGCGGGGTCTCAGGAAGGGATGCCCCCTATCCCCACTACTGTTCCTTGGAGGGCCTAAGAAGAATTATAGGACAAGAACACAGACAGGGGAGAATCAAGGGCATCAAAATCACTGACACAACTATATTGACTCATTTGCTCTTTATGGATGATGTTCTCATATTCTTCAACGGGGGCATCAACGATCTCTCTGCTCTTCACCAAGCTATTGGTACCTTTCAGATGGCCACATGTATGGTGCTGAACAAATCCAAATCCACTTTAACAGCATTTGGGTGCTCCCAAAACGAATTACAATTCACCGTAAGGAGATTCCCCTTTACTACCCAACCTATAGAGGAAGGTCTGAGGTACCTTGGCTACTGCCTGAAGCCGTTTGGTTACAAAATAGCTAATTGGATCTGGCTTATTACTAAGGTAGAAAAGCTTTTGAACATATGGTACCATAAATACCTGTCGAGGGCAAGCAGGTTCGTTCTGATCAAAGCCGTTTTAGAAGCAACACTTGTATACTGGATGACCTTAGCCTGGATTCCTAGGGGCATTCTAGATAGGTTGCAAAACATTTGTTGTCGCTTTCTATGGAAGGGGAAACAAACAGGGAAAAATTTTGCCTGGACAAGATGGGAATCCTTGGCATTGCCTAAACAATGGGGTGGATGGGGGATTAAGAGATTGGACACATTTTCCAAAGCTCTTGCAGCAAATTTGGGTTGGCAGCTACTCAATAATCACAGTCTATGGATGAAGGTTGTTACTTCAAAATACATCACCCCTTAACCCACTTGATTCGATTAGACATGGCCACTAATCTAGCGGGAACATATCTATCATTTGGAAGGAAGTAACAAAAGCTATGGACCTAATAAGAAATGGATTGACTTGGAGAATTCAATCCAGTTCCCGGGTGCGCATAGGAGAAGACCCCTGGGTAGGCTATGGTAATGCACACAGACTTCCCGAAGAACTGAGAACACACCTCGCTGATCAAGGTATAACACATATATGCCATATAGTTGACAATGGTCGATCCTCTCTGACACAATAGGCCTAGAAAACAGGATTTTCTCTAAACATTCCCCCGCCCTAAGAACAAGACTGGAGAGACTACATATTTGCATTAACTAAGGCCCATATCACAATCACAAAAGGAGATGATGATCTCATTTGGGCCCTTGCCAAACATGGATATTATGCCCACAAGATAGGATATCTAGTTCTGATGGATCCCCTCAAGCCGCCAGCCTCTGAGCCTTGGTGGAACCTTTAATGGAAGTTAAAAGCGGCCCCAAGAATGGAGTTGCTTCTATGGTCTATATTAAACAACAAGGTCCTAACGGGAGCAAACCTGATGAAACAATCTTTCTCAGGGCCTTTCTGGTGCCACCTATGCGAGAATAGCAATGAAGATACAAAAGACCTCTTTCTAGACTACTCTATCTCACAAGAGCTATGGAATGGTTTTCTCTCAATGGTCTCCATTCATATTCGGTCGCACAAAAACAACTTAAAGGATGCATGGAATAATTGGTGGAAAGACACCATAGGCAAGGAAAGGAATATACCTCTGCTCATATGTTGGGCATTATGGATAGCTAGGAATCAAATTATATTTCAGCAAAAGTCCCCCTACTGGCCTTCCACACTGAACAAAACCTTAGCAGATTATCATTCAATGCATAAAGACACCAGTCAAATACAGCACAGAAATATTGAGACAGAAGTCATAAACTCCTCCATACCATGTGCTTACTTTGATAGATCGACACAGGAATTGGGCTGTGGGGGGGGGAGCCGTATTGCACTTATCAGTATAAAATTCTTTCAAAATACAAATGGGTTTGGGTAGAGGAATAAATAACTATTCTGAGCTTTTAATTGATAAATACCTCATCCAATACGCTATTTATAAACAATGCACAAACCCGCAACTATATGGTGACTCAAAACTAGTTGTTAACTGGATCAACAAAAAACACATCTGCAATGCATATACATTGAAGCATATTCTGGATGAGACTCATAGACTTATTATGTCTTTTGACTCTTTCACTTGCCATCATATTTATAGGGAGCGAAACACAGTTTCCGACCACTTATCCAAGGAAGCACCACTCAAGGATGGCGATACTTGCTTGATATGCGAGGAAAAGTATGGTGTTGTCTATCAGCACTACCACAGACCCTTCATAGACCCTGAATATGTTTGAAGCAGCATTGCAAGGGACAAGAAATCTTTGACATTATCTTTTTTCTTATATTGTAAATATTTATCAGTACTTTTATATAGCACCATACCCTCTCTGTGAAGAGGCCAGTAGTTCTCTATTTTTGTTATTCTCATATAGCTCACTCCCTGCATGGAGGAATGTACAAAAGTTTTTTTCATGTTTTTGAATAGGCAATGCCTCACTTAAGTAATGCTCTGCATATACAAAATGTAATTTTCTCCGATAATGAAAATTACGACTAATATATATAGATATATATAGATATATATATATATATATATATATATATATATATATATATATATATATATATATATATATATATATATATATATATATATATATATATATATATATTCAAGGGGATAAGGGAAAGTATTTTCTTATCTGATATCCTCCTCTAATAATAGGAAAATGTATTTTCTTATCTCAGGTGTAAATGATATTATTTCCTATAACTAGGGTTTAAAGCCACAATATAGCAATGAAAAGAAACTTAGAATTTATGCCCAAACAAATAAGAGAACTCCATTAAACTACTATATAGGGTTGATCTGTGCACGTGGCTAGACAAAGGTTGATGTAAATCACTCAATCAAATATTCCTACTTTAATCTTATGTTAGAATTAGAACAATAGCATATTCAAAAAACCTTGATTTTATAACATGAAAAAATTCATGATTCAATGCTTATATAACAACATACTAAATTATTGCCCATGGGACTTTGGATTGATGGTGAATGGGTGTACTATTAAGGCACTCCTTATGATAGGTCACTGGTTCAAATCCCCCATGGGTGCTTACCTACCCCAAAAAAAAACATACTAAATTACAAAAATATTGAATTGGAAGAAGGGAAAGAGTTCCTTTTAATTGAGTGAACAATAATACAAAAGGATAAAATAAGCCTAGTAACTTGGTGCACGCACCACATGAAATTGTCCTCCTCATCCGGAGTAGTGAAGATCTCTATAGATAGCATTTTTCTTCCAAATTAAATGAGGGACGTAAGGGGGTCAACTCAAAGAAAAGTAAGAAAATTCATGTTTCATTACTCAAAGAGTTATTAAAATAATAATGAAATGAAATTTCAATATTTTTGTAAGTATAAGTATGCTAAATCAAGGGATCCAATGTACCTTTACAACACCCTAGACATGCTTTTATACTTTGAATAATTGGTTGACGATATCAGAATACAGATTATAATAACTAGATTATGGTTCAAACCCCACAGAAAATCACTTATAATGTGTATATTTAAAAAACTTTAGTGCATTTGAAGGGATACATAAATTTCTTTATTTTTTTTTTCTAATTCTATGAAAATCCCAATAACTTATGTAAAGTCAAAAATACTTTTTTTAAAGAATTGTTAATAAAAAAGAAGTCTACATAAAAGAAAGAAACTCCATATTAATGTTGGAAAATATATTATAATACTAATTCTATTTTTTCTATAAATACTAATATAACTAACTTGGCATGATCAAGTAATTTTCATATTTTTGTGATTAAGATATTTTTCCACTTTCCTTAAACCATGAATCCATCCCACCAAGTAAAATTAAGCTACTCCATCAACCATTAAATCTTAAAAGCGTCAATTATGAATGTGCAAGAAAACTAATTTTATAAGGTTACAAAGAGTTATGAAATTAAATTATATGAATGTTCAACTCCCATGATTACAAATAGCTACCAAAAAATGTATGGAATAGATTTCATGGATGAGGTCACTTTTCTTATGTGGTCCATAAGACCTTAACATCTATCTGTGCAAATATAGAAATATTGAAAATATGTGGATGGGTAGAAAAGGAATCTAGTTACATTTATCGCTATAAAATGCACTAATTTGGCCATCTAGGGTTGCTTATGATCAATCCCCTTCTCAAATTAATTTTTTTATTCTTCTTGCCTGATAGTGGCCATAGAATCATAACATATTTTTGTCAACTGAGCTTTTGATTAGCATCAAGGAGGACTTGATAAGCGGTGATGAGGAGGATTTGATAAGTAGCGAGGAGTATTTGATGAGAAATAATGAGGAAATAAAAGGATATAAGCACTATCTAGAGGCTTCTTCGTCCATGACATGCATAAGCACACTTTAGACTTCACACGTGTTGTGAGACCGATATAAATATGGACCATTGATCTTCATGTTTGACACATATCTAGGCATTGATAATCTAATGGTTAATCATCGTTGGAACACAAGTTTTGGTTTGTGAAAAACTAATTTTTGTTCAATGTCTGCACGAGCATGGAAATGATTCCAAAATCTTACTTGTCCTTCTACTAGTTGAAAATCATCTCCCCATGCAAGAACCCTATGTAAGCACTTGATTTCATTGGCTCAACACCCTACTCGACACTCTACTCTATGATAACCATTTGACTCCCCCTGAGCTTGACATCAACGACAATGCATAACTTGACATTAATAGCATCACGCACTACCAACAATAATATGGAATGTGATATTGGTAAGAAATCATGTACATGTATACATCATAATAGAGAGTGCATGTATCAAAATTCAAACTATGTTGCACATTCAACAAAGGGGTATCCTAGCACATATATATATCATACCAAGGTATCTACCATATGTGTATATATTGTGAACCATATTAAAGTAATAATATCTAACACTCACCTACATTAAAACAAGTCATCCAACATATGCACATCATTAAAAATATGCACATCCTTGATCATATCAAAATAAGGATACACTAATATTAAATAAGATCCTGAAGACAAACCACATTAGATGGTTCAAAACATTGACCAACAATTAATGATGTGATTAATTCAAAAGACCACCTCATAAATAATACTAAATTGCACAAGTGGTTATCATCATAAGGATTCCAATGCTTTGTGTAATATTAATACTCAAAACATGAAAATATCAACTAGTATCAACCATGCCATCAAGGAAAAATCATGATATCCATTATCAAATAAGCACTAATATTATCTAAACTAATTAAGAAATATTAATACTCATAAAAAAATTAGATTTTTTCATCATCATACGCAATGCTCAATATAGATGAGCATAAATGGGATGGTGAGTATAAAACATTTCCTTTTACTAGTTAGACATATGTGTCAACACAACATCAGTGTCATGTAAGCAACATATCTAAAAGGGGTCACTTATCATATTCCATAACCAGATACATTTATCAAGTCACATATATATGATGTGTAAACTAAGTATCTAATTACGAAACATCGCAGAAGAGGAGTTCAACTAACACTCAAATTTCAGTTATAATGTATCCATCTGTTAGGCCCCTATAATACTAGTGATTCCCCCATTACTATTTTCATTGTATCCCTTATTGTTATTTTTGTGCCCTTATGTTATTACTGTTATGTCGGCTTGATTATATTGTGACCCCTTAGACTCCTATATATAGAAGGGACGTTTAGTCATTTGTATCATCCAAGAATTGTTCATTTGTGTAATGTAAAGTAGGTTTTCTCCTCGAAGAGGCTGAATTCTAAGGTGTTGATCTATCTTTTCTATCTTTTTGTGAGTTGGTTTCCTAAAATTTGGCATCAGAGCTTTGGATTCTACGGTTTCGCTACTCCAAACAAGTCATCGTGGAATTTTCACTATAACCTTTTTTTTTGCGATGTTTCAGAAGCTACAAACAAAACCCATTTGAGCTGGAATCGTTCTGAAATTTGGGTCTAAATTTTAGAGCTTGTCTTGCTATATTTGCGGAGATATGATCTGAGGAAGTTATGGTTTTTTCAGACTCCGAATTACATTCCAAACAAATGACCTGGGGAAAATTGTCATAACTTTCGGTTTGAGCATCAGATTGAAATTTCATAAGAATTTTCAAAAAGAGCACGACCTGTATTTACTAAGCTCGAAAGAGTGATGCGTGACACGTCATACAAGTTCACTCTACTGAACTATTCTATAATCAGGTCACCTTGGGAGATTTGGCATAACTCTTCCTTGGAGAATCCAATAATGATCAGACTTGTGAGGTTAGAAAAAGGACTCAAGGGGCTACCAGAGGACGATATTTTAGATATTTGAGATCCACAGTTACAAAGATACAATAGATTCAATATCGCACTCTTACAAAGTGAAAAAAAGGTGTGTAGTTTTTTTTTAATTTTGCATAAGATTGGTTTGAAAAATTAGTTTGAAGGAATTCAAATGGAATAGTGAAGAATTATTAGCATTAATTAATGCCCCAAAGAAAGAAAATGGAAACAACTAGTAAGCACCCTGAAATCTCTAGCATTACTTGTGAAGAAGAGGAAGAAATGCAACATGATATATCAAAATTACAAGACCAAGTACAACAAATTTCACTCTGACTAAAGGTAAATGAACCCAATATGAATGGCGTGGAAGCTAATACGAATGGCATGCAAGTTAAGATGGATGGCATGGAAGCTAAAATGGATGGCGTGGAAGCTAATATGGATGGCATGGATGCTAAGATGAATGGCATGGATGCTAAGATGAATGGCATGGATGATAAGAGGGAAGAATTGAAGATAAATTTGAATAAGTTGCTACAAGAAATCGTCACTAATGGTGAAAGGGTAGTAAAGGAAACTCATGATGAGAATAAAAGAAATTTTAATCATGATTTCATAGACTCTAATGTTAGATTGAAGACCCACCATGTTCCAAAAATCAATATGAGGAAGTTTGATGGCAAGGATCTCAGAACATGGATACTAGAGATGGAGCAATTTTTTGATCTCCATAATGTGCAAAACAAACAAAAGGTATGTATTGCAACTTTATATTTGGAACCAAATTAGTTTGTACAGTATCGATGCCTTTTCTCGCATAAACAAATTATCACTTGGGCAATTTTTACGGAAGAAATGGTAGCACATTATGAGGATACAAAAAGCAACACCTATTTTAGCCAATTGATAAATCTCAAACAAAAGGGTTCAGTGATGGAGCACACTGAGGACTTCCAAAAATTGAACATAAGGGTAAAAGATATTCTAGAGGAGCATAGGATTGATGTGTTCATAGGGACTTTAAAGGATAATATCCAACATGAGGTTCACCTTTGGGAACCTGATTCATTGGAGAAGGCATTTAGGTTAGCAAGAAAAATGGAAAGCAAAATTATGGCAACGAGGAAGCCTACCACTCACAACTATAAAGATGGAAGTGTTGTTGCCCCTAGCCTTCTAGAACCTACAAGGTTGACACAACAACAATTGGAAGAAAAAAGAGAAAAATGGCTTTGTTACAGTTGTGATAGCAAATACACTAAAGGTCATAAGTGTGATGAGAAGAAATTATCCTACATAGATTGTGAAGAGGAGGAAGAAAAGGAATAAGAAATGTCAAAAAAGAGAGGATATACTCCAGGAACAAACCCTAGATAAAGAAGAAATCAATCCAACCATATCTTGTAATGCATTGGTTGGAATTACCACTCCTCAAACTATCAAGATAGAAGGACATATCAAGAAGAAAATGGTAATAGTGTTGATTGATTCGGGAAGTACCCATAATTTTATTCATTGTAAGATAGCAAAGGAATTGAGCAGCTTCCTATATCCAGCACCAAAGTGTCAAGTGATGGTTGCAAGTGGAGGAACCATAAATTTCTCTGGAAAGTGCCATAATATCAAGATATCCATCAGAGAATATGTATTGAATATCCCAATGCTTTCCATTCCAATGGGTGGTGCTGATGTTGTACTAGGAGTCCAATGGCTACAATCCTTGGGTACAATAGCTTTTAATTTTCAAGAACTTCTCATGAAATTTTGTGTGGAAGGAAAGGAAGTTGAATTAAGGGGTATTGCAGGGAAACCAAGAAAGATAATATGCTCTAACGGTATGCCAAAGCTTCTAAAGAAGGAACAACGAGGTGTAATTGCACAATTATGTTCGCTAGAGGTTCCCAGATCGAAATCATCTATTTCTCCAGATCTCCAAAAAGTCTTGGAAAATCATTCCAAGGTATTTGAGACTCCCAAAGGTCTCCCACCTATTTGTGATCATGATCATGCTATTCATTTGATTCCAGGAAGTGTTCCTCCAAACATCAGTCCGTACAGATATCCTTATGCCAAAAAGAGTGAAATTGAATGTATGGTTGCAAAAATGCTAGAGGTTGGTATAATTCAACCTAGTCAAAGTTCTTTCTCTGCTCTAGTAGTATTGGTGCACAAGAAGGATGGATCATGGTGCATGTGTCTGGATTATAGGGAGATCAACAAGCTCACTATTAAAGATAAATTTCCCATTCCCATAATTGATGAATTACTTGATGAATTGCATGGATAAATTTACTTCACCAAGTTGGATCTTTGTTCAGGATATCATCAAATCAGAATGAAGACTGAAGACATTTTGAAAACAACATTTAGACCTCATGAGGTTCATTATGAATTTTTGGTCATGCTTTTTGGCCTTACCAATGCACCTTCTACATTTCAAGGTTTGATGAATTCCATTTTCAAACCCACCCTTAGAAAATTTGTGTTAGTATTTTTTGATGATATACTAATCTATAGCAAGTCTTGGAAGGATCATGTCGAACATGTTGACAGGGTGCTCAAACTATTGGAGGAGAAACAATTATATGATAAAAGCTCCAAATGTTTCTTTGGAGTACAAGAGTTGGAATATCTAGGTCATATTGTGTCTCATGAAGGTGTTAAGGTAGACCCTAGCAAAATTAAATCCATTAAGGAATGGAAAATCCCCACATCCATAAAGCAACTGTGAGGATTTCTTTGGTTGACAAGGTATTATCGCAAGTTTGTTAATAATTATGGGAGAATAGTAGCACCTTTAACAACATTATTGAAGAAAGATGCATTTTCATGGACTCCAGAAGCAACAAAAGCCTTCGAACATCTTAAAGAGGAAATGTGCTAAGCAGCGGTCTTAGCTACACTGGACTTCACAAAAAACTTTATTGTGGAATGTGATGCTTCAGGAAATGGAATTGGTGCTATTTTAATGTAAGATGAAAGACCCATTTGTTTCGAAAGTTGTCTAATCAAGGGAAAGTATTTGCACAAAGCTATTTATAAGGGAAATGTTGGTAATTGATCCGGATTTAAACAGGAACGCAACAAATTACAGAGATAACCATATACACAAAGATGCAGTGCAAATAATACTTCATTTCATTAATGGAAAATACTGAAATATGCTTACAACCAGAAATGGAAATAAACCAGCTAGGGCGATGGTAGCTTATCTCTGAGAAGAGATGTGATGGCTACATGCCTCTAAACTGTGTTACAATGAGGCTCGAAGGCCTATTTATTGTTGAGAAACAATGAAAAACCCTTAACATTCCAAAACCTAACCCTAGGAGATGAAACGCCAAACTGTGGGCCCCGTTTGGGGTAAATTGGTACATCAACTTCCCGGGGTCGTAACTTTGGCATATGATCTCCGTTTGACGCATACAATAGCTCGTTAGAAAGATCTATCCGAGAAATACCATTGTTGGAACGGGCAACATCGGTACATTCTATGGACCCATGCTGACCCCGGATTCCCCAAAAAACGTCGTTTAGGGCCTCAAAACGGCTCCGGAAGTTCAGGACCCGAAAAACTGCAAAAAATAGTAAGTTGTGCTACAATTAAGGAAACTGAAAATGCTGAGAAAGACAAAGGTGGGGGTCCAGGTGGACTTGACAGGTGGCCACCAATATCCACCTGGATCATTCCTCCCCCCTTAGGAAGCAATGGTCCCCATTGCGTTGAGCTCCTCCATGAGATGAGGAAACTTTTGCTGAACTTGTTCCCTGGTGAGCCACTTGCCCTGCTGAAGGAGTTGGCCGGCTTTGACAACTCGATACAGTTGGATATTCTGTTGGCGAGTGTTCTTGATCTGTGTGTCCATGATCTGATCAGTTGCAGCTTGTTCCATGCAATCTGGATTTAATTCTGTGGGTTTGAGCTGTTCTGCAATGTCGGATGTGTCTAGCAATGGTGGAAAGTATGGCCGAAGGCGGTCCACATTGAACACTGGGTGCAGGCCAAGGAATGGGGGAATGCTGAGCTCAAATGCATTGTCTCCCATAGCCTTAGTAATGGTGTAAGGACCATATCGGAGTGGTCTCAATTTCCGATAGGCTCCAGTAAGGCGTTCCTTTTGCAAATGCAACCAGACTTTGTCGCCCACTTGAAACTTGTGTGGCACCCGATGTTGATCATGTCGCTGCTTGTACTTGGCATTTGATTTCTCAAGAATGTCATGGACCTGCTGGCGAATATGTTGGATGTGCTCAATGAAGCTGGTGGCCTTATCTGTTTCGGACTGGACATGAGCTGAATTCATGTGAGTAGCTGCAAGTGGCATGGCCACATCAATGGGGCATAGTGGCTGGAATCCCAAACCCACCTGAAAAGGGCTATGGCCAGTGGAGCTATGAAGAGCTCGGTTGTAGCTGTGCTGAACATAGGGGAGGCTCTCGTCCCATGTGCGTGGATGCTTTGAGTTATACATGGGCAGAATGTGCACAATCATCCTATTAACAACCTCTGTCTGGCCATCAGTTTGAGGATGGAAGGCTGTGGACTTCGTGAGTTTGGTATCCAGCATTGACCAGAGACTGGACCAAAATGCGCTGAGAAACTGACTGTCCCGATCTGAGATGATAGACTGTGGGATCCCAAAGTGCACCCACACTCGTTCAAAGAAGAGTTTAGCAGTGGCTTCTGCTGTGATATTCTTCTTGCAGGCCACCATAATGGCCATCTTCGAGAACCTGTCGATGACCACAAAAACACAGTCATTCCATGCTTAGTGGAAGGAAGGCCTGACATGTAATCCATGGAGATGGATTCCCAAGGTCGCCTAGGGGTAGGCAACGGGGTATAGAGGCTGTGCTTCTTAATGGTCGGTTTGGGAATGGCACAGGCAGTACATGATCTGATGTACTTCCCAACATCCTGTCGAAGATTTGGCCAATAGAAATAATTTTGCAGTACTGCCACTGTTTTCTCGACCCCGAAATGCCCAGCAGCCCGAGTGTAGTGTGCTTCCCATATCATCTTGGCACGCTCGCTTGAAGGAACACAAAGGTGACCGAGGTGGCATAATAGGGCATCCTGGAGGTGAAAATCTGCAACACGCCAACCCTCCAAGAGTGTCTGGTATGTGTGGCCGAATTCTGGGTCGCTTTTGTAGAGAAGTGGCCAATCAGAAGTCTTGTGCCCACAAGAGTTGAGCACGGTGGTTAACGCCATGATCGGTGGTCGACTGAGGCAATCTGCAACATTATTGGTGCTGCCCTTCTTATACTTGATATTCAAGTGGAATTGTTGCAGGTATGTAGACCACTTCTGATGGCGATCATTCTGCAATTTCCCTTGGGTTTGTATGAACTGCAGGGGTCGGTGGTCTGTGTGGATGACCGTTTCTTTCCCTAAAATGTAATGCTTCCATTGTCGGCAAGCCTATACAATGGAATACATCTCTTTATCATAAGTGGGGTACTTCCGGACTGTGTCTGAAAGTGTTTCACTGTGATATGCCACTGGATGTCCATGTTGAGTAAGGACTGCCCCAATAGCATAGTCAGAGGCATCTGTCTCGACCTCAAATGGTTGTTGTAAATCTGGTAACGCGAGCACTGGTGTCGTGCAGAGGCGATCCTTCAACTCCATGAATGCCTTCTGTTGAGATTCAGACCAAAAGAATTTTGCTTTCGCCCCTCCCTTGGTGACCTGACTCAAGGGCCAAGAAATATGAGAAAACCCCAGCACAAACCTGCGGTAGAAGTTGGCAAGACCTAGAAAGCTGCGGAGCTCTGTTAGAGTGGTTGGAGAGGGCCAATCCCGAATGACTTGGATCTTGGCTGGATCGACATGCACCCCTTGTTCATCAATGATGTATCCTAGATACTGAACCTGGGTCATGCCAAAAGTGAATTTCTCCAAATTGGCACATAGCTTGTGTTGCTGCAGTGTTTGGAGAACCTGTCGGATGTGGTGGAGGTGCTCTTCCCAACTCTGGCTGAAGATCAGAATGTCATCCAAGTATACTACTACAAAGGAGTTGGTGAATGGCCACAAGATGTCATCCATTAGCCTCATAAAGGTTGCAGGAGCATTCGTCAATCCGAAAGGCATGACCAACCATTCGAAGAGGCCCTCCTTGGATTTGAAGGCAGTCTTCCACACATCAAAGGGTTTGATTGGTACCTAGTGATATCCTGACTTCTGATCGATCTTGCTGAAATATTTCGCCCCCTTCAGTTGGTCTAGGAGGTCATCAATCCGCGAGACCGGGTACCTATTACGGACAGTGATCTTGTTCAGCGCCCAATAGTCAATACAGAGTCTCCACGTCCCATCCTTCTTCTGTACCAATACGATCGGGTTCCCACAGGGCGATGAACTCGGACGGATGTGACCTTTCTGCAGGAGCTCCTGAATCTGCCTCTTGATTTCATTGTTCTCCAGAACGGAGCACCGATAAATTGGTCCATTGGGTAGCGGCGCACCTGGGGTCAGATCGATGGAGTGCTTGACTTGACAGTGCAGAGGAACCCCTGCCGGGGAGGTGAAGATGTCCTCGTACTCCTCCACAATCTTGTCCATCTGTAGTTGTCGTGCAGAGGGACCCCGTCTGGAGGCCGCGGCCACTGTCTTCTTCTTTCCTTGAGGGCGTATCATCAGGAAAACAAATTTCCTAGTTTTGGAAATGATCTTACTGCATTGTTTTGCAGTAATCAAAGAGATGGCGGCAGGTGGTGCTACCTCTGGTATCCTGAACAACTTATTTCCCAATGTAATAATAACAGCACGGGGCCTTGATTCATACACAGCATGTCGCTTCCACAAGTATGGTTGTCCTAGTAGTACATCACAAACTTCAAGGGGAGCAATGTCACACAATACCTCATTCGTGAAGGGCTTGATGTTGTATGGAAGGCGACACTGCTGGCTCACGCGAAGATCTCGTCCTTGGTGAAGCCACCCAATGGTGTATGGTTGTGGATGTGCTGTGGTCGGTAAACCCAACCGCTTCACGACCTCTACCGAAATGAGGTTCTTTTGACTCCCGCTATCAACAATGAACTGTATCGGGGAGCCCTTTACCCACATCTGAGAGTGGAAGAGACGCTCCTCCTCCTCTGGATCTTCGGGTTCATTTTTTTGGATCTTTGCGGTAGCAACAGTGGCGCTAGGATCCGCATCAATGATCTGCTTCCCTTTTTCATACCCCTTATCGGGTTCTGACTCAGAGTCGGAACATGCATCTGATTCTGAAACCTTTAGCTCAGCCACCAGTGACTGCTTGGCCCGACACTCACTTGTGTTGTGAGTGGAGCTCTTATGGAACTCGCACCATTTTCCAGTGTCCTTTCTCGGCTTCGCGGCGCTGTTCTTTGCTTGCAGCTTCGGCTGGTTGTCTTGGGCTGTCCCGCCTTGGCTTTGTCCTTTTTTTGTGGTTTCGGGGCACCTTTCCCCTGCTTTGGATTCGCAGATCCAAAGTCTCGCTTCTTTTGTTTAAACTTCTGCTCGACCTTGACGGCATATCGGTATGCTGCGCCGAGCGAGGGGATGTTTAGGAATTGTATTTCTTCCTGGATGTACTTGTGCAGGCAGCCATGGTATTTGAGTATCAAATGTTGCTCTGAATCCTTGATACCCAACTTTGTGCGAAGGGTATGGAAAAGATTGGTGAACTCCGGCACGTCTTGGTCCCTTCCCTGCCGCAGCGTGGTCCACTTTATGTATTCATCCTCATAGCTTCCAACAGGGTAGTACTGCTCCTTGACGGCATCCCAGAATGAATCCCAGGTGGGTGTGGCTGAAAATAGTGAGCCAGTACTTTCATCCTTCTGCTCGCAGTAGGTTTCCCACCAGTCCTTGACGTGGGGGGCTGCTTTGAGGAGAGCAAAAACAATCTTTTCCCGACTCGAAAATTCATGAACAGAAAAATAACCCTCTAGCAGATTTAACCATTTATCTATAGCATCTGCGTCTATCTGACCCTCGAATATGGGGATTTCAAAATTAACTTGTACCTTGAAGGGTGTGGCGTTTCCAGAGGTAGCTGCTGGAAGCCGATGCGTTGCTTCTGGGTAGCCGCTGAAGGATCTGGGCAAAGCTGTCCATCATCGCGTTCCGTTGTCGCTCGAGGGCTTCTTCGAGCAAGATTTTGATGGGATCTCCGGCCCCCTCGTCTTTCTTCTCGTTCGCCATGGGAGGCCGTTGGGATTTGCAAGGCTGGTATTGCAAAGGTTCAACCAGTTCAAGCCCTAACTCCTTATATCCCGACCTTGTTGGGGACATGCAAAGAAAAATAGAGAAAAAGCAGACCGCTCTGATACCACTGATCTAGATTTAAACAGGAACGCAACAAATTACCGAGATAACCATATACACAAAGATGCAGCGGAAATAATACTTCATTTCATTAATGGAAAATACTGAAATATGCTTACAACCAGAAATGGAAATAAACCAGCTAGGGCGATGGTAGCTTATCTCTGAGAAGAGATGTGATGGCTACATGCCTCTGAACTGTGTTACAATGAGGCTCGAAGGCCTATTTATTGTTGAGAAATAATGAAAAACCATTAACATTCCAAAACCTAACCCTAGGAGATGAAACGCCAAACTGTGGGCCCCGTTTGGGGTAAATTGGTACATCAACTTCCCGGGGTCGTAACTTTGGCATATGATCTCCGTTTGACGCATACAATAGCTCGTTAGAAAGATCTATCCGAGCACTACCATTGTTGGAATGGGAAACATCGGTCCATTCCACAGACCCATGTTTCCCCCGGATTCCCCAAAAAACGTCGTTTAGGGCCTCAAAACGGCTCCAGAAGTTCAGGACCCGAAAAACTGCTAAAAATAGTAAGTTGTGCTACAATTAAGGAAACTGAAAATGCTGAGAAAGACAAAGGTGGGGGTCCAGGTGGACTTGGCAGGTGGCCACCAATATCCACCTGGATCAGTAATACTACATGGACTTAAGAAATGGCGACCCTACCTAATGGGAAGACACTTCAAGGTAAAAACAGATCATGATAGTCTTAGATACTTCTTAGAACAAAGATTATCCTCTAAAGAGCAACAAAAATGGGTCACAAAGATGTTGGGTTATGACTTTGAAATCATCTACAAGAAAGGGAAGCAAAATGTTGTGGCAGATGCACTCTCTAGAAAGGATGAGGATGTGTAAGCATTGTTGTGCGCCATTTCTATTATCCAACCAGATTGGATAAATGAAGCAAGGGAGGAATGGAAGAATGACAAAGAAGTGTGGGCACTCATTCTAAAGTTACAGCAATATCCCAGTACATCTAATACATTTAGCTGGAAAAATTATTCTTTATGGTACAAATATTGCTTATACCTATGTAAGAATTCCCAACTCAAACAAAAGATTCTTATGGAATTGCACACTTCTCCCTTAGGTGGGCACTCAGGATTTTTAAAAACTTACCACATGGTTAAGAAGGATTTTTTTTGGGTGGCCTTAAATAGTATATTCAAAAGTTTGTGGCGGAATGTTTGTTTTCCAACAAAATAAATTTGAAACAATTAAGACCCCAAGTCTATTACAACCTTTATCCATTCCAAGCCAACGTTGGGAGGAGGTTTTAATGGATTTTATCACAAGTTTACCCAAGTCTGAAGGAAAGAGTGTCATCATGGTGGTAGTTGACAGACTTACCAAGTATGCACACTTTTATGCATTATCACATCCATTTAAAGCTAGTACAATTTCTACTGCATTTATGGAAACAATTCAAAAGCTATATGGAAACCCAAAGATTATTGTAAGTGACAGAGATCCTATTTTCACTGGAAATGTTTGGACAAAATTATTTTCTTGTCTCAGTACTCAGTTAGCTCATAGCTCATCTTATCATCCTCAATCTGATGGGAAAACTGAGATAGTAAACAAATGTTTGGAAGGATATCTTCATTGCTTTGTATCTGATAAACAGACATAATGGGTCAAATGGTTTCCTCTGGCTGAATGGTGGTATAACACTTCCTTCCATATTGCATCCAAAATGACCCCATTTATGGCACTTTATGGATATCGTCCACCATCCATCACATCATATTTAAGAGAAAATTCTAAGGTTCAAGCAGTGGAACATCACATCGAGCATCAACAACAAGTTCTCCAACTCTTAAAGGATAACCTCACATCGACGTAGAATAGAATGAAACAACAGGCAGATCAACATCGCAGCGAAGGAAGTTTTGATGTAGGTGACTGAGTATTCCTATGGCTACAACCATATATACAAATGTCCCTCAAGAAAGCTAAGAAGGATAATAAATTATCACCAAAGTATTATGGTCTGTACAAGGTGTTGCAAAAGATTGGTACTATGGCATACAAATTGGAGCTTCCTGCAACTTCTTGAGTGCACCCAGTTTTCCATATTTCATGTTTAAATAAGGTTATAGATGACAACCTCCCAGTTCAAACAATATTTCCAAAACTCGATGAGGAAGGAAAAACCATATTGGAACTTGAAGCAGTCACAAAAACAAGAACTTAAAAGCTACAAAAACGATCAATTTCGAAGTATCTCATCAAGTGGAAGAAGTTATTCGCTAAAGATTCCACATGGGAGGATGAGAATTTTATACAGAAGCATCCAGAACTACTCAAGCGTTGAGGACAACACTTTTCATAAGGAGAGGGGCATGTTAGGCCCCTATAATACTAGTGATTCCCCCATTACTATTGTCATTGTATCCCTTATTGTTATTTTTGTGCCCTTACATTATTACTGTTATATCGGCTTGATTATATTGTGACCCCTTAGATTAATGTATATAGAAGGGAGGTTTAGTCATTTGTATCATACAAGAATTGTTCATTTGTGTAATGTAAAGGAGGTTTCCCCTTTGAAGAGGATGAATTCTAAGGCGTTGATCTATCTTTTCTATCTTTTTGTGAGCTAGTTTTCTAACACGATCACATAATTCAAATTTAATATAATTGTAAAGGATAATTTGAGTGACTTTGCTAGACATCTCATTTCATAATTTAAAACTATGACATATACTACAAAGTAGTGATAATTAAAACTAAAGAAAAAAATTAAAAAAAAAACAAATAAGAATATATATATATATATATATATATATATATATATATATATATATATATATATATATATATATATATATATATATATATATATATATATATATATATATATATATATATATATATATATATATATTAATTTTCAAGGGGATAATGGAAAGTATTTTCTTATGCTATATCCTCCGATAATAATATGGAAACGTACTTTCTTGTCCCAAGTGTTAATGGGAATTGCTTTCATATAGAAAGAGTATAAAGCCACAATATGACAATGACCAGAAACTTAGAATCTAAGCCCAAACAAATAAGAAAACTCCATTAAACTACTATCTAGGGTTGATGTGTGCATGTGGTAATATGAAGGTTGACTATAAATCACTCAATTTAATATTCATGCTTTAATTTGATGTTAGAATTAAAACAATAGCATATTCAACAAAATTTTATTGTATAATTTGAAATAAATTCACAATTCAATGGATAATATTATAGTAAATTACATAAATACCAAATTAGAAAAAGAGAAAGAGTTTCTTCTTAATGAGTAAACCAGTCTAGATCTATCTTAATTCTAGATTTACCAAGAATCGAGAGGGATCAAATATCTTAAGGTGCAAACCTCCTTTAATGTAAAAAGAGATTTGATCCCTATTTGTGCTTAGTAGATAAGATGGATCTAAGCTAGTTTAATTATTAATTATAGTTAATTATAATTATAACCATACGCATAAATATAACTATTAATTATCTTATTTTATTTTTATGTATTTTGATCAAGTCAAAATGTTTTATTAATAATTATAATTAATAATTTTATGTTTTTTATTTTTTATCTTTCATGTAATTTGACCAAGTAAAAATGTTTACAAAATATAACAAGACATTACAACATCTCTTCCATACTTAGTTGGAGAGTGTCTTTCGGTGCAACAATAATATAAAAAAAATAAAATAAACTTAATAACTCGGTGCACGCAATATACACACAATTTTCTTCTACATCCTAATAGTGAAGATCTTTGCAAATAATCTTTTACGTGAGAAATAAAAAGATCAACCCAAAGAAAGATAAGAAAATCATATTTCCTTACTTGAAGGGTGATTAAAAGAATAAAGAAATACAAGTTTAATATTTTGTGAGTACAAATATGCTAAATCAAGGGATCTAATTTACCTTTCCACTACCATAGACATGTCTTTATACTGTGCATAATTAGTTGAAGTCATAAAAATATGGGCTATAACGATTGCATTAGGGTTCAAAGTCCAAGAATATAATGAATATATTTAAAAAAATTGGTGTATTTTGATGACATACTTGAATTATTTTCAAAGTCTTTTGATTTTATGAAAATCCCGACAACTTTTGTGAACTCAAAAGGGTCTTTTGAAGGATTATTCATGAAAATAAGTTTGGATTAAAAGAAAAAAAAACTATGGAAAAAAATACTATAATATGGACTCTTTATTTTCATATAAATATTCATATAACTAACTTGACATGATTGAGTAATTTTCATATTTTTGTGAATAATTTTCCACTTTCTTCAAACTATGACCATCTCCCACCAAGTAAAATTAAACTATTTTTTTCCCATTAAACGTTACAGGTTTCCATTAGGAGTGTGCAGGAAAACTAGTATATAAGATTACAAATAGTTGGAGAATTAAATTAAATTAATTGTCCATGATATATATATATATATATATATATATATATATATATATATATATAATTGATGTAGAATATGAAATGAATTATTTCAAGCCAATTGAGAAGCCAACAATACTATGAATAAAAATACATATAAAAAAAATAAAACAATTAAGAAACACAGTTACTGTGTGAGCTAAAACATGCTGCAAATATCATATATTAATTCAGCTATTAACTACATTCTTATATAGTAAAAACTATTACTAAAATCTACTCTGAAACAAATCTACTAACATCACAACTAATTTCCAGCACTACTACAGCTAATAATTTGCTGCCTTATTTTTGCACAAAACACTAAATAGAAGTTTACATAACTAATTAAGCATTATTCCCAACACTCCCCCTTAATGATTAATGAGGATTTACTGTCTTATCTCGTAGTGCTAAAAATTGATCTTTTGCAACTGCTTTGGTGAAGATATCTGCTAGTTGATGCTGAGTATTTATATGCTTCAATTCAATATCCTTCTTCTGCACCAAATCTCTAATGAAGTGATATTTCAGGTCAAAATGCTTTGTCCTGCTGTGATGAATTGGATTCTTTGCTAACTTGATGGCACTTACATTATCACAATAAATCACTATAGGCTGAACTTGTTTTTCTCCAATTTCTTCCAAAATTTCTCTGAGCCAAAGAGCTTGTGTACCTGCTGAGGTAACTGCAACATACTCCGCTTTTGTGGATGAGAGGGCAATAATGCTTTGTTTTTTTGAGCTCCATGTAATCAAACCAGAACCAAAAGAGAAACAATTTCCAGATGTGGACTTATGGTCATCAAGACTACCTCCCCAATCTGAATCACTAAATCCAACAAGATTGAACTTTTCAGAAGATTAGTAATGAATACCAAAATTTAGAGTGCCTTTCACATACCTTAAAATCCTCTTGGCTGCCTTCATATGTATTTCAGATGGATTTGTCATATATCTTGAAACAAGTGAAACTAGAAATGTAATATCAGGCCTTGTGTGGGTTAGAAATATCAAGCTACCCACAATACTTCTGTAAGTTTTCTCATCAACTAAATCAGCACCATCATCTCTACATAACACCTCTCCATGAGCACTTGGAGTAGGGGATGGATGACAATCAAGCATATCAAATTTATTTAGCATATCTTGTGCATACTTTGTCTGACAAATGAAAATCTCATCCTTACTTTGATAAACCTCCATTCCTAGAAAATATTTCATGATGCCTAGATCTTTCATCTCAAATTCATTCATCATAGCAGCTTTGAATTTATCATTCATCTTAGAACTACTACCCATATACAATAGATCATCAACATACAAACTTATGATTAAAATATCAATACCTTCTTGTTTCTAGTAAAGGGTAGGATCATTCTTACTTCTCTGGAAGCCATTTTCCTGAAAGTATCCATCAATCCTTGCATACCACGCTCTTGGTGCTTGCTTAAGGCCATACAAAGCCTTATTCAACTTGTAGACATTATTCTCCTTTCCTTCCACTTCAAAACCTTGTGGCTGCTCCACATATACTTCCTCTTCTAAGTACCCATTCAAGAAGGCACTTTTCACATCCATATGATGTATGCTCCACTTTTTATAAGCTGCTAATGAAATCAACATTCTAATGGTCTCCTGTCTTGCTACTGGTGCAAATGTCTCTTCATAATCAATTCCATACTTCTGTGTGAATCCTTTAGCAACTAATCTTGCTTTGTGTCTTTCAACACTCCCATCATTGTTAAATTTAGTCTTATAGACCCATTTGGTGCGAATGTTTTTCTTGTCATGTGGAAGCTCTGTCAACTTCCAAGTGTCATTCCTTTGAATGGAATCCATCTCTTCTTGCATGGCTTGCATCCAAACCTCATTAGTACATGCATCTTCAAAACATGATGGTTCAAATTCAGCCTTGGCTAATAAAGCAAAATTGACTATCTCACCTATTGGGCTTTCTTCATGTGCTTGATTTGCACTCCTCTCATAAATATCACTCAATCTCCTTACCTTCCTTGTAGAACTTGGAGAAGAAGTTGGACTTGAACTTGATGTTGAAGAAATTGATGGAGGGCTGCTTGGTGGAGTTAAGCCACTAGTTACAGAAACATTAGTTGGCTGCTCATGATCATTATCGACAATTATATCATCATTCAAAATAGATTTTGTCTTCTCAACATGGCCTTTTTGATGACCATAAACTCCCCCTTCATCAAAAATTACATCTCTCGAGACAATAAGCCAATTAGTTAGAGGATTATACAATTTATAAGCCTTGCTTGTCTCACTATACCCAATAAAAATATATAACTCACTCTTTGCATCTAACTTTTTTCTATTCTGATCAGGTACATGCACATAAGCCAAACAACCAAAAACTTTGAAATGATTAACATTAGGCCTTTCTCCATACCAAGCTTCATAAGGAGTCATATTTTCCAGTGCACTGGTGGGGTTACGGTTGAGGATGTATACTGTTGTAGCAACTGCATCTCCCCAATAAGTGTTGCTCAATCCCTTAGTTTGTAGCATGCATATTGCCATTTCAACCACAGTACAATTTTTTCTTTCAGTTATGCCATTCTGCTGGGGTGTGTATGTTGTAGTATGTTGCCTCCTGATGCCATTCATATCACAATAACTCTGGAAAGCTTTTGAGCAGAATTCTCCCACACGGTCAGTCCGCAAACATTTGATCTTGCACCCTCTCTCATTTTCTACAAGGGTTTTGAACTTCTTGAATGTATCGAGGGCTTCACTTTTGGCCTTCAAAAAATATACCCAACAATTTCGTGAGTAATCATCAATAAAAGTGATGAAATATGATGACTTACCCAAACTCTTAGTCTGCATAGGACCGCATATGTCTGAATGAACAAGCTGAAGTGGGTAATGAGCCCTCCATGCACTTCCCTTTGGAAGCCTTTCCCTTGCATGATTTCCTTTAGCACATCCTTCACAAACCTCCTTATGCTCTTCTACCTTGGGCAAACCAGAAACTAATGCATGTGAGGTTAGAAACTTCAAACTTTGAAAATTTAAATGCCCATACCTGAGATGCCATAACCAACTTGAATCCTCATAAGCCATATTAGCAAGATTGTTGTTATGTTCATCAAACCTCAAGGGAAACATCCTATTTCTTGTCATAGGCACAACAGTGATCACCCTATTTCCCTTATTCTTATCATAGATAGTACATGTCTTATTTTCAAAGACTACTTTACAATTTTTCTCACAGAGCTGCGCAACGCTCAACAAATTATGCTTCAATTGTGGAGTATAATAAATGTCATGAATACTCTTTGTACCTTCTTTTGTTTGGACCTCCATAGCTCCTTTGGTAGCAACCTCCAGTGACTTATCATCACCAAGCTGGATCTTGGATTTGAAACTTCCATCCTTTGCTGAAAACAACTTCTCATTCCCTGTCATATGGTTAGAGCATTCAAAATCTAGGTACCAAACATCTTTAGTAGTATTTTCACCTTTGGCATAAGATAAAAATAAGTGATCTGGAGGATACTTACCATTTTCTTGAGCATAATTAGCATTTTTACCTTCTTTCAATCTGTATTCTCTTTCAAAGTGACCATACCTATTACAATGGTAACATTTAAAATTTCTCTTATCAAATCTACCTCCACCTCTTCCTCTGAAACTACCTCTTCCACTTGAGCCACCTCTTCCTCTACCTCTTGAATAATTTTGGCTTTGCCATTTACTTTGACCTTGATGGCTTTTGGTACTGCTGCTACTTGCATCTTCATTCTTTGTAATTTGTAATTTAGAGGAAAAAGCTTTCTCTACAGCTTCAAAACTTTCCTTCAATCTTTCTTCATGAGACATCAAAGATCCAACCAATTCATCAAACTGTAGTTTTGTCAAATCCTTACTTTCTTCCATGATTATTGCAACATGATTCCATCTATGTGTTAAATATCTCAATACTTTTTTAATTAAAACTTCATTACTTACAGCTTCTCCAAGTGTAGCCATTTTATTGACCACATCTTTGACTCTCACACAATAGTCACTGATACTTTCAGCTTCTTGCATCTTCAAATTCTCGAACTCTCGCCTCAATGTCTGAAGCTTGACCACCTTAACTTGATCACTACCTTGGTAAGCTTCTTGTAGAGTCTCCCAGGCAGCTTTGGTGGTTTTTTCTCCTGATATTCTTGGAAATAAGCTCTTATCAAGAGTTATCTGAATGTGAAACAAAGCTTGAGCATTATTCTTCCTTGCTTCCTTTCTTGCTGTTCTTTCATTAGCTGTAAGAGCATTCCAATCAGTTGGCTCCTCATATCCTGATTCAACAATCTCCCACAAATCTTTTCCAATCAAAAAGGTTAGCATCTTAATGCACCAATAATTATAATCGTTGCCATCAAATTCTGGAACTAGAATCTGGTTAGAATTCGACATAATTAACTTTGGCGAAATTCCAACAATACAACTTTAAAATAATTTTACCTGCTCTGATGCCACTTGTATAATATAAAATGAATTAGTTCAAGCCAATTGAGAAGCCAACAATACTATGAATAAAAATACATATAAAAAAAAAAAAACAATTAAGAAACACAGTTACTGTGTGAGCTAAAACATGCTGCAAATCTCATATATTAATTCAGCTATTAACTACATTCTTATATAGTAAAAACTATTACTAAAATCTACTCTGAAACAAATCTACTGACATCACAGCTAATTTCCAGCACTACTACAGCTAACAATTTGCTGCCTTATTTTTGCACAGAACACTAAATAGAAGTTTACATAACTAATTAAGCATTATTCCCAACAATTGAACGATTTTCATTGACGAGGTCACCCTATGTATGTGTTCCATAGGACCTTAATATCTGTTCATAGCAGGAATGACCATCAAGTTATGGGTCGGTGGAAAGAGCACATATGATCAATCCCCTTCTCATCACCCACTTTTCATATTGAACATTTTTTATTTTTCTTGCATGATAGCAGTCACCACATAATCGTAAAGGATTTTCCATGGAGGATTTCTTGATTAGAAGTGAGGAGGACTTGGTAAGCGGGGATGAGGAGAGGATGAGGAGGATCTGATAAGCGGTGAGGAAGGTTTGATGAGTGATGATGAACACTATCTAGAGGCTTCTTCCTCCATGCCTGTCCCTACACAAACCATCCACCTCACCTCTCAACAAAATTTATTGCCAGCACAAAGAGGGGATTTAGGTAAGGTGATGGAAATCCTTACTGTAAAGGAGCAATGTTCTCACTGGGATTTTCAAAGACTCCTAGATGCATATGCGGAAAGAGATGTTGACTAGTTGTTTTCAGAAGAGGGTGTTGCAAATAGACTGGAATCCACAAATTTCGTACTTACCATCTGTGATGTTTGTGCAGAGGAAGATTTGAAGGAGGGGGACACCATGATGATGGATTGTGGTCACACTTTCTGCAATGTCTACTGGACGAAGCACTTTCTTACTCAGATAAACGAGGGACATAGCAAGCAGATCAAGTGCATGGCTCCAAATTGTAATGTCATCTATGACGAAGACATCATAAGAAAGTTAGTGACTGTGAAAGATTTTGAAGTGGCCCAACGCTTCGATCGCTTCCTATTCGAGTCCTATATTGACAACAACAACAGATTGAAGTGGTGCTCTAGTGTCCCCATTGTTTAAATGCAGTTTGAGTTGAAGGAGATGTTTATTGTGAGATCTAGTGCACTCATAGACATCAATTTTGCTTCAATTGTTACCACGCTATCCATGCTCCTGTTTGATTTGGGATCTTTGGGATAAGAAATATTATTTTGAATAATGTTTGTTCTTCAAATAAATTATTTTGAATAGTTTTATTTCCTCAGAGCTTCTCAGATTTAATGTGTTTGTGTTTCTATTCACATAATCACATCGGTCATATATTTAATGTGTTTGGAGTGTTGTTATAGTGAATAATATTTGAAATTAAGTTAATAATTAATACAGTTTAACAAACGATAATGGTTTAAAAGTTTAATTCAAATTAGATAAAGTGATTTGTTTTCAAATTTTTTTTTTGAGAAATTGATATGAAATGATATTAATGTTACGATTATTGAATTCTTGGATTATGTTTAATTTGTTATATTTATTTAGGATGTATTTTATGTTGTATTTAAATCAAGGATGATTTAAGAGGGTATAATTTTGTGAATAGAAACATTACACAAAATAGAACTAAAGATGAAGAATAAGTATATAAAAAAAAGTGTAGTATAGAAAATATTATAAATTTGGAAAGGAATTATAAGAAAGAATCAAAAATATTGATGTAGAAATGCTTAAAAAATTGATGCAATAATAATAATACTAAGGAAAACAAAAATGTGAAACCTTTGAGGTTTCAAAATGGAAAGAAAATCAAAACTAAGAATTTTTTTTAATGAGCATGGACTAAGCTTCAAATTCACATATATGCATCATATATTTAGTGGATTCATAAACGAGACCACCATTTGATACATTAGACTTTGTTTTCTAAGTTAACAAGGAAGAATAGGCTGAGAGGAATGAAAATTATTTATATAGTTCTTACTAGAGTTAATATTTCATAAATACCACAATCCTAACAAACAATACCAATACAACCATTAGAGGGACATGGTGAAAACCCTTATAAATATGTGAATTGATATTGATGTGAAGTCTTTAAGTATTGAGCCAAAAAAAATGTAAAGAATTTTTTTAAAGAAATAATATGTTATGAAAATTATCTTTAAATTTTAATAAATTAGTTTCAAATTCACTTGATTAATTACATTCCATGAATAAATAAATATTCTTCCTACATAATTTTAGAGTATATGTAGTTTAAATAATTATTTATTTTATGAAATCTATAAAAATAAATATTCATTTCAAATGCGCTACATTTTAATATGTTTTATTAACTAGCAATTGTATCTAATGTTGCAAAGGAAACTTCGTAAGGCATAAATTCGAAAATAATAACATGAGCTTGAGCACCTACTAATTCTACACCTTAAATGTAGACTATGTAGCAAAAATGAAACCTTGAAGCACTTGTTCTAGTTTTGAAAATATGCTCATTTTAAGATTTCCCCTCCTTGCTCTCATCTAATATTCCCTCAAAGATTTCCATATTAGGAGATTCTCTCCCCTGGGCCATAGATTTTCACACAACACAGTACTAGATTAGAATTGGTATCTTATATCTTTGGAACACAACAAAGATATGTGTATCAACTAGCTTTTAGTGTATTGTACTTAACAAGAGGGGTCTCTCATTTGTGCACATTTTAATATGCATATCCAAGTGAAAATGTGGAGGGGGAGATGGAGATAATCCACCTACATGCGTTAATGGGCTACTAGGCAATAAACAATGAACAAAGTGCCACCTCAAGGATATTCTCTTCCCCACTTTATGCACTCTCAACATTCAAGGAATGACTTTAACATAAAGAAAGTTGAGTTTTAAGAGAGTTTCAAGAGAAGGCATTGACCCCCAACTAGAGCCCCAAAGTGGTCTCTCACTTTGAAAAATGTCCTACTATTCCTCAGGCCATCACAATGAACCCACCCATGATGATTATGGATAGTTGATACTAAGCCCACAGTGAAGGTTACACTTATTTCCTTTGAACTGAAACTGTATTTTGCACTATATGATGTTCGTGCTAATCCATGCTATTGTACTTATGCTTTCCCATCTGAACTTTCCTCTACCTCGTTTTCCTTTCACAGTCCACATGCGGCCACACTTAGACCTTTTAGTGTTCATGGCTGCTACCTACATCAAAATTCCTATTCAAAATATTATTTGGTAAATGAACCCCAACATTTATATATGTCTGATGCTATCTACTAAGCTATCTATATTAGCATGTATCCTGCTCATGTCTCCTGCTAAATAGTACAAATGCCTTTGCCAAGCAGGGAAAAAAATGGTTTAATCATGATTATTACTCTGTCTTAATATTGATAATCAATTACAATCCTTCACATGATATGTACAAATGGCCGTCCAATCCAAAACAAAATCCTATTGTTAATCATCCATTAGAAACCAAATAGTATGTGTTATTTACAGATGCCTTAGACCAACACCAAAACAAATAGTACCTTAACATCCACATGATACATGAAAATATCTGATTCCATACTCCATCTTAGTATCAATCATGATTTATTATCAAATATAGTTTGAACACCTTGTAAAATTAAAAAAACAATTGCCCTACCAGTAGCTTACAGGTAGTCACAACATTTTTGGGATGTACCTATTACATCCATGAGGTGTAAAGATGAACCAAAAAGGGGAATTTAACAGGTACATAAGAGTAGATAATTAATGATTTACTATGGCCCAATTCAGATACATACAAAGATTTTCCGTGTCCCATTTTGGTCATCTATCCCTACAAGTTTGTTAAATGTTACAGTGAGCTTTGTCAATCAATGACATGAACCAGTTTCATTACAATATCATGGGTAGCATACCTCAGAACCATAATCGCATGTAGAACACAGAAAGCATCACTAAAACATATGTTCTTGTGGATGTACGGGAAGGGAATAAAACCCACAGGTTCCTAAAAAAGGCCACTATAGTCATCTTAAATTGAAGAAAAAACCCCAAAAAAAGAGCCAAACTAAAAAATAAAAGCAAGAGTTTTGAAGAAACCACCCATTGAAGGAGAAGATGGTAACATCATTGAGCATTAGTTTGAAAACTGATGAAAGAAATTTTTGTTCAGTGATTCAATAGTGGCCTATTAAATTTGACATCCCTACCAGAAACCTTAATCCCATAATGACAAAAGAAACCAAACCCAACAAGACATGACCCATGATTCTTAACAATTAACAACACCTTGCGACATAAGGTCAGTATGGTATATGCAAGTGAAGGAAAAAATAGGAGAAGTATTTTCCATGAAATTTTAACAAAATAAGAGAATGTACCTTGACCTCAAAAATCAATTCATTCTTAGTATGACATATTTCAATCAATTACAATGTCAAGAATCAATCAGCTATAAAGCATCTCCAATAAATCTCTGGCAATAGTCTCCATGTTCTTTTGATGTATACCATCCTGCTCAAAGGAATACATCTAATCAGAAGGAGAATGTTAGTTTAAACAATTGTGGATATGTAGAATGAAGAATTTGGAGGCAGGGTAGAGTACTGAAGATTTACCATTCAATTAAGAATCATAAAGACTATAGGAAAATCTCACAAAGGAGGATTGTGGATAATGCATCAAGGGTGCGTGTTAGTTAAAAGTCAAGAATAGGTTTAAAAAAAAATAGAGAATGAAAAATCAATGTTAGACAAGGGAAATATTGTATACATAATTCTTTCTGAGACCAAAGTTGTTGTGCACACAAAAAGCATTACTAACCTGATTCCAGCCATGCTCTTCAAGTCATCATCCAAATATCTCTTGATATATTAATGAAAATCAAACTTTCTATTTGGAGCCAAGTGAGCCTGTACATTTCAAAGAAATTAATATTTTAGAACAAATCATATGCAAAGTAAAGCTTAATTAAAAAAAAAAACTGACTTGAATCATGAATGTTTATTGTGCTCTTAAATTGCATGGTGCTATTCTATATTTACTTGTTGAAATTCATGTTCATAGAAAGTGATTTCCTTGCCCCATTCTCTAACTTGTTCATTCTTCTTTCATCTTTCAATGGAAACCATTATGCTATTAATTTTCCATGCCCAATGTAATTTTACTTCTTAAGACTTAATTTATGCCCTATGTATTTTTCAAAAGTAGCCTCCAACTCATCAGAATAACGAACTAAATCTTCAACATAAATTTCTTTACATCTTGTTCAACTAAGATATTATCATTTCCAAGCACTCCAAAAAATTCCAACTATCATTAATATTACTTATACTATTGTCATCATTGTTAATTTTCTAATAACCTTGACATATCACAACAAAGAATTTTTCTTATAATTTGCCCTGTGAGTAAAAGGTTATGTTTGAACTTTAGCTCAAAGAAAAAAGTTCTATGCTATTTTATGGTACCATTTTAAACTCTAGGTACTTGTAGAGAATTCTGGTTGTGCCCAAGAGTTGGTATCTGCAAAGAAAGATCATTTCCTCTTAGCCAACAACCTATTTTGCAAAGTAGTGCATAAACAAGCTTTAGAGCTTTGAAAACTAACTAGACTTCCGAGCACAACAAAGAAACAATGTAGTGACCTATAATCCCTTTGCCTTCTTTGATTCTTACTTATTGATGCATTCGTACCCTTTTTAGCCTTTTATATTACATAATCAAAGCAATTCACTGACTAGACTTGAACCTTTCTTCAAAATATATGGGTTTTCATCTTTATCTTACAATACTCTTCTACACTACTATAAGAAAAGATAAAATGGCCTGAAACATTCCAGTACTGATAATTCCATATGAACATTTTCTTTTTCGCAAATGTTTCCAAATCTCCATAGAGAGACAAAAAAATTTAGAAAATTATGTAACATTACCAAATTCAAAACACTGCAATAGC
Organism: Pinus tabuliformis; assembly: GCA_031772625.1. Taxonomy (NCBI): domain Eukaryota; kingdom Viridiplantae; phylum Streptophyta; class Pinopsida; order Pinales; family Pinaceae; genus Pinus; species Pinus tabuliformis. The sequence goes on along the minus strand of CM062810.1, from coordinate 927,750,218 downwards.
CGAGAGGAGACACCTAAAATCTAGCCATGTTAAAGGATGACGCCAACCAAATCATGTGCAATCCCTGGGTGATTTTGATAGCTTATATGCCCCTGGGTCATGGTTTCTTAAACAAGTTAATCCCATAAATCACACACATGTGAAAAAAGTGAAAAAATAAGAATACTTTTTATTTTTCTGCCTTTCCATTTTCTCCATGTTCCACCATGTAATTTAGTATTCACGATAAAAAAAAATTGCAGACATCAATGTATGTTTAGTTTTCCATTCATGTTGTGAATCTGCAATGTACTGTCTACAAGACTCATAGGCATGCTAAACAAAGTGATGTTAAAATTCTAATTCTAAAGAGACAAATGTGGTTTACTCAAATGTCTTCATTATTGTAGGATGCAAATATTGTTGGGATACCAATTCATTTCTAAATAAACCACCACAGGACTGCACTTCAATAGAACTAATAATTTAACACTTTGACAATAGTCATGGTCAAGGTAGCTTTGAAAATTTTAAGTTTGAAAGAACACACCTCGAGTCAATGGAAATCAACCATTACATTGTTTTCTTATTATTGGCTTAAGGGGCCTTGACCTAGGTTCAGAGTTATTTGTGCCAGCCAACAAAATCCTAACTACTGGCCCTTTTGGAAACAAACTGCATAGTGCAGGCAACAGTCTCGCCAGAAGCAGTATTGGGGGATTCTAGAACGAGGTTTCTGCATCCAGAGGCCTATGTGATGGTTTCCTAAGTTTCTTAGGGTTTAGATCTACCTTTGTGTGGATCTATTCCCTCTAACTTTCAACTATTGCAACTCTATCAAAATGACCTTCAGATATTCTTGAAGGTACTTAATCGTACTTATCTTGTAGAAAGATTATAGATCTACTAGTTTCGCACAATAAATGTGTATTTTGAAGCCCTTATTGCCTAAATCTGTCGTTGTGTAGATCTACCCTTTCTGGATAGCTAATTACAACATATCTATCTAATGACTTCCCGATCTTCACGAAGGTGGTTAATTATACTTATGAGGCATGAATATTACAAATCTATCCATTTCACATGAAAATAAGCATTAATTCACATAAAATAGATCACAGAGTGAAGATACATAAGCTTAAACATAAGTAAATAACAAGGCACAGATGCATGAGAATTGCTTCCCAAACAATCTTTATTATGAATAAGTGATCAATTACAGACTTATCCTTCTTACACACTTAGCTACAGGGGCCCACACACTCATCTTGTGGACTTACCAAGGTCTTCGTGCACTCAGCTGCATGAGCCTTCCCCTTTCGCCTAAGTACAGGAAACAAACTTTTCCTGCCTTAGCACCTTACCCTTACAATGATTCTCCACTTAAAGTTACTTTCTAAGACGTGCTATGACTCAACTACTTATAGAATTTTCTTTGCAATACCATGGTCCGCAGACCATGGAAAAGTCCCAAAACAACTTTATCACTTACCCACCTAAGGGACTAAATCCCCTTTGACTCTACTTAACTTCGCGCTCCACTTCCACATTTCACGGAGACTTTACATTCGTTAACAAAAACTATTACAAAAATTGAGTTAACTAACAAAACTTAACCACAAGGACCCCATCCCAACAGGCCCCCAACACAAATATGGTGACTCACCCTCGAGTCACTCAGCTGGATTATCCACTTTATTGCGGAGGTCACTGAACTCCAGCTTCAATACCTCAAGGTGCATTGTGCTATGTACTATGGCATGCTACACTTATTCAACAAACTTCTTTGTAGTTGGCCCCTCCATTGCAAGGTGCATGGTCCTTTGCATCTGCTAGAAAACCTTCATCTTATCTTGGATAGCCAGATTAATTTGGCTCACTTCCTCTATCCATGGTTGAATATGAGCCTTCAAAACTGCTTGTTTGTGCTGCAGCTCCACAACCTGTGCCTGCAACAACTTCCTTTCTTGTAAGCACATGAAGCATTGGACTGGAACCAAAGTTCGTGTAGCTGCCTTGATCTCATCAAGTACTTGTTGTGCCTCTCTTATCTCTGTACCCAGTTGCTGCTCATTTAAGTCCTCTTGCAAAGTCATCCATAACTCCATTGCATTTTCAAAAAGAAAATTGCAGCGCGATATTGCATTATCCAAAGTAGACATGTGTTCTTTGATGGCTACACTGCATTTCTCATTGACCTTTGGCGGAGTAGTCGGCTGCAGTGTCAAATGAAATTCCGATATCTTCATATGAAAGTCAAAAGTAACTCGGTCTACCACATCCTTAGACTGTGCACTGCATCAGCCAATTCCGAATCTTTGCAGAAGTTGTTTCATCCTTTGGAATGTGTAGTTCTAGTACTAAATTACACACTTGTGTAATTGCTGCTTCGAGGTTCTAGCTTCGCGCAACTAGCTCTTCTTTTTCCTTAAGAGCTTGAGCCTTTTTTACGAAGAACTATTCATTATTTAGCTTGACCTCAATAATTATTGATAGCATGCACTTCTCTCTGATCTAAAGCTCATCTAAGACCCCCTGATGAAGTGCGTGGAAGGTATAAAGTGGTAGCGCAACTAAATTCATAGCCACAGCTTTGATCTTTCTATGTTGGGCACTATCTTCCTTTGAATCTATGTGTGATGTTCCTTCTGGCAAGGGAATGATTCTGAGGTCCAGAGTCCATTTTTTTTGCATTACGCTCTCGCTCGCTTGCTGCAGGATCACTTGAACCCTGATCACTTGGCCCACGCTCATTTGTAGCTGACCTGTCTGTATTTGCAACTCGTGTAGATCTTTTTTCACACTCCTCAATGATTGCTAGAACTACTACTCGAACTGTTGCCAAAATTTCGTTGTTGTATCTCTGAACTTAGCCCTAATTTCATCCAAGTTGCCCTCAGTGAGGACCATTGGTTCTGTCTGTGCCTACTTGTCCATTTTTTCCTTCTTCCTGGGTCCAAAATTCGTCCCCTTGGTTCACTTCTGCAATTTGAAGGTGGTTTCTTTGCTCCTCACCACCACCTCCTTCCTCCTCCATAGACCCTTCCTTATTCACAGTCTACTTTGAAGCAGGCACCCCTACTTCCACTGTGACCTTCGTAGTAGCTTCTTTCTTCTTATGATCGACCAATTCTCATGTTGCTACTTCTTTCCATTTCTGTGTAGTTGTTGTCTGCATAAAGGAGTTTTTTTCACCTTTGTTGGTACCTATGCAAGATCTGTGGGTCGTCACCACTCCCCTAGCCATGTCCCCACAATCTCCTATACATCGGCCTTCGTAACTAGGTATGGAAACTTGTGCCATATCTTCTTAGGATCTTGCCTCTCGCTAATGTATACATTATGAAAATCAACCTTAAATTCCGTGTAGGCCCGTAACTTCTCAAAAAAGGTTGGAGACAACCTTGGCCTCTGACTGATCACCATGCAGAGATCCATCTCACCAATATCCAAAAGAATTTTGCTTCTGTGAACCTATCCGGGTCCTTCGTCGCCCACAGCAAAAAAACTTCACTGCCTTTGGTAAATCCTCATCCTGCAAAGGGAACTGACTATCCTCCAGAAGTCACCATGCAATGAGTGTAATCAATAGTAGGGGCCAGGTATAGTGAAATGCATTTCCATCATCCTCTGCTTCATGGAAATTTCCTAAGAACTCCTTGCAGAGATACTTCACCTAGTTCTATTGCACCCCTTTTGCGCATTGTGCAGCCAATGAAATTACTGGTACTCGAACCTTGTCTGCGTGACATTTTTGTAGAATCTTCCCTGCCAAAATATGAGTGGAAAATTGCACCACTTGGTCTGTAATAGAGTGGATAAATTATTCGCGCAACTTCTTGACCAGTCCAAACTCAATTTTCATTTTATCTGCAAGCTCTTTCTCCTTGCTTTTGCCTCCAAACCCCTTGGCTAGATCCCCCCCCTTTATAGGGAAATTTATTGATTCTATGGATCAACATGTTTGTTATGGGGATGGGTCTACCTAACCACAAACAACCATTGTGCACCAGCGTGAGAAATTGGCAAACACATATAGTACTAATAACTCACTTGTTAATGTGTGGCACACATAGCATATGTAGTAATCTGGCCCGCTCGACCCCTTTTACCCATTTCATTGGTTCTAACTTTGTGACCTCAATCTCTTCATAGTAAATCTTGGTCATGTACTTATTGGTGGCCAAATGCGGAAATTTCTCATGATTGGCTAGATCCCAATCCTCCATTTTTAACACAAGGATATGCACTAAGAGTGTGCCTACAAATACCACTTCTTCCGGAAATAGCGGCGTAGAGATCGTGAATTTCACATTATGGGGATCCTTTGGAACCTTCGCTTTCCCTTTTCATGGAGGGATAAACTCTGGGATCCTAGTGAGAGGCTCTCCCTCCTCATCATCCAACTCCTCAGCTCCTTCATGGAGTTATTCTTCGTCCAAATCTAAGGGTTCATGGGGGTACAACTTGGGGTTTCTTCTGCTTTTCCTTAGGAGGAGATGGCTTCAGCCTAGGTGACCTTGGCATTGTAGGCACATATGGCATAGGTTCCATTGACACAACTTTCAGGGCTTCCACTTGAGAGACAATGGCTTCAGAATTTACAGGTTCGACAAACATTTGTTCAAGGATAATCTTCTGGTTCCACTCACGAATTCTTGCAAATTTCAAGGCTTGAAAACAAACTCCCAAACCTTTTGATTCATAGAGTGAAAATAGGAGGGATCATATGCGATTTTCAGAAGGCAAATTGTTTTACAGCAGACTAACATGATAAATTTATAGGCGATTTCAAATTCAAATCCGATCATTCTCTTCATTTTTTAACATAAATGCACCTTTAGTAGCAGATCTCCAACAATTTTTGCCATAAATATCACCTACCCACTCCTCCTAAGAGGGTTTTCATTATCCAATCATGAATAGTGTCTTCAATGGCTACTTTTGGACCCAGCTACGTGGCACCAACCCCCATGGCATAGCTCATCCATCATAGCTTCTACTGTCGCAACTTCTTCTATCACAGTTATTTCTATTGTACCCCTTACATTCGTCACACAACCCCCTTGTTGTGTTTTCTTTTTCTTCGGGTAGTGTAGTTTATTGTCCCGCTCACCCTTGCAGCTGCTTGGAGTGCTAAGATTGTCCTGCTACCATGTATTCATTGCGTAGGGGTAGGATCCCTTATATACAACTTCAATCGACTTCCATTCACCCTTCTAGGTAACAATTCGCCATTCAGCTTTCCGAGCTGTATTGTGCCTGCATCTATAATTTCCTTGATAATATACGGGCCCAAACACTGCATTTGGAACTTGCCAAGAAACTTTGTGAACTTAATATCATAGAGAAAAACCAAATCATTCACCTTGAAAGTGTGCAACTTAATATGCCTATCATGTCAGGCCTTCTCACATTCCTTTTGCACTTGCTAGTGAAATCCTGCAAGAAATCGATCTTCTTCCAACTCCATCAACTGTGCTAGCCATTCCTCCAAGGTCTCGCAATCTGCCATCTCTATCAAAGATGCAATGTGTAGGCTTGGAAAAATATATTCCATGGGCATCACCAGCTCGATCCCATAGACCAACCTAAACAGATTTTGGCATGTCAACTTCTTGCACATCATCCTATATGCACATAGGACCATCAGGATGTGTACATCCCAATAATTTCTCTTCACGTTACAAACATTTGTCAATGCATTCTCAAGAATCTTATTGAATGCTTCCATTGTACCATTGGCTTGGGGATGACATGGCATGCTCTTTTGATGGTAAACCTGGATTTCTTCGAGCATCACACTGATTCTTTCATTCAGGAAATGCATACCCCTATCACTCATCAATATCTTAGGGCATCGAAACCACGTTAAGACGTATTCAAACAGGAACTTCATAGCTGTAGCGGCAATACAATCCTTCACCAGCTGTGCATCTGCCCATCTGGTTAAGCACTCCATCGTAGTAATGATGTACCACATGCATGTCTTCTTTCGTGGCGGTTGTATCAGACCTATAAAGTCAATTTCCCATTTGTCAAATACTTGTAACGAAACCTGAGGGTTTAAGGGAAATTCATCTCTTTTTGAAGGTTTTCCCATCCTTTGGCAAGCATCACATGCTTTACAAAATTCCTTAGAATCTTTATGTATTGTCGGCCACCATAACCCCATGCTTAAAATCTTTTGCACGGTGGATCTACCTGCATAGTGTCCTCTCGCCACTCCTCCATGTGCTTAAACAATGGTACTAGCATGCTCAAACTCTAGAACATATCAGCGGAATATTTCATATGTTTCAATCTTATAAAAATGTCCCGCTATAACAGAAAAATCAGCTACGTGGACCACTAGTTCCTTTTTTTGTTGAGTAGAATAGCCCCTTGGGGTTGTACCCGTGGTCAAAAATTGAATGATATCAGCAAAGCGGTCTTCCGCGATGCACACAAGAAAGAGATGTGCATCCGACAGTCCTTCTTCCAAATTGGTTGGTTCCTCACCTATCTCGATTTGTCTTAGGTGATTTTGCACTGCATTCGACCATCCAGGGCTCATTATTACTTCAAACTCATACTCCTAGAATAGAAACAACCACCCACAAATCTTCCCCCCCAACACAGGATTGTTGACTAGGTACTTGAGAGTGAAGTGATCAGTGTACATTTTGAAATGTGAGCCCAACAAATAATGTTGAAACTTTTGCAGCATGTAGACCATCGCCAGCCCTTCATGATCTGTAGTGGAATAGTTCTTTTCAACTTTTGATAGTTTCCTACTTACCAAGGCTATTGGATGATCAATATCACCTATGCCAGGCTAGGTCAATACCACAACTAGCACAATACATGAGGCATCTACATGCACGTGGAACTCTTTCTTCTAATCCAGAACTACTAAGATGGGAGTAGTCACCATCTTGTCCTTTAACATATCAAGACTCTATTGACACTCGTCATTCCAACAAAAAGCCACATCCCTCTTTAATAGTTTCTCCATCGGTGCAGTTATCTCGGCATAAGATTTGATAAACTTCCTATAGTATCCTATGTGGCCCAGCGTTGTGCACAGCTACTTAACATTATTGGGAGCTTCTAAGTTCACAATCGCTGCTATCTTCACAAGGTCCACCATCAATCCCTGCTTACATACTAAATGGCCTAGGAAAATTCCAAAAGGTACACAAAATATACATTTCTTCAAGTTCAGCGTGATCTCCTATTTGCGACATGTATCCAACATGAGGCACAAACTTGAAACATGGCGCTTCACCAATCCGAACATAGTCCAATCATCAAAATATACCTCCAAGAATTTATGAATAAAATCCTTAAAAATCTTGATTACTACCCTAGAGAAGATCACGGGCGCATCCTTTAGCTTGAATGGCATTACTATATACTAAAAGCAACCCCACTCTGTTGCAAAGGTTGTCTTGCTACGATCCTCTGGTGCGATATTTATTTTATGGTATCCTGAGAATCCATCAGTGAATGAATATGCCTCCTAGCCTCCAAAATTCTCCAAGACTTCATCTCTAAATGGCATTGGAAACTAATCATGAACACATGCATCATTAAGCTTTCTGAGATCTACACATATCCTAATTTCACATTATTGTTTCTTTTCCTGGACAACCATTGGGCTCAACCAAATAGATTCTTCTACTGGCTCAATAATTCCAGCCTCTAGCATATTATCAAGCTCTTTGCACACCTTTTTTTATACTTCAGATTGAGTCGATAAGGTCTCTTCTTTACAGGCTTCGCACCAGGTTTCAAAGTAATTTTCATTACACCCAAATCTCCTACAATACCATTCAGTTCCGAGAACTTCGTTGGGAATAGATACTAGTATTCGCGCAATAGTTCGACCACCTTATCGACTATATCTTCGTCCCAATAGTCTCCTATCTTCATTAACTTAGGCTCCGCATCAGATCCAATATTTACTTGTTGGGTTTTCAGTGGCTCTGTTACATCAGGGTTCTTTGTCGTAGGTCCTTCAACCTCGTACTCACCTTCAGCTTCTGGGATGTTGATTTTTCTTGGATCATCTTCTTCTTCTTTAGTAGTCACATTGTAGCACTCCAATGCGTGGCGTAGTTGTGTACTCCAATCTTGTTGTACCCATTCCACCAGTTCTTTAGGCATTCTAAAGATAGCTGCTTTAATCTCTTGTAGCGCTTCATCAATGCATTCAAATCCATCCTCAAAGCTAAAAGCTAATAAGAATATTTCCTCAAGATATCTCATTCAGCTATCTCATGGCGTATCTCTAATTCAAGGTACCCATTCATGGGAATAGTATATAAGGTGTAACAAAAGATATGCACCCATTTTGGTTATGGCTCTTCTCCCCAAGCTTCTGTCCACCACACCAAATGCTCGCGTGCGTCATCCTTTCCACTATACTTCATATTCATTTGGGTATTAGCATATCCAAACCTTAGCTTCGTCATTTGCTTGTATTCCTTCCAGTCAGCAAAAATTTCCTTATTCGTACCCTACTATCGGGCAGGCATAGGCACAGTGCCAAGTCAAGTGCCTAGAAACAATGTTCCTTGGGCACCTCCCTTTCAAACTCATCCAAAAAGAGATTAAAATCATTTAAGCCATCATAATGGAGAAGTTTCCTTACCTCTATAGATACGCACCGCAACGATTTCATCATCATATTGCAACGTAGCGTAGAGACCTCATGTAACCTGTTTTTCCATTGTTCGAGCTCTTCATCTGAACATGAGGTACAAGAGTTGTCTCTATCCCATGCTATCCACCCATCTGCAGTGGGATTGATCCAATATTCATCACGTGTAGTAATCTTGTAGATTTTATCCAAGTCATTGTCCTCCTCATAGTCTTGGACCGGTTCAGTGTACCATACTCCTTCAGCAGAGTCCAGTGGCATAATAACCCTGAGCACCTTCCTGTCAAATGTCATCTTCCACTTCTTCATATTAATCACCGCATCCATGTTGAAGGCCCAATCAATTCCTAGTAGCGCATGGTAAGAATTATTGTCATCCACTATTTCAATTACCTCAAAGTCATCCAACGTACTTGCTCCTTCAATGTCTATCGTTACCACATACATGCACCCCATAGGAATGATCTTCTACTGATTGGCCATGCATAGCTATATAGGAGACCATTGCATCACATGTCTCCCCATCCTTTCCCATGTCTACTTAGGTAGCACGTTTGCATCAGAACCCAAATCCAAGATGACTTGGTCCATTTCATATTCTCCGATATGCTCGGTCAACCTCATCTCATGCCCTGTTCGCTTCTTGTGCTTACCTAGTTTCCTCACAACACGTTATTCTGAAGGAATCTTAATCTTACCTATACAATTATCTATCAATTCTTGCAGCCCTTCTACTACCTTCTAATCTCTCAACAGCTTCATCCAAGTTTTCAAAAAAGTAGCTAACAACAAAGGATCCACATCTTGCACTTCATTGTTCCCAGTTGATTTCTCTTGACTCCTGGACGTAGAAGCCTCAACAAAGTTTTTCTTAGCTTCCATGAAAGTTTCTTTAGCCTGGTTGAGATCAAACATAACTTCCTTTCCAACAGCCTTGTGTGCCCATCCCTCAGTTTCTGGTCGTTTTCCCTTTTCTTCACCTATGTCCATACCAGTTTTTGTTACGATATTGGTGTTATGATCCTCTTCACGAGGATCCACCCTCATCATCTGGATATTCTGCATAGGCTTCTGGGTCTACGTCTTCTTTTCTTTAATCTTGGCTATAAGTATTGGGCAATCTTCTCTCACATGGTCAAACTGTCTGCAATATTGACAAGATGGATGTGTTGGGATCGGACAGTTGCGCACAAAATGTCTAGCTTCGCCACAATTATAACAAATAACTTGTCTACAGCCTCTACCGTCCCCTCCTCCTCTTCCACTTCCATGGCCTTGAAATCCTTCGCATGCTACTCCCTCGCTCTGATCTTGAGGCTAAGTTTCAGCTTGCATTTGATAGGTAGGGTTTATATCCATCATTAATTCATAACTTCGAAAATGGTGCTCATCATGGCTGAAAGATTTGCAGAAATTGCAAAACAACTGCTCAGGGGTTTGTACAAACTTTTGTAGTAGATGAAAATTGTTTGTTGCATGTTGTCCAGTAACCTGACAAATAACACACCACGACGCTACTCCTATGCTCGACCCAATGGTATTTTCTAGCTTTAAGGGGACATGGCCCCCCCAATAAGTTAGTCCTTATCGTGACCATAGCCCTTACATTCCAAGAAACAAACTTCTGCACAAACTTCAAGCTGGGCTTCCTTTCCCTTCTTCAGGCTCTGCAACTCTAGGTGCAGACTTGCCAACTACGAGTGAATCTATTTTACTCCAATATTCATATCATCTACTAGCGAGAATTCAAACCTCATTGCGACCTCCATAGCTTCTTCTTGCATTGCTATCTTCTGTTGTGGTAATGGTAATCTTAGGAGAGGAAACAACAAAGAAATGTACCAATCTTTGTGTTGGTCATTCATGATGTTCATATTAGCCTGTCATATCAGGCATTTTAGCCTCTGAATGAAATCCCATGAGGATTCATTTATCATTTGTTGTATTTTCTTAGACTCTGTAGCAGAGTGCACCTGATACTTAGGCTTCTTAAAATCATTGTTCAACGCTCTCTGAGTCTCTGCCAACGTTGCACCAACTTTGTCTTTGTAGTACTTGATATACCAAGTCAATGCCCTATCCTGCAGCATTGTGACCAGTTGTCCTTTCTTCAAATTATCATCAGTGATCTATTGCGTTGTCCACATAGCATTTGCAACAAACCAGAATTGCTCGGGGTCTTCACTCCCTACCCCTTTAAACATCGGCATCTTCATTGTGTTTTCCATGTTGGATGGTGGAGGTGGAGGTGGAGGTGGAGGTGAAGGTGTAGGTGTATGCGGTGGAGGTGGAGGTGGAGGTGGAGTGGATGGATGAGGTGTTAGTGGGATACCCTGACATACCAATTGCAATGCACTTCGTGGTGTATTCAGAATAGTTCCTTTGTCGTCGCTTGAAGAGGATCCCAATAACGGACCATATTTTGAGCCCAATTCTTCGTTCCTTCTAAAGGATTTTCTGTTTCACGTAGTTCGAAACATCAACGTAACGACATAACTCGTTTTTCAGACAACAACATCTTAATCCAATTTTTCAGAGATTTTAAATAATTACCTCGTGGTCAGTTGAAGAGCTTGTGATTTTCTTCGCTATAACTGTGTTGACAGTATTGGACCTGCCCACATTCAGGGGATCACCCTGGTATGAAGTCCTAATTAGACCTCACACCATTTGGTGTGGGAGTCCCATCCAGTATGATGGCCCGGTTTCCATTGTCTTAAGGATTTTCTTCAACTCTTGCTTGTCAGCACAAGAGAGTGGTCTCCTTTGTCTTCAAGAAGTGAGGCTCACATGCCTGGTGAGTGTAAGTGTCACTTGTATCAATGGTTCTTTCACTATACAGGGATAGGGTGGGAGTGAGTCCCAGGTTGGTTGGGATGAAGTCCCAACTTGACTAGGAACACACAACACAACAGGACATGCATAGCTTCTGAAGGACCAGTCCACATAGATGCGGTAGTCACAACACACAAGGTGAGATAACATGTACAACACTCAACAGATGAGTCTGAATGAGTGCAACTGTTGTTATAACAAGTTTTATGTGAAAGGTCTATCTATTGTCTGGGAGAGTAGTCTACATGGGTGAGACAATGTTAACAACGTATACAACACATTTCCATTAATATATTATGTACTACAACAAGTGAAATAATTTAGATGTAGAACACAGTTTAAAGAAACATGCATCAAAAGTGTTAAAGATTAGTATTACAACAATTACAATACATGTGAAAATGTGCTGGCCTATTAGCAGGTTTCTGAATTAAGTGAAAGTTGCAAGACACGTCGTTACACCATACATCACTAACCCTGAGCGTGGGGCGTTGGAGCGACTACTTACTCCTCAAATAAAAGATTATAGACTCTCTTGGCTATGTGGGAGGAGCTGAGGTGAAGAGTCCTTTACATGTACAAATGAGAGGGTATTTATAGCCAAGGGTGAAGTTGACCCTTGTGGTTGTTCAATTACCCTCATGATCATTTGACTTCCATGACTTTTTGACTTACATGACTCTATGTTCACTAAGTGGGTCTCTTGGACTTCCACATTACATTGCGTTGATTAACAACATAGACCATAGTGGAGATGTGAGCGACATGACTCATGACATGACTTGACATGACAATGCTGGTACATTCGTGCTGCTGCAAGAATGCATGTCGAGCTACAGTGTTGTTGGGTGATGGATGTCTTCATGGTGTATCATACCTTCACCTCCGCATGGTGAAGTGCGTAGAGTCTTTGATGCTTGATGAATATTTGGCATGTTGCTCCTTGCTTGAATGTTGGAAGGCTTGACAGGCTCATCTATTTGCGAAGGTGCATTTTCATCCATTCGTTCGTTGGTGAGAACATCTCTTCGCATGCATCATTCATTCATCTGTTGGTGAATATGTCCTTCTCCATGTGATCCCTTCGCTCATCCCATTCGTCGTCTTGCCATTTTTGTTGGTCTACCTATACCTATATTCACTCATAATGAGACGACATAAAATACAAAACCTCCTATTCTACCATGAAACATGATCAGTTCAGATGCAGGTGACCGGGAGAGGCAACAAGGTTGTGAAGCGGCATGATGACTCCGAGCACTACTGATGAAAATTGCACAAGGGTCAATGAGTGATGGAGATGGATAGTCCAAGTCAACAGTTACTGTCTGCAAGGTCTAGCTCGGGTCGAAGGCAAGGTGGGCACGATCTATGCAGTTTCCCGAACGAGCGGGCAGTGGGGGCTAGAAAGCCAAATTTATGCAATTTTCTTGAGGAACAAGCTGGGCTATAAGGAGGGTCAGTAGGTAGGGATTTCGTAGGAACTTCTCAGGAGACTGGTAGCCAAAATTGCACAATTCCCATATGGAACTGGTAGTTGTCTGCTAGGGTCACTAGCAGCCAAAACTGCGCAATTCCTAGAGGGAACTGGCAGTTTCCTGCTCAGTCACTGGCAGCAATAACTATGCAATTCCTAGAGGGAACTGGCAATCTGCTGCTAGGAGATGATGGCATGGGAAACTACACTGAGACCGGGAGGTCGGCTTGCTGATAATTTCTGCACAATTTCTGAGCTGAGTGGACTGTTGGGTAGTCGAAGGCCTACTTACGAAAACTGCACAAATTCTGAGATGAGCAGTCAGTCAACTGTCAGGATGACTGACTAGGAAAAGTGCGCAATTTTCTGAGGGAGATAGCGGCAGGTACTTGGTGTCTGTCTAGTCATTTTTCACAATTCCCTCAGTCAAATGAGTGAGTATGGTCAATGGCCTTAGCACAATTTTTTAGGGGAGTCAGCCCCGGGCTAACTGTCGAGTCTGACTATTTGGGTCATCAACATGAGTGTTGATTGAATTGCTTGCGGGCGGCATAGCTTGAAAGGACTAGCTTGGTGCTTCTGCACTGTTCTGGTTGACATTCGATCGAGTCGATGGCAGGGTGATGGTGTGACTGTCAAAGGACATTCTGGTCGTAAGAACTTAGGAAAAAATGACTAAGTGTGTGAACGATCGAAAGATGCATAGGTGATCATATAAACACACACTCACATGACTCGACAATGAAATGACTCAAACCATCCAAACACACAAGTTCAACATGACTGACAAACAGTGCAAGTGACAAGCGCAACACTCATGATTGATCATTCACTAATTGAGACGATGCTTGCATGAAAATGAATGTAACTCCATGTGTGATTGCGACAAATGCTTTCATAGCGAACACAACAAGCACATACAAAGCAAAGACTCAGAACATGGTCGCAAGCATGACTTAGACACTACCACGCAGAAACTTGAATCAAATGATCAAGCAACGCAGATGCAAGGACTCACACAAGCTCACAGAGTGAACCCAAGTGTGTGTAGTCATCAAGAGAAACTCTCAAGGGAGGCTCCGAAATTGGGTGCAGGCCAAAATTTTGGAGGGTGGTTGTAGCCACCACAACACTTGGCGACACACTAGTTGAACTCCAGCTTCTCTATTTCGGTTCATTGTTAGCACAAGGCCTTGGTCTTTCATGGATTATTGAATCGCTATGTTGGTTAATTCAGCTTCCTCACTTACCCCATGGACATACATGGTTCACCCTTTGCCAACTCAGTGAAGCACAATCAAAATTTTAGCTTGATCTCAGTGTTTTGAATTTGGGAAGGGTAGTTTTGATCGAGAGTTGAATATTTTCATAGTATAAGTTTTCATCTCTGGTGTTGCTCCACTACTAGTAGGCCTGGATAGTATCCTAGTAGAGTCATGTAGGAATGCACACATTGCTTCACTGCCAGCGAGCTTGGTCAGTACCTTGGTGGAGTTGCATGCTTCACCTCTTTGCACAGGAAGACTTTCTCTTCTTTCACCTTTTCATTTTTTTCAAGACAACTGTGCATAGGAACTTATTTAATTTTGGGGTGGAAGAGGGATCCAAACTTATTGAGAAAAGAAGAGTTTGTTCCTTCAGAGAAGCATGTAAGACCTCTGACATAGTTTCTCTCGTTTAGATTTTCCTGTTCTCCATTTCTACTAGTTGGATGACCTTGAACACACAGAGTAGAAGGACACAAGTTCATGGTTGGACCATTTCTAGTAGCCATTTCTACTAGCATGGGGCTTCCTAGTGTGGACACAAGTTCATGGTTGGACCAAAACTTCCCTTGCAGACGGTTCGTATTTTCCATCAAGACTTCATCGGCCGAAGGTTACAACCAAGCATAGAGAAGAAGGACACAAGACTGGCCAAGTGCTATAGTGTCACAAGTTTATTCAATTTTCAGCCACATACTCTATTCAGAAACCAGAACGTAGTAGTTGGCAGCACTTATTTCAAAAAAAATAGTAATATATGAAACAAAAAAAATGAACGTGAAAAAAAATCGCAGGAAGAATCAAACAAAGAAAAAGGAAGATAATAAGAAAAGCAAACAAGATGAAAACAACAAGCAGTAAGCAGACTATGTACATGGCATGGGTGTGGTCCGGCCTATTGAAGGTAATTCTTGAGATCTTTGCCGTTGATGGGAAGGTTTTCAATACTCTCTTCAAGTGATATGTGTGTGGTCCAAGCTTCTTGTAGACGAGTGCAAGTCCACCAGGCTCCACTACGGAACCTGATGGCATTCCAAAAGGCCTTTAAGTGAAGAATACACCACTGTTTTAGGTATTGTGTGCAATCTGGGCTTGGATGATGGCACATGGTAGTTTTTTTTATTCCGAGAACATTTCAAGTTTTAGAAATAAATGTATAAGCGTATTTTCCTAGATTTCTTATGTGCAGAATTTAAATTGGAAAACCAAGTATGATGACGAACTTTCCAAGTAATCCAACCATCCAGAATGTTAGTTAATATTTTCTTTGTAAGGAGTGCAAACAACATGTGTGTGTTACCTGGTCTTTGTTGCGATAACTTATCTCCTCCTTTACCTGGAATCCCATGTTGGATTGCTCTCATATAGTGTGTACTTAGGTCATCATCTGATCATGCATACCCATTTTAGTATTGTTCAGTCAAGCGGTCAAATAGTTGTCGCTATTGTAGTGTGTAGCTTGTACCAAGATTGGTTATCTTTGGATCATGATAGGTTTCCAGGTTACTCTATTTATTCGTAGTGGTGGTCCTTTATAAGCCCAGAACGAGTGCTTCATACTTAGCAGTGTTGTTTGTGCACTCAAACTTCAAGAAGCTTAGGATCATGCATTGTCTTTTGTTTTGGATGACTGAGATACAACTGTTCCTTGAGCCATCATGTGTCTCTAATCCATCAAAATCCATGGCCCATCACTGATCTGTACATGGACTGTTTGGCATGTTAGTACTACTGCTACTACTCTTGTGGCTACAACTACTACTATTGGTACAATGAAATGTACAATTTTCATTACCATCGGTTGGGAGAGGAAGGAGACCCAACTGCGTGTCTGATGAGGTTGGAGTTTGCCATGTAGAATAACACTCCAATGTCGTTTCAATGAGGTAGTTTCCAAACATGAGTTCTGTTAAGTCCAATGGTTCGTTCTCAGAGTTAAGGGGAGTGACATTGTGTTTCATATACCTCTTGGATAACACCCAGATTTGGTTGCAGTTTCCCTTGTACGGAAGCCACATGTGAGACTAGTCTATAGAAAAATATCCATCTAACTTGCTAGACCAATCTCTACTGAGTAATAAACCATATGCTTTTGGTATGTCCACAAAAACTATGTTGATGCATTATCAGATTCGACTATCATGACATAGTCAGATGATCACGTCTCCTAGCTCACCAATGACTAGTATGGATGTTCGATCGAGTTGGATGATTCTTGCGGATGTTTCACTCCATTGTGCATTGATCTTCTTAGCAATGGAGAGCGGCATGATGTTGGCTGCGACACCAGAATCAACAAAGTAGTTGTGGACATTTTAGTTAAAAAATTCAAATGAGAGTAGAAATGGAGGGAAACCCAAGTTTGATTCTTCCATTCGGAATGTGTTGAGCATAGTGGAGAGTGATCCTATAGGTGTGTTTGCTCCCTTGCTGGTGGAGGCTGCACTATCCGTTGTTGTCTATCCCATTGTGCACAGTAGGATATCTCGTTGATTTTTGACCTTAGCTAACTCGAAAAAACTAATGTTCACTCAAGTTTTCTTAATTTCTTCAACAATGTTGTAGTCCAGAGGTGGTAGACTTACTGAGGTGTCCAAGGTGGAACAGATGTCTGTGTTGTCTGGCGAGGTGTTTTGCAACTTGTTGCTCATGGATTTAGTCTTATTTGCCACTATCTTTTTGGACTTGTTTTGTGTTTTCTACCTTGGAGCAACTAATAAATCGACCTTCTTTATTTCTCAATATCACCTTATCTTACATTTCCCCAAGTGTAAGGGGAGCCCCTTTACTCGTAACATTATAATGATCATTTTTTTTTGGGCTACTTCTCGGTGTTCTTCTTTGACATTACCTGTGAGCACTGATATGCTTTCACCACATGCCCAACACTTGATGTTTCATCAAGTGCACCCTCTTCGTCATTGTCAATGTCTTCCAGCTACTCCTGCATATTTCCTTCTGCATCAAGTGTATGACTACAGATAGAGATAACGACTCACTTCCAATCCGAACAAGAGTTCTCAAGGTGGTGTTCTTCATGGAAGGAACAAAACTTAGGATCTACGCACTGTTTGAGTTGGACCATAGGTTTCTGCACATTTTTTGAAGCGAACCAGTTGTTTCTTGATGAGCCGATTGATGAACTATTTTCCTGTCTCTGTCTATGCAGATGACTACTTGCAAATGTGTTCACTTTCTGTTGCTTGAGCTCGGACACTTCCATGGTCAAGTTCTTAACAAGGCGAGTGGGGGACTCAATATCAGTTGCTTCCTTGTCTCTAACCTTGTTCATCATTGCTTGGGGCTTCCTACTTGCATACTTGGAGTCCTTTGTTGATTCGTCATCCTTGATGACTCAAATTACGCGCAAGTCCTTTTCAATAGCAATAGCCTCTTCACAAATTTCCAAGCTTGTTGTCTTTGTAGCTCACCTGAAGAACTGCACAATGTTGGTTGGCAGTGCAGATGTGTAATAGTCAACAGTGATGGAGTCATGAGGTTTAGTGTATGCTGGAAACTTGTTCAAAATAAGTGTAAACCTCTCATTGAAGTCTTTCACTTTCTCTTTTCCCTCCATCATAAGGCTTCCCAATTCTTTGAGTATCGTGGCTGGGGTCTTGTCATCAGTGACTTTTCAAGGAACATACATTTGAAAACACCCTAGTTCTGTATCGAGTTAGGTGGAAGGTTGTGATACCATGTAGCTACGCAGCCATCCAAGGTACATGGGAACAATCTACATGCTACGTCATCATAGCATACCTCAAGGGTCTACAATTCTAGGTAGAAGTTGTCAAAGTAGTATTCGTCCTTCACCGTGTTGTCAGGGTTGAACTTGATGTTCATTCTCCCCACTCGCTTCGGTATCTTGTGCAAAACAGTTGGGAGAGCCAATGGTCCTTGAGTCATCCATTCAAGATTTGGGTCAGCCATATCTTCTTCTTCATCATCCTCTTCCTCTCCTTCGTAGTTTGATGGTTCCATCTCTGAGTCAGTTTTTTTGTCTCTACCTCTGCCTCCTCCACTACCTTCCCCTTTGCCTCCTATACCGAACTTTGATCCCAAGATCACAAGAGTGTCTTGTTCACCTTACTGGAAGACCAAAGGTTCCTCTCCATCTTCAATGGCTTCTTTGAGACCTTCAACTGTGGCAAGGATTGCTTCTTCCATGGATGATACAACAACTCTGGTGGGAGTGTATTTTGACTTCTTTGATGCGTATGGAAGATGTTGTATGCTTGGTATCAATCCGGCTGCTTTCACGAACTAGCGAGTGATGGGACGGGTGGAGTGAAGATGTTGATATGGAATCTTGTGTTCAATTCTAGGAGGTGAGGAGTAACTAAATCCAGAGTCGTGTGTAGGTGAGATGGAGTGTGAGTTATTGCCTTGACTAGATGGTTGATGAATGAGTGTGAGGGGAATTTCAGCCATATACAACTCATTGCCCTCCTTCTAGCGCCAGAAATGTTGAAAGTGTTGGACTTGCCAACATTCAGGGGATCACCCAGGAATGAAGTCCCAACTAGACCTCACACCATTTGGTGTGGGAGTCCCATTCAGTATGATGGTTCGGTTGCCATTGTCTTAAGGATTTGCCTCAACTCTTGGTTGTCATCACAGGAGAGTGGTCTCCTTTGTCTTCAAGAAGTGAGGCTTGCGTGCCTAGTGAGTGTAAGTGTCGCTTGTCTCAATGGTTCTTTCACTATATAGGGAGAGGGTGGAAGTGAGTCCCAAGTTGGCTGGGATGAAGTCCCAACTCGGCTAGGAACACACAAAAAAACAAGACGTGCATAGCTTCTAGAGGAGCAGTGCACACAAATGCGGCAGTCACAACACACAAGGTAAGATAACACGTACAACACTCAATGAATGAGTCTGAATCAGTGCAACGGTTGTTACAACAAGTTTTACGTGAAAAGTCTGTCTGGTGTCCAGGAGAGTGGTCTAAATGGGAAAGACAACGCTAACAGCATATACAACACATTTCCATTAATATATTATGTATTACAACCAATGAAATAGTTCAGATGTAGAAAACATGTTAAAGCAACATGCATCACAAGTGTTAAATATTAGTCTTACAACAATTACAATACATGCTAACCTGTTAGCAGACTTCTGAATTAAGTGAAAGCTCCAAGGCACATCGTTACACCATACGTCACTAACCCCTAGTGTGGGGCATTGGAGCCACTACTTACTCCTCAAAGAAAAGATTACAGACTCTCTTGGCTATGTTAGAGGACATGAGGTTAAAAGTACTTTTCATGTACAAATACGGGGGTATTTATAGCCAAGGGTGAAACTGACCCTTGTGGTTGTTTAACTACCATCATGACCATTTGAATTCCATGTATTTTTTACTTACGTGACTCTACATTCAACAAGTGGGTCTCTTGGACTTCCACATTACATCACATTGATTGACAACATAGCCCATAGTAGAGATGTTGGTGACATGACTCATGATATGACTCGACATGACAATGCTGGTACATTTGTGCTGCTGCTAGAATGCATGTCGAGCTACACTGCTGCTGGGTGATGGATGTCTTCATGGTATAT
The DNA here is from genome assembly GCA_031772625.1 of Pinus tabuliformis. NCBI lineage: Eukaryota > Viridiplantae > Streptophyta > Pinopsida > Pinales > Pinaceae > Pinus > Pinus tabuliformis. Next base: position 927,730,447 of record CM062810.1, on the reverse strand, counting down.
CATAGCTTCACCTCCGCATGGCGAAGTGTGCAGAGTCTTTGATGCTTGATGAAGCTTTGGCATGTTGCTCCTTGCTTGCATGTTGGAAGGCTTGACAGGCTCATCTGCTCGCGAAGGTGCATGTTCATTCTTTTGTCTGTTAGTGAGCATATCTCGTTGCATGCATCATTCATTTGTCCATTAGTGAACGAGTCCTTCTGCATGTGCCCCCTTCATTCATCCAATTTGTCGTCTTGCCATGTTTTTTGGTGTACCTATATGTGCAATCACTCACGACGAGATGACATCAAATCCAAAACCTCCTAGTCTATTATGAAACATGATCAATTCGGATGCAGGTGACCGGGAGAGGCAACAAGGTTGTGAAGTGGGATGATGACTTTGGGCATTGTTGATGAAAACTTCATAAGAGTCCCCGAGTGATGGAGATGGATAGTCCAAGTCGATAATGACTCTCTGCGAGGTCTAGCTTGGATGGAAGGAAAAATTGCACAAGTTTTGGGAGGGACAGTTCAGGCTGCCAGAAGGCAAGGTAGGCAGGATCTGCATAGTTTCTGGAATGAGTGGGCAGCGGGGGCTGGAAGGCCAAATTGGTGCAATTTTATGGAGGAACAGGTCGAGCTGTAAGGAGGGTCAGCAGGTGGAATTGTGCAGTTTTTGGGAGGAACTGCCTAGGAGACTGGCAGCCAAAACTACGCAATTCCTAGAGGGAACTGACAGTTCACTGCTGGGGTCACTAGCAGCCAAAAAATGGACAATTCCTAGAGGGAACTTGCAGTTGGTTTCTCAGTCACTGGCAGCATAAACTGTGTAATTCCTGGAGGGAACTGACAATCTACTATTATGAGCTGCTGGTAAGGGAAACTATACTAAGGTCAGGAGGTCAATCTACTTATCGTTTTTGCTCAATTTCTAAGCTAAGCGAGCTACTGGGCAGTGGAAGTTCTTCTCATGAAAACTGCACAAATTTCGAGATGAGCAGTCGGTCGACTATTGGGATGACTGACTAGGAAAACTACACAATTTTGTAATGGAGACAGGGACATGCACTTGGTGTCTGTCTGGCCTATTTTTGCAATTCCCTTAGTCAGCTAAGTGAGTAATTTCAATGGCCTCAGCGCAATTTTTTAGGGGAGTCAACTCCTGGGTGACTATCGGGTCTGACTATCCGAGTGGTCAGCATGAGAGTTGATTGAATTCCTTGTGCGTAGCGCAACTTGAAAGGACTAGCTTGGTGCTTCTGTGCTATTCTGGTTTACAGTCGATCGAGTCGATGGCAAGGTGATAGTCTAGTTGTGAGAGGAGAGTTTAGTCGTCAAAACTTCAGCAAAAATGACTAAGTGTGTGAACGATTAAAAGATGCATAGGTGATCATACAAACACACACTCACATGACTCGATGATGAAACAACTCAAACCATCCAGACACACATGTTCAACATGACTAACTGACAGTGCAAGTGACAAGCGTGACACTCATGATTGACCATTCATTGATCGAGACGATGCTTGTGCGACAATGAATGTGACTCCATGTGTGATTGCGACATATGCTTTCATAGAGAATAAGCACATATGAAGCGAAGACTCAGAACATGGTCACAAGCATGACTTAGACACTAGCATGCCGAAACTTGAATGAAATGATCAAGCAAGGTGGATGCAAGGACTCACACGAGCCCACGAAGTGAACCCAAGTGTGTGCAGTCAACAAGAGAAACTCTCAAGGGAGGCTCTGAAATTGGGTGCAGGCCAAAATTTTGGAGGGTGGTTGTAGCTGCTATAAAAAAATGATGGTTGTATCAATCACAAGCTTAGCGATGAATCCTACTATGATATGATCAATCCAATTTTCAGTAGCTCACGTGATGTTATTTTTAGAAACTTCCAAGTGCCACAGTAACTCTGGAGTGAATGTAATAGGGTCGTCAAGTCTCGACGTACCCTGACTGTCCGCTAATCTAGACTGCAACTCGTGCAATTCGTAAGAGAAGAAACATAAAAGGTTTTCGGTTTCATCTGAGTATAGGTGTATATTCAACCATTATTCTTTGGACAACTGCAGGTTCTTGTTTTCTTGAGTTGTGAATGCGTTTTCCTTTCGATCGAACTACTTCTCAATTTATTTCTTAGTAGGAAACCACATATTCAACATCACACATTCCTCAGATTGATCCTGGTTCTGACAATAGAACTATTTGTTGGCTTAAGGGGTCTTGACCGAGGTTTATTTATTCGTTCCAACCAATAAAACACTAACTACTGGCCCTTTCGACAATAACCTACACAGCGTAGGTAGCAGTATCACCCAAAGTAGTATTGGGAGATGCTAGAACTAGGTTTCTGCATCCAGAAGCCTGTGTGATGGTTTCCTAAAGTTCTTAGGGTTTAGATCTACCTTTGTGCGAATCTATTCCCTTTTACTGTCAACTATTGCAACTCTATAAAAATGACCTTCAGATCTTTGTGAAGGTACTTAATAGTACTTATCATGCAAAAAGATTACAGATCTACCAGTTCCATGCAATAAATGTGTATTTTGAAGCCCTTATGGGCTAGATGTGTCGTCGTGTAGATCTACCCTTTCCGAATGGATAACTACAACAGATCTATCTAACGACTTCCCAATCTTCGTGTAGGTGTTTAATTATACTTATTAGGCATGAACATTATAGCTCTATCTGTTTTGCACAGAAAATAAGCATTGTTTCACATAAAACAGATCGCAGAGCGAAGATACATAAGCTTAAACAAAAGTAAATAACAAGGCACAAATGCATCAAAATTTCTTCCCAAACAATATTTATTATGAATAAAAACTCAATTAGAGACTTCTCCTCCCTCCGCACTCAGCTGCAGGAAACAAAATTTTCATGCCTTAGCACCTTACCGTTACAATGATTCTTCACTTAAAGTTAGTTTCGAAGACCCGATATGACTCAACCACTTATAGCATTTTCTTTATAATACCATGGCCCGCGGACCATGGGCGGGTCTCAAAAGAACTCTATCACGTACCCACCTAAGGGAATAAAGCCCCTTTGACTCTACTTAGCTTCGCACTTGGCTTCCACATTTCGTGGAGACTTTACATTCTTTAACAAAAACTATTACAAAAATTGACTTAACTAACAAAAACTGACCCCACGGACCCCATCCCGACACTTGTTTTTGTCAACTACAATAGATTCAAAATTGGAATAATATAACTTTCCACTTTAAAGTACCACCCTTCCTCATCCAATGATATCACATATTCAAAGAACAAAAAGAAACCATATCACTCAAATGTTATCTATCCATAGAGGGAAAACAAACTATGTGGTAGTCACATATAGTCAATAAGTCCTCCAAAATATATTAGTAAAAAATTGGAGCTTACGTATTTTGTTGAATTAAAGAATGCAACACCGTGAAGTAATAGGAGAGGAAACACAGTCAATCTTTCACACTATGGAACTCAATAACTCACAACTCTGAAATTTTCCTATTTGAAATTTAAGTAATTCAAATCCTCCCCTTTTTGAACACAACAAAAGAAGCATATCTTAAAATAATCTATTTGGACAAAAATGACACTATAAAGCATATCTACATAAACATATAGCTAAATAACATCATGAGTATCCTTGTGATGGTTGTGAGATTACGAGTGTGGTTCGAAAACATATTTCACAATCTCAATTTTTTTCAAAATTTTCACAAGGCATAAGTCTTAGAAGAAAAAATGATGCTCATTAGTTGTCAAAAATCATGTTACAAAGAAGTGTTTCGTAATGTAATAATGAATAAATATAAATTTTAAATAGTAAAATGCATGGCATTTAACTTTCAATACAATTATAGAAGTGGTTATAAGTGATAACAGAACAATAATTCTCAACTAAAGTAAACATGTTAATAAAGAGATTGAGACAAGCTACAGAGGCACAAAAACATGAAATAAATAGAGTATTGCAAAGGAGATACTAAAGCACATGAACAATAAATTTCATAAAAGCATTTGGAAGAAAATTTGTGAAATCGGTCCACTTTACTTACAGATTGTATAATACACCTAACTTTTTGTCATACATAGACCTTCAATTGCCTGCAAAGATTTGCATCACTCCAATGCCTCTCATTAAGGGTATTGACCTTGTAGTCTCCATCTTCTCTCAAAATAGTTGCAACCATAGAAAAGTGAAGAAAACTTTCTTAATGGTCTCAGTTTGAGCACATGCTTCAAGTGCATTGTGAGATGTTTGTACTTCAATGAAGAATGTAATATTAGAGGGTGGACTCCAAGACTTATAGACATAACATAGGGTCTTCACTCAATGAACTGAAGGCATAGCACTTACATTTGTTGGATAGAAAATACCTCCAATTTTAGTAGATAACTATAAATTTCTCACAAAACCCTTTTGGTAAACCCATCTCCAAATATATCTTTCCAATTAAAAAAACTCCTTTTATTAGGTACCCCTTTCCATACTCTCCATACTCTCAAGTGCCCATAAATTGATCTGCCACTTTCCAATACTTACAATGTTATGGGATGTGATTCCCCTAGTGAGGTGAAAATTTTTACTTTGCTATAATGTTGTGGGGTAATTAACAGAAAATCTAAAACACGGAATGTCCCCCAAAAAGTTGGCTTTTAAAGTGTAGTTGTGGATTTACTTTGAATGGTATGGAAATTTCTTTAAAGGTTCTTGTAATTTATTCCAAGCCTAAAGTGATCATACTTAGAATTTAATGTTAGATATGTACATGGAAGTTTAAAGTTGATTTCTTTGAGATTTGACAATGTGAAGAATATGATTATTTAAGAAATTGAATAAAGTAGTCTCAGCTCGTCATGGATTAGCTCATAAAATTTCAAATCTAATGATTGATAGAGCATCATCTAGTTTGGTAATTTCTTGATTAATGGTTTACCCTTCCTTATTATCAAGTTCTTGTTATTACTTTCTTTTGTTTGGCACATCTATTCAATCCAAAGTTTAGGTATATGAATTGAGGAGAACTTGTTATTTACTTCTCACAAATTCCATATGATCCTTCTAGGAAAATATTACAATAGTTGATTGCAGGTTGTTCATTTTTATTTTCAATGCAGAGTAATATATGTGGATGTTTAGATCCCTTTTGATTTCCTGTTTGTCTTGGACCCCCTTCTTACAGCTCATTAAATCAAAATAAACATTGAATTAGGTATTACAAGTTTCATACGTGAATTCAAACTTGGATACAAGGTTGTTTTGTAGGAGTTTTTGGTCTCATGTGGATCTAACTTTATAACTTTGTAAAAGAAATATATTCACCCTATGTGTCTTCATTTGTTGGCATGGGATATTGTCTTGTAGCCTGTGTGTCCCCTATTCCTTGGTAATCAAAATGGATTCAACACACTGTGGAGGATAACAAGGAGATGTATCCATTTCTAGATCTAATGCCTCATATTTTGAGTGATAATATCCCTTAGATTTATCTGAAGTATTAATGTCTCTCATTGCTTAGTATCTATGGATTAATTGCAATGAAGAAGATCCATGGATTGGATTTGTTTCCCCATATTGAAACCTACAAGACAACAATGAGCTAGTTGTGAATCCATAAAAATGTTCTGACTTTCTTTCTCGTTTCATATGTTTCTTAGAAGTTTTCTACCATTTCTATAAGGCATTGGTCTTCTACTCTTCAAATATAGCCTTCTTCATGTGAGAACCTAGCTACATAGGAACATATCATCACCTTTGAGAGCACAAACCAAAGGTTTAATCATAGCAGAATTATTTGAACAGTCCTGAGGCTCACTATCACAAAATTAGTTTGCCTAATTTTTTTTTTCTTGCCAATCTTTCAACATACAGTCATTATGTCTCTTTCTCTTGTTTTATTTTGACATGGGTTCATAAATGGGGACTACCATTTGATACATTGAACTTTGTTTACTAAGTTAACAAAGAAGACCATGATGAGAGGAATGACCATTATTTAAATGGTCCTTACTAGAGTTAATATTTTAAATAAGATCGAGATGTAAATTCATCTAAATATTCCATCATATGAGTCTATAAATTCCCATAAAAACTCTCGAGACTTATAAATTATATGCATCCAAAAAAAATCTCCTATGAGAACTGCCAAAGATTAGATAGTTTTCTAGAGATAATAAGTCTGCTTGGAGCCATATAAAAATAAAAACCACTTGTAGATGTATCTAAAAAATAAACAAAAAAGGCATGTTCCCGGAATCTTAGGGAAGAAAGAGTGAACCCACTTCCCTAGTCGCATCTTCCTCAATGTATCTGAAACTCATAACACCAAATTTTCCCCGGAGCCCTTCCTTCGACATAGCATCCGCCTCCATCTTCACCACTATGTATATGTGAGAAATGGAGATAATATTGCTTTTGATCATAAGGAGTTTGATCGTTTCAATCCATCTAGTAAGGGAGGAAGGGACAAAATCAATAAGACCCTGAATGCCCTCAATGAGGGATCTAGAATCGCCATAAACATGAATGTTGTTAATCTGCTTCTCCTTTGCTAACCCAAGTAAACCTGACATCGCCATAATTTTTTCGCTCGTGTTGGTACTAGGTCCCCCATTCCAGAAGATCTCATATTGAGAGTTTTCATCTCCACAGTTTACCTAGTGAATATCGTGAGGATTATTGCAATATGATAAATCTTTAATGGTACCTTGATCCTTGGAGTAATAAGATGCCCAAACAAAAATCCTATGACAAATGGAATTTGTGTTAATCGGCCAACCCTCGAATATACATTTGTTGTAGGCATTCCTGATCTCCCACATAATATATAATGAAATCACCTTTTATTACTTACATGATACATTATAAACCATATGTAAATAATCAAAGTGAATACAAATTCCTCCACTTCACATCATGGAGCTCCTATGACAAATCGAATTTTTGTTAGTCTACCAACCCTCGAATATACATTTGTTGCGGGCATTCAAGATCTCCCACATAATATATAATGAAATCACCTTTTATTACTTACATGATACATTCTAAACCATATGTAAATAACGAAAGTGAATACAAATTCCTCCAATTCACATCATGGAGCTCATATGATTAACCTATTTTCATCATGGAAATTATATTCATCCAATAGTTAGGTGTGAAATAACTTAGATGCTTAATTAACAAGAAGGGATCAAGGGTGGCAAGTCCTTTCCATAAATTAAATGAATGTGTTGATTAATAACTTATAGGCACATAAATTTTGACTTCAAATCTTATGGAATGTTTGGTTTACTCGTTTCATCAAAGTCCATATTATTATTATTTAGATTAGTAATATCTTTCACTTTTTCTTTCATCTCCACACATTGCAAAAGCTTTCATTTTATGTATTGAATTGACACTAGTTATTATTACGAGCACCATGAGAGGATCCGGTAGTTATATTAAAAAACGGATGCAGGTAGCTATATAAAAAAATTCACAAATAAAAAAAATAAATCATAAATTGAATGTTGATTTCAGAATTTGATCTCTTCACTCATGGTCATATTTTAAGAATATTTCTAAATCTGTAATTGACATAAAAATATATAACATAAACATATGTTTATTAGAATAATAAAGGCATCTTAGGTCAATTGCATATCTTAGAAGTATCTCTCAAAGTGACATTAAAGTGAGAATAAACAATTAATTTCTCTCATGACCATCATATTCTACAATGTTTCCAAAATATAAAATAAAAATAATTTTAACCCTCATGTAGTATCATATTCATTTCTTCTTTAACATAAAACTAGATATCTTAAAAATCTGGGTCCCCATAGAATGAAGCTAATCTACTTCATTTAGGAAAACGACCTAGAGAGGGGAGGAGGGTATCATCATAGAAAGGCGCCAATGTTTATCTCACCATGAAACAAGTTCATTTTTTTTCTCACCTGAACAAATCACACATGGAGTAGCTGCCTAGAGTGGCTCTTAGGTGGGACCAAACTCATCCTTATTGAGTAGGCTTGTGTTTAGTTGGTTTAGGTTATACACTGTAATAGCAGAGACTCGAGAGTCTGATCCGTCGATGTCCAATAAACCGGTGGCAAGAAGAGTATGGGAGTTACAGTAGCTTCAAAATGCGTTGATCATTGAAGTGACGAGACCTACAGTTGGGACGGAATACTAGTTTTTCATTCATCGTCTAATGCTTCTTCTGCCAATACGAGCCTAAAGAGTTACGTAGGTGAACGGAAAGAGATTCTCCTGCTTGGTTTCTAAATTCACATCAAATTCTATATTTCAAAAATCTGATTCTATAGTTTACTAACAGTAAACAAGCACATGGCATATAAGGATTAAGCAATGTCTTGTATGCAAAGGTAAATAATTATAAGGATTAAGCAATGTCTTGTATGTAGTTTAAATAATTATTTATTTTATGAAATCTATAAAAACAAATATTCATTTAAAATGAGTCACATTTTAATATATTCTATTAACTAGCAATTGCACCTAATGTTGCAAATGAAATCTATGAAGGCATAAAATCGAAAAGAATAACATGAGATTGAACACTTATTAATTCTATACCTTAAATGCCCACTATGTAGCAAAAAATGAAAACTTGAAGCACTTGTTCTAGTTTTGAAAATATGCTCATTTTAAGCTTTTCCCCTCCTTGCTCTCGTCTAAGATTTCGTCAACTATTTAGATATTGGGATATTCTCTCAGATGGGCCATAGATTTTCACACAACATAGTATTAGATTAGAATTGGTATCCTATATCTTTGGAACACAACAAAGATATGTGTATCAATTGAATTTTAGTGTATTGTACTTAACAAGAGGGGTCTCTCATTCGTGCACATTTGAATCTTCATATCAGAGCACAAATGTGGAAGGGAAGATGGAAATAATCCACCTACATGAGTTAATGGGCTAATAGACAATACACAATGAATAAAGTGTTACCTGAAGGATATTATCTTTCCCACTCTAAGCACTCTCAAATTTCAAGAAACTACTTTAACATAAAGCAAGTCAAGTTGTAAGAGAATTTCAAGAAAAGCAAAGGTATTGACCCCCAACAAGAGCCCCAAAGTGATCTCCCACTTTGACAAATTTCCTACTATTCCCCAAGCACAATACACATGACAATTATGGATAGCTAATACTAAGCCCGCAGTGAAGGTTGCACTTATTTTTTTCACATCGAAACTCTATGTTGCACTATATAATGTTTGTGTTAATCTAAACTATTGTACTTATGCTTTCCCATCTGAACTTTCCTCTACCTCGCTTTCCTGTCAAGTCCACTTGTGGTGATACTTAGAGTTTTCAATGTTCATGGCTGCTACCTAGATCAAAATTCCTATTCAAAATATTATTCAGCAAATGAATCCCAAATCAGATAAACACAAAATATTTTTCGTGTCCCATTCTATTCATCTATCCCTACAAGTTTGTTAAATCTTATAGTGAGCCAATGACATGAACCAATTTCATTACAATATCTTGGGTAGCATACCTTATAACCAATATAGCATGTAGAACACAAAAAGCATCACTAAAACATATGTTCTTGTGGATGTAAGGGGAGGGCATAAAACCCACGGGTTCGTAGAAAAGGCCATATAGTTTTCTTAAATTGAAGAGAAAACCCCCAATAAAACAACCAAATTGAAAAATCAAAGTAAGAGTTTTGAAGAAACCACCCATCGAAGGAGATGATGATTACATCATTGAGCATTAGTTCGAAAGCTAATGAAAGAATGTTTTGTTTAGTGATTTAATAGTGTCCCATTAAATTTGACATCCCTACTAGAAACCTTAATCCCATAATGACAAAATAAATGAGACCCAGCAAGACTTGAGGTGTGATTCTTAACAATTAACAACACTTTGCCACATAAGGTCAGTATGGTATACAAAGGTGAAGGAAAAAATGGGAGAATGTATTTTCCATGAAACTTTTAACAAAATATGAGAATCTATCTTGACCTCAAAAATCAATTCATTCTTCGTATGGCATATTTCAATCAATTAAAAAGTCAAGAATCAATCAATTCTAAAGCATCTCCAATACGTCTATGGCAATAGTCTCCATGTTCTTCTGATGTATACCTTCCTCCTTAGAGGAATATATCCAATGATAAAGAGAATGTTAGTTTAAACAATTGTGGATATGTAGAATGAAGACTTTGCAAGCATGGTAAAGTACTAAAGATTTACCATTCACATTAAGAAGCATAAAGACTACATCAAAAGCCCACAAAGGAGGACTACAAATAATGCAACAAGGGTGTGTGTTAATTAAAATTCAAGAATATGTTTTTAAAAAAAAATGGAGGATGAAAAGTAAGGTCATACAAGGGAAATATTGTATACATAATTCTTTTTGAGACCAAAGTTTCTATGCACATAGAAAGCATTACTAACCTGATTCCAACCACGCTCTTCAAGTCATCATCCAAATCTCTCTTGATATATTTATGAAAATCAAACTTGCTATTTGGAACCAAGTGGATGAGTACATTTCAAAGAAATTAATATTTTAGAACAAATCAGATGCAAAATAAAGCTTAATTAAAAACAAAAAAATTAGACTTGAATCATGATTGTTTACTGTGCTCTTAAATTTGCTTGCCACTATTCTATATTTACTTGTTGAAATTCATGTTCGTAGAAAGTGATTTCGTTACCCCATTCTCCAGCTTGTTCATTCTTATTTCCTCTTTTAATGGAAACCTTTATGCTATTGATTTTCCATTCCCAATGTAATTTTTCTTAAGACTTAATTTATGTCCTATGTGTTTTTCAAAAGTAGCATCCAACTCATGATAATAACTAACTAAATCTTCAACATAAACTTCTTTAGATCATGTTAAACTAAGATATTATCATTCCCAAGCACTCCAAAAACTTCCAACCATCATTAATATTACTTATACTATTTTCGTCATTGCTAATGTTCTAAGAACCTTGACATATCACAACAAAGAATTTTGTTTATAATTTTCCCAGTGAGTAAAAGGTTATGTTTGAACTTTAGCTCAAAGAAAAAAGTTCTATGCTATTTTATGGTACCATTTTAAACTGTGGGTACTTGTAGATAATTATGGTTGTGCCCAAGAGTTGGTATCTGGAGAGAAAGATCATGTCCTCCAGCCAACAACCTATCTTGCAAAGTAGTGCACAAACAAGCTTTAGGGCTCCGAAAACTAACTAGACTTCCCACTACAAAAAAGAAACAATGTAGTGACCTATAATCCCTCTACCTTATTTCATTCTTACTTAGGGATGCATTCATACCCTTTTTATCCTTTTATTATACCAAATCAAAGCAATGCATTGACTAGACTTGAACCTTTCTTCAAAATACATGGGTTTTCAACTTTATCTTACAATATTCTTCTAGATTACTGTAAGAAAAGATAAAATGGCCTAGAACTTTGAAGTACTCAGTATTCCCTTTGAACCTTTTTTTGTCACAAATGTTGCCAAATGTCCATAAAGAGACAAAAAAAATTAGAAAATTTTGTAAGGTGACCAAATTCAAAACTTTGTGGTAGTCGAGAGGAGACACTTAAAATATAGCCATGTTAAAGGTTGACATAAACGATAACACGTCTAATCCCTGGGTTATTTTGATAGCTTATATTCCCCTAGGTCATGGTTTCTTAAACATGTTAATCCTACAAATCACAGACATGCTAATAAAGTGAAAAAATAGGAATACATTTTATTTTTCTGTCTTTCCTTTTTCTCCATGTTCCACCATGTAATTTAGTATTCACGACAAAAAAATTGTAGACATCAATGTATGTTTAGTTGTCCATTCATGTTGTGAATCTGCAAGGTATTGCCTACAACACTCGCAGGCATGCTAAGCAAAGTGATGTTAAAATTCTAATTCTAAAGAAACAAATGTGGTTTACTTAGATGTCTTCATTGTTGTAGGATGCAAATATTGTCACGATACCAATTCAATTCTAAATAAACCACCACACGAACCCACTTCAATATAACTAATAATTTAACACTTTGACCCTAGTCATGGTCAAGGTAGCTTTGAAAAAAATAACTTTGAAAGGCCACCCCTTGGGTCAATGGAAATTAACCATTACATCATTTTCTTGTTGTTGGCTTAAGGGGTCTTGACCTAGCTTCGAAGTTATTTTCACCAACCAAAAAAAAACTAAATACTAGCCCTTTTGGCAACAACCTGCATAGCGCAGGCTGCAGTCTCACCCGAAGTAGTATTGGAGGATTCTAGAATGAGGTTTCTTCATCCAAAGGCCTTTGTGATGGTTTCCTAAGTTTCTTAGGGTTTAGATCTACCTTTGCGCGGATCTATTCCCTCTGACTATCAGCTACTTCAACTCTGTCAAAATGACCTTTAGATCTTCGTGAAGGTACTTAATAGTACTTATCATGCAGAAAGATTACAGATCTACGAGTTTTGTGCAATAAATGTGTATTCTGAAGCCCTTATGGCCTAAATCTGTCGTCGCACAGATCTACCCTTTTCTCACAGCTAACTACAACAAATATATCTAACGACTTCCCGATCTTTGTGAAGGTGGTTAATTATACTTTTTAGGCATGAATATTACAAATCTATCCATTTCACGTAGAACATAAGCATTAATTCACATAAAACAGATCACAGAGCGAAGATACATAAGCTTAAACAGAAGTAAATAACAAGGCACAAATGCATCAGAATTTCTTCCTGAACAGTGTTTATTATGAATAAGCATTCAATTACAAACTTATCCTTCCTGTGCACTCAGCTGCAGGGGCCCGCACAATCATCTTGTGGACTTACCAAGGTCTCCATGCACTCAGCTGCATGAGCCTTCCCCTTTCGCCTAAGTACAAGAAACAGACTTTTCATGCCTTGGCACCTTACCCTTACAATGATTCTTCACTTAAATTTACTTTCTAAGACTCGCTATGACTCAACTACTTATAGCATTTTCTTTACAATACCATGGTTTGCAAACCATGGGCACATCTCAAAACAACTCTATCACTTACCCACCTAAGGGACTAAATCCCATTTGACTCTACTTAGCTTCGTGCTCAGCTTCCACATTTTGCGGAGACTTTACATTCTTTAACAAATTCTATTACAAAAATTGAGTTAAATAACAAAAATTGACCCCAGGGACACCATCCCAATAGGCCCCCAACACAAATATCATGACTCGCCCTTGAGTAACTCAGTTGGCTTCTCCACTATATTGCAAAGGTCACTAAACTCTAGCTTCAATACTTCAAGGTTCACTATGCTCTGTACTCCGGCCTGCTCCACTTCTTTGACCAGCTTCTCTGTAGTTGGCTCCTCCATCGCGAGGTGCATGGTCCTTTACGTCTGCTGAAAAGTCTTCAGCTTATCTTGGATAGCCAGAGTAATCTGACTCACTTCCTCTATCTAAGGTTGAATCTGAGCCTTCAAAACTGCTTGTTTTCATTGCAACTCCTCAACCTGTGCCTGCAACAGATTCCCTTCTTGTAAACGCATGAAGCACTGGACTGGCGCTAAAGTGCGCACAGTCACCTTGATCTCATCAACTTCCTATTGTGCCTCTTTAATCCATGTATACAGTTTCTACTGGCTTATGTCCTCCTCTAAAGTGGTCCATAGCTCCATTGCATTTTCAAAAATACCATTGCAACCCGATACTACATTATCCAAAGTAGATGTGTTCTTTGATGGCTACATCGTGTTGCTCCTTGACCTTTGGTAGAGTAGTCGACTGCAGTGTCAAATGCAGTTCTGATATCTTCATATGAAAGTCAAAAGTAACTTGGCCTACCTCATTCTTAGAATGTGCACTACATCCGCCAATTACTGAATCTTTGTTGAAGTTGTTGCATCCTCTGGAATGTGTAGTTCTAGTACTGAATTACATTCTTATGTAATTGCTACTTTGAGGCTCTGGCTTCACGATGTTAGCTCTTATTTTTCCTTAAGAGCCTGAGCCTTTTCTGCGAAGATATGTTCATTATTGATCTTGACCTCACTAATTACTGATAGTGTGCACTTCTCTCTGATCCGAAGCTCATCTAAGACCCCCTGATGAAGCACGTGGAGGGTCTAAAGTGGTAGCGCAACTAAATTCATACCCATGCCTTTGATCTTTCTGAGTTGGGCATTATCTTCCTTTGACTCTGCATGTAATGTTCCTTCTGGAATGGGAATGATTTTGAGGTCCAGAGTCTATTTTGTTTGCATTACGGTCTCACTCGCTTGTTGCAGGATTAGTTGAACCCCGCTCACTTGGCCCACGGTCGCTTGCAGCTGAACTATTTGTATTTGCAACTCATGTAGATCTTTCTGCACACTCCTAAGTGATTGCTAGAATTGTTGCTCGAACTGTTGCCACAATTTCGTTTTGTATCTCTGACCTTATCCCCAATTTCATCAAAGTCCACCTCAGTGAGGACCATTGGACCCACATGTTCCTACTTGTCCGATTTTTGCTTCTTCCTCGATCCAAAAGTCGTCTCCTTGGTTCACTTCTACAATTTGAAGGGGGTGCTCTACTCCTCACCACCACCTCATTCCTCCTCCCCAGACCCTTCCTTGTTCATAATCTACTTAGAAACAGATGCCTCTACTTCCACTACGGCCTCCTTTGCAGCATGCTCCTTGTCAACAACTTCCTTTGCGGCACGCTATTTGTTAGTAGCTGCCTTAGCAGTAGCTTCTTTTGTCTTCTGATCAACCAATTCTCATGCTACTGCTTCTTTCCATTTCTGTGCAGCTATCCTCTACATGGAGGAATTGTCTACGCTTTTGTTGGTACCCGCACCAAGATATGTGGGTTTTCACCACTCCCTTAGCCATGTCCCCACAATCTCCTATACATCAGCCTTCGTAACTAGGTATGGAAACTTGTGCCATATCTTCTTAGGATCGTGCCTCGTGCTCATGTATACATTATGAAAATCAACCTTAAATTCCGTGTAGGCCCACAACTTCTCAAACAAGGTTGGAGACAACCTTGGCCTCTGCCTGATCACCATGCAGAGGTCCATCTCACCAATATCCATAAGACTCTTGTTTCTGTGACACTCTTCAAGTCCTTTGTCTCCTACAGTAAAGCAAACTTCACTTCCTTTGGTAAATCCTCATCCCGCGAAGGGAACGAACTATCCTGTAGAAGTCACCATGCAACAAGTACAATCAACAGTAGGAGTCAGGCATAGTGAAATGCATTGCCATCATCCTATGCTTCGTGCAAAATTTCCTAAGAAATCCTTGCAGAGGTACTTTGCCCAGTTGTATTTCACCCCTTTTGCGCACTGTGCAGCCAAAGAAATTACTGGTGCCGGAACCTTATCCGCGTGATGTTTTGCATGACCTTCGGGGGAAAATTTTGAGCAGAAAACTGCACCGCTTGGTCTGTAATAGAGTAGATTAAGTATCTGCACAACTTCTTTACCATTCAAAACTCACTTTTCATTTTGTCTGCAAGCTCCTTCTCCTTGCTTTTGCCTCCAAACTCCACGGCTTGATCTGCCACTTTATAGGGAAATATCTTAATTATGTGGATCACCATTTTTGTTATGGGGATGGGTCTGCCTAACCACAAACAACCATCGTGCACCAACGTGAGAAATTGGCGCACACATACAGTATTGATAACTGACCTATTAAAGTGTGGCACACGCAACATATGTAGCAATTCAGCTTGATCAACCTGTTTTACCCATTTCATTGGTTCCATCTTTGCGCCTTCAGTATCTTCATAGTAAATCTTGGTCATGTACTTATTGGTGGCTAAATGCGGAAATTTCTCATGATCAGCTAGATCCCAATCCTCCATTTTTAACACAGGGATACGCACTAAGGGCATGCCTTAAAATGCTACTTCTTTCGGCAATAGTGACGTAGAGATCATGAATTTCACATTATTGGGATCCTTTGGAACCTTCACTTTCCCTTTTCATGGAGGGATATACTTCAGGAGCCTAGTGAGAGGCTCTCCCTCATCAACATCCAGCTCTTTAGCTCCTTCATGGAGTTCTTCTTCATCGAAATCTAAGGGTTCATGGGGGTACAACTTGGGGTTTCTTCTGATTTTCCTTAGTAGCATATGGCTTCAGCCTAGGTGACCTTGGCACCGTAGGCACAGATGGCATAGCTTCCATTGACACAACTTCTAGGGCTTTCGCTTAAGAGACAGTGGATTCGGAACTTACAGGTTCGGTGGACATATGTTCAAGGATAATCTTTCAGTTCCACTCAGGAAGTCTTGCAAATGTTGGGCTTGAAAACAAATCCTCCCAAACCTGTCGATTCATAGAGTGAAAACAGTAGGGCTCATTACGCAATTTTCAGAAGGAAAAGTGTTCTATAGCAGACCAACATATCATATTTATAGGAAATTTCAAATTCAAACATGATCGTTCCCTCCATTTTTTGATCCTAAATGCATCTTTGGCGATAGATCTCCAAATATTTTTGCGATAAATGTCACCTACCTGCTCCACCTAACGGGGTTTTCGCTATCCAATCATGAACAATGTCTTCAAAGGCTACTGTTGGACCCAGCTGCGTGGCACCAACCCCCATGGCATAGCTCGTCCATCACAACTTCTTCTGTTAGTGCTTCTTCTGTCACATCTTCTTCTATTGTACCCCTTGCATCTATCGCACAACCCCCTTACTATGTTTTCCTTTTCTTTGGGTAGTGTAGTTTATAGTCTCGCTCTCCCTTGTAGCTGCCTAGAGTGCTAAGGTTGTCCTGCTACCATGTAGTCATTGTGCAGGGGTAGGATCCCCTATATACAACTTCAACCGACTTCCATTCACCCTTCCAAGGAACAATTCACCATTCATCTTTGTGAGCTGAATTGCGTCAGCATCTGTAATTTCCTTGATAATATACGGGCCCAACCAGTGCATTTGGAACTTGCCAAGAAACTTTGTGAACTTACTATCATAGAACAAAACCAAATCGTTCACCTTGAAAGTGTACAACTTAAAATTCCAATCATGTCAGATCTTTTGATCCACCATCTCTATCAAAGCTGCAATGCGCAGGCTTGGAAAAATATATTCCATGGGCATCACTGCCTCAATCCCATAGACCAACCTAAATGGATTTTGGCCTGTCAACTTCTTGCACGTCATCCTATATGCCCATAGGACCATCAGGATGCGTACATTCCAACCATTTCTCTTCACATTACAAACATTTGTCAATGAATTCTCTGGAATCTTACTGAATGCCTCCACTATACCATTGGCTTGGGGATGACAGGGCGTGCTCTTTTGATGGTAAACCTGGAATTCTTCGAGCATCGCACTCATTATTTCATTTAGGAAACGTGTACCCCTATCACTCATCAATATCTTAGGGAACCCAAACCATGTTAAGACATATCCAAACAGGAACTTCACAATTGTAGCAGCAGTACAATCCTTCAACAGCTGCGCATCTGCCCATCTGGTTAGGTACTTTGTCCTAGTGATGATGTACCATGTGCCTATCTTCCTTCGTGAGGTTGTATCGAACCTATGAAGTCAATTTCCCATTTTTCAAATACTTCTAATGAAACTTGAGGGTTTAAGGGCAATTGATCTCTTTGCGAAGGCTTTCCTATCCTTTGACAAGCATCACATGCTTTACAAAATTCCTCAGAATCTTTATGTATTGTCGGCTACGATAACCCTGCATGTAAACTATTTTGTGCGGTGGCTCTACCTACCTAGTTTCTTCTCTCCACTCCTCCATGTGCTTCAGCGAGGATACTAGCATGCTCAAACTCTAGAACATATCGGCGTAATATTTCATATGTTTCTATCTTATACAAATGTCCCACTATAACAAAGAAATCAGCTACATGGACCACTAATTCCTTTTTTTGTTGAGTAGAGTAGCCTTCTGGGTTGTACCGTAGTAAAAAATTGAATGATATCAGCAAAGTGGTCATCCACAATGCGAACAACAAAGAGATGTGCATTCGGTACTCCTTATTCCAAATTGGTCGGTTCTTCACCTATCTCGATTTGGCTTAGGTGATCTGGTCCTACGTTCAACCATCCAGGCTTAATTATTACTTCAAAGTCATACTCTTAGAACAACAACGACCACCTACAAATCTTGCCCCCAAACACAGACTTGTTGACCAAGTACTTGAGAGCAGAGTGATCTGTGTACATTTTGAAATGTGTGCCCAAAAAATAATGTTGAAACTTTTGCAACATGTAGACCATCGACAACCCTTCATGCTCTATAGTGGAATAGTTATTTTTAGATTTTGATAGTTTCAAAGGCTTTTGGATGATCAATATCACCTATCCTAGGCTAGGTCAATACTGCACCCAGCACAATGCATGAGCCATCTACATGCACATGGAACTCTTTTTTCCAATATGGAAATACTAAGATGGAAACATTCACCATCTTGTCCTTTAACATATCAAGACTCTATTGATGCTCATCATTCCAACAAAAAGTCGCATCCTTCTTTAATAGTTTCTCCATTGGGACAATTATCTGGGCATAAGAGTTAATAAAATTCCTATAGTAGCCTGTGTGGCCCAGCGTTGCACGCAGTTGCTTAACATTCTTGGGAGCTTCTAAATTCAAAATCACTGCTATCTTCAAAGGGTCCACCATTAATACCTACTTTCATACTACATGGCCTAGTAAAATTCCAAAAGGCACGGAAAATATACATTTCTTCAAGTTCAACGTGATCTGGTATCTATGACATGTATCCAGCATGAGGCACAAACTTGAAACATGGCACTTCACCAACTCGAACACAGTTGATTCATCAAAATATACCTCCAATAATTTATGAATAAAATCCTTAAATGTCTAGATTACTACCCTGGAGAAGATTGCAGGTGCATTCTTTAGCCTAAATGGCATTACTGTATACTGAAAACAACCCCACTCTGTTGCGAAGGTTGTCTTGTTGCGATCCTCTGACATGATCTTTATTTTATGGTATCTTGAAAGTCCATGAGTGAATGAATATGCCTCTTGAACTCCAACATTCTCCAAGACTTCATCTCTAAATGGTGTTGGAAATAGATCATGAATGCATGCATCATTAAAGTTTCTGAGATCTACACATATCCTAATTTCACCTTGTTGTTTCTTTTCCTAGACAACCATTGGGCTCACCCAATCAGATTATTCTACTGGCTCAATAATTCCAGCCTCCAACATCTTATCGAGCTCTTTCACACCTTTTCTTTATACTTCAGATTGAGCCGATAAGGTCTCTTCCTTACAGGCTTCGCGCTAGGTTTCAAAGTAATTTTCATTATGTCCAAATATCCTACAATACCCTTCAGATCCGAGAACTTCATTGGGAATAGATCCTGGTATTCACGCAATAGTTCAGCCACCTTATCGACTATATCTTCATCCTAATAGTCTCTTGTCTTCATGAACTTAGGCTCTGCAACAGATCTAATATTTACTTGCCAGGTTTTTAGTGGCTTTGTTACATGAGGGTTCTCTATCTTAGGTCCTTCAACCTCACGCTGACCTTCAGTTTCTAGGATGTTGGTTTTTATTGGATCATCTTCTTCTTCTTCAGTAGTCACATTGTAGCACTCCAGCACATGGGGTAGATGTGTACTCCAATATAGTTGTACCCATTCCACTAGTTCTTCAGGCATTCTAAAGATATCGGCTTTAATCTCTTATAGCACCTCATCAATGCATTGAAATCCATCCTCAAAGCTAAAAGTTAATAAGAATATTTCCCTTAAGATATTCCATTCAACTGTCCCATGGTGTAGCTTTGATTCCAAGTACCAATTCATGGGAATAGTATGTAAGGTGTGATAGAATATATGCACCCATTTTGGTTGTGGGTCTTCTCTCCAAGCTTTTGTCCACCATGCCAAATGCTCTCGTGGGTCATCCTTTCCACTATACTTCGCAGTCATACATGTATTAGCGTATCCAAACCTTATCTTCATCATTTTCTTGTATTCCTTCCAGTCAACAAATATTTCCTTATGCATACCCCACCATCGAGCAGGCGTAGCGCGCAGTGCTAATTCAAGTGCCTAGAAATGATGTTCCTCGGGCACCTCCCTTTCAAACTCATCCAAAAAGAGATTAACATCATTTAAGCCATCATAATGCAAAAGTTTCCTTACCTCTGTAGATACGCACCGCAGTGATTTTGTCATCATATTGCAACGTAGCGTAGAGACCTCATGCAACCTATTTTTCCAGTGTTCGAGCTCTTCATCTGAATCTGAGGTACAAGAGCTATCTCTATTCCACATGATTCACCCATCTGCAATGATATTGATCGAATCTTCATTGCGCATAGTAATCTTGTAAATTTTATCCATGTCATTTTCCTCCTCATAGTCGCGAACTGGTTCAGTGTACCGCACTCATTCAGCAGGGTCCAATGGCACAATAACCCTAAGTGCCTTCCTCTCAAATGTCATCTTTCGTTTCTTCATATTAATCATTGCATCCATGTTGAAGGCCCAATCAATTCCTAGTAGCATAGGGTAAGAATGATTTTCATCGACTATTTCAATTACCCCAAAGTTAGCCAACGCACTTGCTCCTCTAATGTCTATCGTTACCCCATACAGGCACCCCATAGGAATGATCTTTTGTTGATTGTCCATGCATAACTATATAGGAGACCATTGCATCATAGGTCTCCCCATCCTTTCCCATGTCTAAATAGGCAACACGTTCGCGTCGGAACCCAAATCCAGGATGATTTGGTCCATTTCATATTCTCCTACATGCTCGGTCAACCTCATCTCACGCCCTGTTCGCTTCTTGTGCTTGCCTAGTTTCCTCACAATGTGCTGTTCTGAAGGAACCTTAATATTACCCGTACAATTGTCTAACAATTCGTACAACCCTTCTAGTGCCTTCTAATCTCTCAGTAGTTTCATACAAGTTTTCAAAAAACTAGCTAACAACGAAGGATCCACACCTTGCACTTCACTATCCCCAGTTGATTTCTCTTGATTTCTGGATGTAGAAGCCTCAGCAAAGTTCTTCTTAGCTTCCACGAACTTTTCTGTAGCCCAGTTGAGGTCAAACCCAAATTCCTTTTCAACGGCCTTGTGCACCCATCCCTCGGTTTCTAGTTGCTTTCCCTTATATTCACCTATGGCCATCCCACTACGTGTTACAATATTAGTGTTATGTTCCTCTTCATGAGGCTTTCCCTCATCATTTGGATATTCTACATAGGCTGTTGGGTCTACATCTTCTTTTCTTTAATCTTTGCTATAAGTATTGGGCAATATTCTATCACATGGTCAAACTGTCTGCAATATTGATGATATGGATCTGTTGGGTTCAAACAGTGGCGTGAAAAATGTCTAGATTCACCACAATTATAACAAATAACTTGTCCACGACCTCTACCAGCCCCTCATCATCTTCCTCTTCCACGACCTTTAAATCCTCTGCGTGCTACTAGCTCACTCTAATCTTGAGGCTGAGTTTCCACTTGCATTTGATAGGTTGGGGTTCTATCCATCATTAATTCATAACTTTGAAAAGGGCGCTCATCATGATCGATAGATTTGCAAAAATTGCAAAACAACTGCTAAGGGGTTTGTACAAACTTTTGTAGTAGATGAAAATTGTTTGTTGCATGTTGTCTGGTAACCTGACAAACAACACACCATGATGCTCCTCCTATGCTTGGCCCAACATTATTTTCTAGCTTCAGCAGGACAACCCCCCATAATAATTTAGTCCTTATCATGACTGTGACCCTTATCGTGACTGTGGCCCTTACATTTCAAGCAACAAACTTCTGCGCAAACTTCAGGCTAGGCTTCCTTTCCCTTCTTTAGGCTCTGCAACTTCAGGTGCATACTTTCCAGTACTTTCCAGTTATGAATGAATTTGTTGCACTCCAATGTTCATATCATGTACTGGCGAGGCTTCAAACCTCATCGCGATCTCCATAGCTTCTGCTTGCGTTGCTATCTTTTTTTGTGATAATGGTAATCTTAGGTGAGGAAACAACGAATAAATGTACCAATATTTGTGTTGTTCATCCATGATGTTCATATTATCCTATCATATCAGGCCTTTTAGTCCCTGATCAAAATCCCATGAGGATTCATTTATCATTTGATATATTTCTTTAAACTCTATAATAGAGTGCGCCTGATACTTAGGCTTCTTAAAATCATTGTTCAACACTTGTTGAGTCTCTGTTAACGTCACACCATGTTTGTCTTGATAGTACTTGATATACCAAGTCAATGCCCTATCGTGCAACATTGTGACGAGTTGTTCTTTCTTCAAATTATCATTAGTGATCTGTTGTGTTATCCACACAACATTCGCAACAAACTAGAATTCCTCAGGGTCTTCACTCCCTACCCATTTAAACATAGACATCTTCATTGTGTTTTCCATGTTGGATGGTGGAGTTGGAGGTGGAGGTGGTGGTGGAGGTGACAGTGTAGGTGTATGTAGTGGAGGTGGAGGTGGAGGTGGAGTGGATGGATGAGGTATCGATGGGATACCCTAACATACCAACTGCAGTGCACTTTGCGGTGTATTCAAAATAGTTCCTTTGTCATCACTTGAAGAGGATCCCAATAGCGGACTATATTTAGAGCCCAATTCTCTATTTCTTCTGAATGATTTTCCACTTTGCATAGTTCCGAACATCATGGTAACAACATAATTCATTTTTCACATAACAACATCTTAATCCAAGTTTTCAGAGATTTTAAATAATTACCTCGTAGTTCCTTGAAGAGCTTGTTCTTTTATTTGCTATAAATGTGCTAACAGTGTTGGACCTACCAATATTTAGGGGATCACTCCGGTATCAAGTCCCAATTAGACCTCACACGGTTTCGTGTGGGAGTCCCATCTAATATGATGGCCCGGTTACCATTGTCTTAAGGATTTGCCTCAAATCTTTCTTGTTAGCACAAGAGAGTGGTCTTCTTTTTCTTCAAGAAGTAAGGCTCGCATGCCTAGTGAATGTTAAGTGTCACTTGTGTCAATTTTTCTTTCACTGTACAAGGAGAGGGTGGGAGTGAGTCCCAAGTTGGTTGGGATGAAGTCCCAACTCAGCTATGAACACAGAACACAATAGGACATGCACAGCTTCCAGAGGAGCAGTCCACACGGATGTGGTAGTCACAACAAACAAGGTAAGATAACACATACAACACTCAACGGATGAGTCCGAATGAGTGCAATGGTTGTTACAATAAGTTTTATGTGAATTTTTTTTCTGGTGTCAAGGAGAGTAGTCTACATAGGAGAGACAACGTTAACAACACATTTCGATTAATAGATTATGTATTACAACGAGTGAAATACTTCAGATGTAGAACATTGGTTAAAGCGACAAGCATCAAAAGTGTTAAAGATTAGTCTTACAACAATTACAATACATGTGTGAAAACATGTTGGCCTATTAGCAAGCGAAAGTTCCAAGACACATCAATATAGCATACATCACTAACCCCAAGTGCAGGGCATTAAAGCCACTACTTACTCCTCAAAGATATATTACAGAATCTCTTGGCTATGTGGGAGGAGCTGAGGTGAAAATTCCTTTGCATGTAGAAATGAGGGGGTATTTATAGCCAAGGGTGAAACTGACCCTTGTGGTTGTTCAATTACCCCCATGACCATTTGACCTCCATGACTTTTTGACTTACATGACTCTATGTTCAATAAGTGGGTCCCTTAGACTTCCACGTTACATCACATTGATTGACAACATAGACCATAGTAGATATGTGGGCGACATCACTCATGACATGACATGACATGACAGTGCTGGCACATTCGTGTTGCTGCTAGAATGCATGTCGAGCTACAGTGCTGATGGGTGATCGATGTCTTCATGGTGTATCATAGCTTCACCTCCACATGGTGAAGTGTTTGGAGTCTTTAATGCTTGATGAAGCTTTGGCATGTTGCTCCTTGCTTGCATGTTGGAAGGCTTGACAGGCTCATTTGTTCGTGAAGGTGCATGTTCATCCATTCATCCATTGGTGAGCACATCTCTTCGCATGCATTATTCGTTCATCAATTGGTGAACCTGTCCTTCTGCATGTGCTCCCTTTGTTCATTCCATTTGTTGTCTTGCCATGTTTGTTGGTGTACCTATACCTATAGTCACTCATGACAAGACAACATCAACTCCAAAACCTCCTAGTCCATCATGACACATGATCAATTCAGATGCAAGTGACTGGAAGAGGCAGCAAGGTTGTGAAGTGGCATGATGACTTAGGGCACTACTGATGAAAACTACGCAAGTCACTAAGTGATGGAGATGGATAGTCCAAGTCAATAGTGACTGTTTGTGAGGTCTGGCTCAACTCGAAGTAAAAATTGCACAAATTTTGGGAGGGACAGTCAGGGTTGCCGGAAGGAAAGGTAGGTAGGATCTTTGTAGTTTTTAGAATGAGTGGGTAGGGGGGCTAGAAGGCAAAATTTATGCAATTTTCTAGAGGAATAGGCTAGGCCATATAGAGGGTCACTAGGCAGGGATTGCATAGTTTTTGGGAGGAAATCCTTAGGAGACTGGCAACCAAAAATGTGAAATTCCTATAGGTAACTGGTAGTTGGCTACTGGGGTCACTTGTAGCAAAAACTGCACAATTCCCAAAGGGAACTAGCAGTTACCTACTTAGTCACTAGCAGCAGAAACTGCACAATTCGTAGAGGGAATTGGCAGTCTGTTGCTAGGAGCTGCTAGAAGGGGAAACTACACTAAGGCCAAGAGGTTGGCCTCGTCATCGTTTCTACACAATTTCTAAGCTGAGCAGATTGTTGGGCAGTGGAAGGCTTGCTCATGAAAACTGCACAAATTCTGAGATGATCAGTTGGTCGATTGTCGGGATGACTGATTGGGAAAACTGCGCAATTTTCTAAGGGAGATAGGGATGGGCAATTGGTGTCTATCTGGATTATCTACGTAATTTCCTTAGTCAGTTGAGTGAGTAAGGTCAGTGGCCTTAGCGCAATTTTTTAGGGGAGTCAGCCCCAAGGTGACTGCCAAGTCCAACTATCTGGGTCGCCAACATGAGAGTTGATTGAATTGCTTGTGGACAGTGCAGCTTGAAAGGACTAGTTTAGTGCTTCTACAATGTTCTGGTTGACAGTCGATCGAGTCGATGGCGAGGTGATGGTCTGGCTGTCAAAGGAGAGTCTGATCATCATAACTTCAGCAAAAATGACTAAGTGTGTGAACAATCGAAAGATGCATAGGTGATCATACAAACATACACTCACATGACTCAATGAGGAAATGACTCAAACCATCCAGACACACAAGTTCAACATGACTAGCCGACAATGCAAGTGACAAGACACTCGTGATTGACCGTTTATTGGTCGTGAATATGACTTTGTGTGTGATTGCAACAGATTCTTTCATAGCGAACACAACAAGCACATACGAAGCAAAGACTCAGAACATTGTCGCAAGCATGACTTAGACACCAGCATGTAGAAACTTGAATCAAATGATCAAGCAAAGTACATGCAAGGACTCACATTAGCTCACGAAGTGAACCCAAGTGTGTGCATTCATCAAGAGAAAATCTCAAGGCGGGCTCTGCAATTGGGTGCACGCCAAAATTTTGGAGTGTGGTTATAGCCACTACAACACTTGGCGACACATTTGTAGAACTCTAGCTTCTCTGTTTCAGTTCATTGCTAGCACAGGGCCTTGGTCTTTTAGGGGTATTGAATCATTGTGCTAGTTACTTTAGCTTCCCCACTTACCTCATGGACATACATGGATCACCCTTTGCCAACTCAATCAAACACAATCAAAAGTTTAGCTTGATCTTAGTGTTTTGAATTCGAGAAGGGTAGTTTAGCTCGCGAGTTGAAGATTTTCAGAGTATAATTTTTTATCTCTGGTGTTGCTCCGCTGCCAGTAGGCCTAGATAGTACCCTGGTGGAGTCATGCAAGAACACACACATTGCTCCACTACTAGCAAACCTGGTCAATACCCCAGTGGAGTTGCATGCTTCACCTCTCTCTACAGGAAGCCTTTCTCTTCTTTCGCCTTTGTATTTTTTTCAAGAGGACTGTGCATAGGCACTTATTTACTTTGGGGGCAGAAGAGCGATCCCAACTTATTGAGAGTAGAAGATTTTATTCCTTCATAGAAGCATGTAAGACCTCTGACATAGGTTTTCTCATTTAGATTTTCTCGTTCTCTATTTCTACTAGTTGGATGAGCTTGAACACACAGAGCAGAAGGTTGAGTACATGCATGGGGCTTCCTAGTGTGGACACGGGTTCATGGTTGGACCAAAAATTCTCTTGTAGATGGTTCGTATTTTCCATCAAGACTTCATCGGCCGAAGGTTACAACCAACCATAGAGAAGACGGACACAAGACTAGCAAACTGATAAAGTGTCACAAGTTTATTCAAATCTCAGCCACATACTCTATACAAAAACCATAATGTAGTAGTTGGAAACACTTATTTCCAAAAAAAAAAATAGTAATATATCAAAAAAACAAAATGAATATGAACAAAAATAGTAAGCAAAATCAAACAAAGAAAAATGAAGATAACAAGCAAAGCAAACAACATGAAAACAACAAGCAGCAAGCAGACTATGTACATGGCATGGGTGCAGCCCGGCCTATTGAAGGTAATTCTTGAGATCTTGGCTGTTGACGGGAAGGTTTTCAATCCTCCCGTCATGTGATTGCAAGTGATATGTGTGTGGTCCAAGCTTCTCGTAGGCCAGTGCGAGTCCACCAGGCTCCACTATTGGAACCTGGTGGTATTCCAAAAGGCCTTTAAGTGAAGACAACACCACTGTGTCAAGTACTGTGTGAAATCTGGGCTTGGATGATGGCACAAGGTAGTTGTTTTTATTCTGTGAACGGTTTAAGTTTTTGAAATCGGTGCATTAGCAGATTTTCCCAGATTTCTTACGTGAGGAATTTAAATTGGAAAACCAAGTATGATGATCAACTTTGCAAGTAATCCAACCATCCAAAATGTTAGTCAATATTTTCTATGTAAGGAGTGCAAACAACTTGTGTGTGTTACCTGGTCTTTGTTACAATATCTTATCTCCTCCTTTACCTGGAATATCATGTTGGATTGCTCGTGTGTAGTGTGTACTCAGGTCATCATCTGCTCATGCTGACCCATTCTGGTACTATTCAGTCAAGTAGTCAAAGACTTGTCACTACTACGGTGTGTATCTTGTATCAAGATTGGTTATCTACATATCATGATAGGTTTCCAAGTTGCTTTGTTCATTCGTAGTGGTGGTCCTTTATAAGCTCAAAATGAGTGCTTCATACTCAGCAGTGTTGTTTGTGCACTCGAACTTCAAGCAGCTTGGGATCATGCATTGTCTGTCGTTTTCGTACAAGTTGGTTGCCATCAAGTACAACACATGCATTCATCGAACTTCAAGCAGCTTGGGATCATGCGTTGTCTATAGGTTTTCTCATTTAGATTTTCCCGTTCTCTATTTCTACTAGTTGGATGAGCTTGAACACACAGAGAAGAAGGTTGAGTACATGCATGGGGCTTCCCAGTGTGGACATAGGTTCATGGTTGGACCAAAAATTCCCTTGCAGACAGTTTGTATTTTCCATCAAGACTTCATTGACCTTAGGTTATAACCAAGCATAGAGAAGATGGGCACAAGACTAGCCAACTGATAAAGTGTCACAAGTTTATTCAACTCTCGGCCACATACTTTATACAAAACCAGAATGTAGTACTTGGAAAGACTTATTTTCGGAAAAAAAATAGTAATATATCAAAAAAGAAAAACGAATATAAACAAAAATAGTAAGCAAAATCAAAAAAGAAAAATGAAGATAATAAGCAAAGCAAACAAGATGAAAACAGAAAGTAGCAAGCAGACTATGTACATGGCATGGGTGCAGCCCGACCTATTGAAGGTAATGCTTGAGAACTTGGTCGTTGACGAGAAGGTTTTCAATCCTCTTCTCAAGTGATTGCAAGTGATATGTGTGTGGTCCAAGCTTCTCGTAGACCAGTGCAAGTCCACCAGGCTCCACTACTGGAACCTAGTGGCATTCCAAAAGGCCTTTAAGTGAAAACAACACCAATGTTTCAAGTATTGTGTGAAATCTGGGCTTGGATGATGGCATGGGGTAGTTGCTTTTATTCTTTGAATAGTTCAAGTTTCTGAAATCAGTGCATTAGCAGATTTTCCCGGATTTCTTACGTGCGGAATTTAAATTGGAAAACCAAGTATGATGACAAACTTTTCAAGTAATCTAACCATCCAAAATGTTAGTCAATATTTTATGTGTAAGGAGTGCAAACAACATGTTTGTGTTACCTGGTCTTTGCTGCAATATCTTATCTCCTCCTTTACCTGGAATCTCGTGTTGGATTGCTCATGTGTAGTGTATACTCAGGTCATCATCTTCTTGTGCTAACCGATTCCTGTACTATTCAGTCAAGCGGTGAAAGACTTGTCGCTGCTACGGTGTGTAGCTTGTATCGAGATTGGTTATCTATGTATCATGATAGGTTCTAGTTTTCTCTATTCGTTCGTAGTGGTGGTCCTCTATAAGCTCAAAACGAGTGCTTCATACTTAGCAACATTGTTTGCACACTTGAACTTCAAGCAGCTTGGGATCATGTGTTGTCTGTTGTTGACATTATGATGCATGTGTTGTACTTGATGGAAACCCACTTGTAGTAGAACAACTCACTTTTACATGGTAACTAGATGAATGTGTATTACTTTATGGCAACCCACTTGTAGTAGAACAACTCACTTATATATGGTAACTATATGAATCTACAGAAGAGATATCAGATGTAATAGTGTGCATGGAAGATGTGTTTACAGGCGTGAAAAAATGTAGGAATCAGTTCAGAAGTAATATACAATGGCAACTCTCTCAGATGACAGATCACAATACAATAGGAAAACAACAAAGAATTACAGTTCAGACTACAAAGAATGAGGAAAGAGAGGTATACGCAGGTTCACCTTGACCAAGCTATGTATACACGCAGCTTAATAGAACGAAAGGAGTGTATAATGTACACATGCACTTTCACAGAAGGAAAAGCGCGTATATCTTGGAAAACTAAGTTTTTGGTCCAAGGTATTTGGTCCATGGTATTTTGATCCATGGTATTGGTCCAAGGTATTTATTCCAAGGTATTGACCCTAGGTATTTGGTCCAAGGTATTGGTCCTAAGTGGTTTTGGTCCATGGTATTGAGAAAGGCCTAAAACTATAAAAGGATGAGAAGATCATTAGGCCAAGATGTGGAAGTATCGAATATTTGATGAAGTGTGAGATTTAATATGTAGGTTATTGGCTTATGGTGTTGTGCTTGATCTGCACCAAGGATGAAACTTAGCGTTTGATGAAGGATAAGATCTGATGATGAATCGGGATCTTAAGGCTTGAAATGAATTATCTTTATGTGGTTTGATCATGTAATGAATAACTGATGCATGTTGTAGTCTGTAAATGTGATGATCTGGGTATGGTTGAAGCCTGGAATAGTTGTAATGTTTAAATAATCATTTACAGACCTGTACGCAGGTTCACTTTAGAAAAGGAGTGTATACATGCTAGTTCTGCATATCAAAGCAGCATATACATCATAAATTTGATTTGAAGATCTGTACACTGGTTCGCTTTGGTAAAAGTGTGTACAAATGCAGGTTCGACACATGGAAGTAGTGTATACCTTATAAAGTATGTTTTAGTTGTTTCTATTTGTTGTTGCAGAGTTCTGGGTTTTGGTTTGGGTTCTGGTGACTGTATTCTGGTGACAGAATCATATTGACTGTCAAAGTGATTGATTCAGAAAGTGATGTTTGAGTTTCAGTGATTGGTTGATGTAGATGTATTTAATGATTTAATTGTAGTTATAATTTTGTTGATGGATCTAGTCTGAAAATTTATGAAACGTGGTCCCTAGAGGAAGAAAGAAGGTTGTAGCCTTCTGTAGGTCAGCACCTACATACTAGTAAACATATTGGCTAGTACAAGAGCTAGGGGGTTGTAGCTCCCTTCCAGTAGAAGCTGGAGAATGAGAGAGGTTGTAGCCTTCTGCAGGTAGAAGCCTGCATGCTAGTATGAGTTTTCACCAGTACAATATTGTAAAAATATTTTATTATTATTATTAAAAGAAGACAAAGACGACAGCAACAAGTGGTTTTCAACCACATTGGGTTTACACCTTAAGTCTTCATGTTCATGTGTGTTGCTTATGTGTGATGCTTTAATCTGCTTTTATTGCACTGACAAATACATCTCTGGTATACTAGTTAAAGTTCAATGCATGATTAATTGGATAAATCAAAAGTTCTTTGTATATATGCTAGTTGCCTTAAATACAGTCGCATGTATACGCAAGTTGACTTAGCTAAAGTAGGATATACAAATCAATTTGGAAAATAAAATTATTGGCTGATAATACTGATTCACCCCCCCCATTATTATTTCCAACAATTGGCATCAGAGAAGGTCCTTCAAAAGAAGCTTGATCGCTTGAAGGGAGATCCATCATCATGAGTAGTCAAGAAAGCGGGGGATCCATGAGACCACCAATCTTTGATGGGAGAAACTTTGTTTATTGGAACATAAGAACCACAACCTATCTACAATCTCTCAGAATGGATGTCTGGGAAATCGTGGAAGGAGGATATACAATTCCATCAGCAATTCCTACAGATACGACAGGTAAAAAGAAATATGAAACCAATGCCAAGGCTATCAATACATTGTAGGGAAATTTGTCATAATCAGAGTTTGTCAAAGTCATGCAGCTCAAAACAACCAAAGAAATTTGGGACAAAATCATTCTAAGCTACAAAGGAGACTCCTAGGTAAAATGTGTTAAACTTTAAACTCTCAGAATTTAGTATGAAACTCTAAAGATGCACAATGATGAAAGTGTAGCAAGTTACTTTTTACGTATAGATGAGGTTGTTAATTGTATGAAGAATCTAGGTGAAGATGTAAAAGACGTTACCTTAGTTGAGAAAGTTTTAATATCCTTGTCTGCTAAATTTGAATCAGAAGTGTCTACCATAGAAGAAAAATAGGATCTGCAGACTATCACTATAACAAAAATTCACAGAATCTTAACTTCCTTTTAGATGAGAAAAGGAGGCCCATCAGATATGAGAGAAGTTGCATTTAAATATTTAGCAAAAGGAAAGGAAGAAATCAATGAATTAGGACATATTTCAGATGAAGAAGATGAAGTAAACTTTTTCAAGAAGCTTCAATGGGGTTCCGGAAGATTTAGAGGTAAACTACCCTTCAAATGTTTTGCCTGTGGAAGAGTCAGTCATTATGCTTCCAAATGTCCTCATAAAGAGAAATATGATAAAGGGAAGTAATCTGCAAAATGGAATAGAAAACAAAGTGTAAGTAAAAAGAGTTACTATACTCATGAAGACAGTGATGGTTTATCAAATAGTGATGAAGATGAAAATAGTAATGATTATAGACTTCTCATGGCTTATGACAATGATAATATTTTGGATGCTTTATAAGAAGATGACTTTCATGAACAAATCTCTAAACTCAAAATCTGTTTAGAAGAAAAGAATATGATTACAGATACCTTGAAATACCAACTTGTTGAAAGAGAAAAATAGAATGAAAAACTAGAATGTGAAATTGTGGGTCTAAAAAAGGATCTTGAGAAAACAAAATATCTCAATATTAGATTTGCTAAAGGATCAGAAACCTTAAATGAAATTATCAAAGTGCAGTGTTCTCCTTTGATAAGAAAGGTCTTGGATATACTGAAGAAGCATCTCGATTGAAAAAGTCATCAACCTCCATTAAAAGCTATCTTGATGCAGCAAAGAACAATGAACAATATGACAATCGTCAACAAAGGCATAAAGCAGATCACTAGGTAAATAAGGCTCAATTCACTTTAAGGATGAACAAAAGCCACAACCAACCTTAGGTAAATCATACTCAATTTTCTCCATTGAAGAAAATCAATAGAAACTAAAATCACCAGGTCAATAGATTTGATAATCGCAGGAACTTTTTTAATGGTCAATGTTTCTCATGTCATAATTTTGGACACAAAGTTCCTCAATGTGTTGCTTACAAAACCATCATAATTAGATAAGCACGAAATCAAAGGAATGTGATAGGGATCAATAAAAGTTCCTATAATAACTTTTCTCTTCTTGAAAATGAAATAGAATGCTCAATCTATAACAACTTTGGCCATGAATAATCTGAATGTAGGAGAAAATTTCAGCAAACATCTCAAAAGGAGAAAACTCCATTAAATCCCAAGATATGGAGAAGGAAAGAACTGCAAACAAAAAATATGTGGTATAGCCTTATATGCAAAAGGACAAGAAAATTAGTGGTACATTGACAGTGGATGCTCAAAACACATGACGGGTGACAAAGAAAAACTTCACTCATATAATGCCTTAGAAGAGGAGAAGAGTTTCTCTTTTGGAAACAAGACTCCTGCTATCATAAAACGTAAAGGATTTGTCTTCTTGAAAGAAAAAGTTAAAGCTGGAAATGTTATGTATGTAGACGGACTAAAACATAACCTGTTGAGTGTCAGTCAAATGTGTGATCAAGGAAATGAAGTAGTATTTCAATCAAACGGATGTGTTGTTCGTGAGCTTGATACAGGAGAAATCGTTATCTAAGGTACAAGAACTCCAAACAACCTATACATACTCAAGGGAGGACAACAACAATGTTATCTAAGAAAAAATGATGAAAACTGGCTGTGGCATAGAAGATTGGGACATCTAAGCTTTTCTCAAATAAGAAAAGCATGCAGATTCCAGGTTGTTCATGATCTTCTAGATATCAACATCCCTGAAAATACCACATGCAAACCATGTCATTTCGACAAGAAAACTATAGCTCACTTCATTGAAAGGAAGGATTAGCTAGTAAGCCTCTTGAACTTGTCCATATTGATTTATGTCAACCATCAAGGAAAAAGTCACCTCATGGAGAAGAATACTTTATTTTGTTCATTGATGATTTTTCCAAAATGTGTTGGATAGGTTTTCTAAAGTGTAAAGATGAAGCATTTGAAAATTTCAAAGCTTTCAAAGCTTTGGTTGAAAATGATTCAGATTGCATAATCAAATGCCTCAGATCTAATCGAGGAGGGGAATTTACCTCAGATGAATTCTTTGACTTTTGTGAACAACATGGAATAAACAGGTAGTTCTCCACCACAAGGACTCCCCATCAAAATGGAGTGGTAGAAAGAATGAACATGACTATTCAACAAATGGCTCGAGCTATGCTATATGAATCTAGAACTCGTACAACCTTTTGGGGTGAAGTTGCTTTTGCCACTGTGACTATTCTCAATCAAGCCAATATTCGGGTAAACAACACTCAAACTTCTCATGAACTTTGGTATGGTAAGACTCCTACTATAAAATACTTCAAATTTTTTGGAAGCAAATGTTATATCAAAAGGACTGATGAAAAACTTGGTAAGTTTGAGCCCAGAGCCGATGAAGGTATTCTTCTTGGTTACTCATCTCGAAGTAAAGGATATAAATGCTATAATAAAAGGCTTGGGAAAATTGTTGAAACTATTGATGTTGTAATTGATGAAGCATGAAAAAATCTAAAATAGATAAAAACCAAAGATTATGACAATGAAGAAGATCGGGAATATTTTCCCACATCAAATCACAATGATTCTGGTAAAGCATCAGAAGAAGAGACAATGGTAGAAGAAAAAACTTTGTCCAGGTATGTTCAGAAAAATCATCCAGAAACCCAAATTTTAGGAGAAAAAGAGGCAGGTGTTCAGACAAGAATAACTATTATAGAAGCCTCAAGCTATCTAGCATTACTATCCTCCACCGAACCTCAAAATGTAAATGAATCATGCAAAGATGAATGTTGGGTCAAGGCCATGAATAAAGAGCTTGATAAAATTGAAAAGAATAATACCTGGGAATTAGTTCTTAGACCTCATGATAAAAATATCATAGGAACCAAATGGATATTCAGAAACAAGCTAACTGAAAATGGAGAAGTTATTAGAAACAAGGCCAGACTTGTTTGTAAAGGATATTCTCAACAAGAAGGTATAGATTTCGAAGAAACTTTTGCACCTGTTGCTAGACTTGAAGCCATAAGGATGTTTGTTGCTCTTTCTAGTTTTCAGAAGTTCAAAGTATACCAAATGGATGTAAAATATGTCTTCCTTAATGGAGACTTGGAAGAAGAAGTCTATATTGAACAACGAGAAGGATTCATTATTGGAATTGATGCAAAATTTTTATGTAGACTCAGAAAGGCTCTCTATGGTCTAAAACAAGCTCCAAGAGCTTGGTATTACCGCCTTGACAAATATCTCCACCAACAGGGTTTTTCAAAGGGGTCAACAGACAACAATCTATATACAATTATTGACACTAATAAATTTCTAATAATTGTTGTCTATGTTGATGATATCATTTTTGGTAGCAATGAAGAATCTATGAGTCAGAATTTTGCTTCAGTAATGCAGCAAGAATTTGAAATGTCCTTGCTTGGTGAGCTTACCTATTTTCATGGTCTACAAGTCCAACAAAATAAATATGGTATCTTTCTTTCACAAACCAAATATCTCAAAAATATCTTGAAAAAGTATGACATGGAAGATTCTAAACCAGTATGTACCCCAATGGTAACAAGATGCAGTCTCAACTCAAATGATGAATCAACAGTAGTACATCAACCAACTTACAAATCCATGATTGGTAGTGTTATCTCAAAATCAGGCCCTGGAAGGCTGCAGACCAGGAAGACTTCAAGTAACTATTTCAAACCGACTTTAGGCTGAGGCTTAGCCTCCTCAACCTGAGAGGGCTCTCTCTTGATGGGTTAATGATTTTGATTAAAGATAAGATGGCTAACTCTTATAGAAAAACTATGAAAAATATGAATGGTGGAAACACATTAAACAAAACTATCCATTGGGCTTATAGAGTCAACAACACCTCAATATAACAATGAACTCAACCTTACATGGAAGTCAGGGCATTCAGCATTTAAACATTCAGAACATAAACTCATATGGGACCACACAGTTTATAAATGTATACAGGAAGTCAGAGCACATTCAGTGAATTCTGAGTGATTATACATCCATACCACTGTAAGAATTAAGAAAAGGACAACATCACATATTCTGAACATAAAAAATCCTTCATGAATCCTGAGAAGTAAAGTTCAGCATGTATATTACTGAAAATGAGTCTTACATAGGCCAAATACCAGCTTTTTCATAAAATTTCCAACCCTGATTACCTTGCTGTTTCAGCTATATATAGAGCTCTTATTCTAACTGATCGAGATTCCTCCTCCAGCATGAAGGAAATTCGAAAACTACTTCTATTATTGACATCTGTTTAGCTTTCAACTGCCTATACTGCCTATTTAATGTAACAAACTTCCACTAGACCTTTCTAGACATCTAAATCAAGTAGGACTCTAATTCCATAACAGCCTTGGTCTATAATCATCCTCGTTCTTTGACATCTAGTTCCCTTCTAGTTTAGCTGTGATGAGTCTTCAAGGTTCCATGTTTGTCTTCAATGTCACATGTTTTCCAATGCCCTGAAACATAGGAAACTACCCCTGTTTACTGGTCTTTAGTTTTCCTCAAAATATTCGAATCCAAAGAAGCATGTCCTTTATCCTTTAATTACCCAAAATGGAGCAGACTGCCACGTCCTTGATGTGTTGTAAGCCTTTCCCATGTACCTGTGTGATGAAAAAACCTTTCAAAAAGATTTGCTGTTTTGTCAATCATAATTGATCAACTCAATTGTAACATGCAGCTACAGCAGTTTCGTAGTGCGCTACGAAACTGCTGTCTAATTTCAAAAACACAGTCTTCCTTTCATAGCTAAATGATTGTGGAGGGATAAAAAGGTGCCTTTCGAACTCCTAATTACCTTCACATTAATTATCAACCCAGGGACGACTTTTTATTTCAAGAGTGTACTCAGTCTGAGGCGGCTATTTACTCAAGAGTAATG
Organism: Pinus tabuliformis; assembly: GCA_031772625.1. NCBI lineage: Eukaryota > Viridiplantae > Streptophyta > Pinopsida > Pinales > Pinaceae > Pinus > Pinus tabuliformis. The sequence goes on along the minus strand of CM062810.1, from coordinate 927,694,427 downwards.
TTTAGTAGTACAACGTTCAGAGGACACAAGAGTAGACGGATGCTAAACTATGACTAAATTACTTCAAAAGGATAAAATCACACAAGACAGCTTATCAGTCAAGGGTGCGGAAGTGATAACCCATCCCTCTAGAAACTGATGGAAAGGAAATTAGAGCATGGACCATAGGTCTGGGAGCTAGGCAGCGACTGCTGAGGCTCACTACAGCCTTAGACCTTCTCTCACACCAAAACAACAATTGCAAGTAAATGGAACGGCAGAAAGTAAAATAGAACAACAAATAGGAAATGAAACAACAAGTCTAAAATGGAACGACCGTAAATGGAACAAAAAATTGGAATTAAAGGAACCGAACAACAAAACTAAGCAATTGGAAAGACACAACAAACTATAAATGTAATTGAATCAGCAACCTTAATTCAGCAGCATGAACATTAATCGCAGTTATTGAAGCAATTACAATCGCAGTTATATTTGAGTAGTAAATTAATTGAACAACCATGGCAATTATAAATGAGCAGAAATTAAATGGACCACGGTTCTTAATTAGACAGCACAGTATTAGATCAAAATTATCAGCAATACATATAATTAATAATTCTATCACTCACGCAATCCAATTATGATTTCAATATAACAAAGTAATTCTGCGACATGTTCATAAACAAAAGATCGCTGAACAAAACAATTTAAAGAAATGAAAGGGAAAAAAAACCGTCACACAGCAGCAATTGTAAAGATATGATACATAGCAGCAGCGTACTCCACCAGAGGCTGGGCCCTTAGCCACTAGCGGACGCTGTTGGGTTACTTAAGAAGGAAAAGAGTGAACAGCAACGCCCAAATTATGTATTAATCATTAAATAGTGAAATCATTACAATAGTTGAAGCTTTGGGACTTACAGCATAAAACAATCCTTCTTTCCTCCTATCCTATCATGAATCCTTGCTTCTGAATCTCTAATTCAAATTATCAATTCGTCATCATTCGAATCCCCAAAGTCATCCTGAAGTCTCCATAAAATCACCCCCATCTCTGATCTCTGTTTTCATTTAAATAGAGAGAGATCAGAGAGAAGTTACAATAAGGATAAGTACAAAATGATTCCTATTACAAAATTGGTTTGCTTCTAACCATTTGATCAACAAGAACAAGGCGAATTTGGCTTTGCAGCTGAGATTTGGAGGGCGGCCGTAACTGCAAATCTGAGAAAATCGTGCTCAAAGAACCCTACGTTTCTCTCTGTACAAGCCGAATTTGGGCAAACCGTTCTTTAGTAAAGTTAATTGGGCCCGTTCTGGACAAAACCCATGTTCCGGATTTCTCAAATTCGTCTTCATTTGCTCAGAATCTCAACCGCAAAACTGTCACTCCTTAAACCAGCGAATTTCTGAGTTGGTCGTGCTCAAAGAACCCTACGTTTCTCTCTGTACAAGCCGAATTTTGGCAAACCATTCCTTTCCAAAGTTAATTGGGCCCGTTCTGGACAAAACCCATGTTCTGGATTTCTCAAATTCATCTTCATTTGCTCAGAATCTCAACCGCAAAACTGTCACTCCTTAAACCAGCGAATTTCTGAGTTGGCAGATTTAAAAATCAAATCTTCAATCTGGAAGTTACTTTGGAGGCTAAAAATGGTGAATAATGTTATAACCAACTTATTAAAACTATCATTGATAAAATAATGCATAATCATCAATTTATTAGAAATAAAGGAAAATAAATAATATTCATCCATGAGAGCATAAATTATTTATAAAATGGATTTAAATGATAAATTATAATAGATGATATAATAGAGAAGAGTAAAAATGGATGAAATAAGTGTTACAAAGTGGTCGTATTCATGGCCCAACATACCCCCACACTCAATATGTTGCATGTCCTCATGCAACGAAAACTGAATATATTGCATGTCTTCATGCAACCCAAAGACAAAAACCCATGTGTTAACCAAGCGATAAAAAAATATGTTCATCTCAGCTCATGAAATGGATAGAACAAATGAATTCTTCCTTAATTAATGAATATTCACTTTTAGTAATCTTGATGAAGGCATAACAATTTTTACATTGACATTCAATTATATGTATATATGAAGTTGCAGCAAAATATGACATAGATAACAACAAACTTCATTAACCATTTTCTCAAAAACTACAAACCAGCTTTTGTCGAAATTTGGCAAGTAACTTATAATATATGAAGGCTTCTATGATCCAAAAATCAGATCGTTTTGATGCATGGATCATGAGATATAAACAAAATGGCTGTAGGTGAGAGTGCATGATTTCCGAAATTTTATGAACCAATATTTCTTGAAATTGTGTGGGTTTGTATTAATGATACGTATGTGTTTTCCAAAAATTACAAGAATTGAGTTCATAGTTTTAAAAATATGTGGAAATCAATTTCGGCACTGTGTAAAAATGAAATTGTATGCCTTAAATAAGGAAGAAAGTAGAAAACATCCATCATGCATAGCAATTCCTCCCCCTCTCTGAAAAATTAGCATGTCCTCATGCGATGCTAGAAAACAAATAGAGGTGGTTGCTACCAGCTGTTGAATTCTATGCTTGGTGTAAAACAACATGGAATAAGGGAGGTGTTGAGAGTGAATAAGAATAGCAATGGATGATAAAGAATATGAATGGCGTGGTGATAAGAAAGAAATGAATGAAAGGAACACTCCCCCACACTCGAAAATGACATGCTACTGAAAAAGGGGAAGTGGTAAAGATGTGGAATGAAGGATGACAAATAATGCTCAAAATGGATTTTCATTAGATTCTCCTAAATTTATAATAAATTAGAAAACTATGCAATTTTACCTCAAGTTTTACCTCCAAAAATGTGGAATGACATATAAATACTGGCAGTTGTTGAAGCTGATGTAGGCAGAGTTGGTGCTAAAAGTGATGCAAAAGGTGGAATCCAGGGAAGCACATCATGTCTGAAGAATTGTTCACGTTCACGAGCCCCTACTGTGAAGTGAAATAGTGTGGTCATGCTACGAATAGAATTCTGCCCATACTTGTTGTTCTCCTGTAAACAAAGCACTATTTTGCATACAATGTTCTTGAATCCATAGTGTTAGCTTTGAATAGCAACAGATAAAATGCATGCAAAATTTCAATTAGAAAAACTTATGTATACATGCAATACTAATATGTTGTCAAATCAACAAGGTATGGCAAAGTGTAGTAATCATATCGAATGCAACCCCATAATGCGTACATTCCCCCCCTCCAATTGGAAAATGGGTTCCATAACCATAAAGCATATGAGAGGGGTGGTGTTGATGACAAGGCAAGGGAGTGAACAATACAATAGGAAATGAAGGAGAGTACACATATCAATGATAGGACAGCGAGAGTTATGGTTATATTGAGAGCAAAGTGTGTAAAGATAGTTATGAATAAGAGATAGGACGCTTTGGATTGATGATAGTTTATACAAAACGAAAAAGGACAACAATGTGCTAAAAAGATGCTTTGTTGATGGTATTCTAGCTGAAAATGATGTGATTGATCATAAAACAATTGCTCATGCATAAAGGTTCAAAACAGGGAAAAAGTTAAGGAAATAACTTCTCTGATAAAAAGAAAAATAAGAAAAGGGTATTATAATAATAATTGACGATAAGATATAACTTCAATACCATAAGCAGAGTCGCTGCTGCCAGCAGGCGTCCATAGCCTCGGCAGGGTTGCTTTTTAACCCATATGAGCCAGAATCCTCAATTTATAACTAGAGAGTTTCAGTGTTGTTCTACAGAAGAGATCAATGTGCTGGCATGGTAACCAGATAACCACACTGCCATTCACTAGGATGTAGCAAAAGTGATCAGGCCGGCTCGTGATGAGACCTCCTGTTCCATGGATAATTTGGCTATCCAAGGGATCATAACCCTGGTGTGGTGGCCATAATGGAAATGTCACTTTCTTACAACCTTATGAACATGGTAGGCTGGCTCGTAATGAGACCCCCTATCCTCCATCTGCAAACAAAATTTTGTTGTTATTACATATTTTTATGATAAAATGAGGGAGGCTCAGTACTCCTTAAAAGCAGGGATGGCAGAAGAAGTTGAAGATGTCAATAGAAAAAAATATACCCATAATTTCATTTATTACAGACAGAGAAGATTATAACCAGGAAGAGTGGAACCAGCATGGTATTAAGATGATCAATCAATATCATGTTCAACAGAAAACAATGCAGTAAAGTAGTATATAAGTAATTGTGTCCCTTTTGAAAAGAATCTATCATCAAGGAGTTGTCCTATTAAAGATTATAACGTGAATGATATTAACTCGCTTCAATAGAATCGATAATTCTTGTCCTGATAAAAGTAGTGTACTTCATGCCATAAAAAGGAATCGGTAAAATGTGGTTGATATGAATTAGGAATAATATCACAAGAGGAAGAAAATGGTTGCTCTCAAAAATACTCCCAAAGTGTTGCTTTTTTTGAATGAATAGCAAAAACACTCAAAAAAATGTTATTCCTTGTAGGGAACAACAAAGGAAATGCACACCAAAAAGCAAAAATACACACAAAAAAAATGTGAGAATGCGAATGCCATTCCTTTGGAAAAAGGAACAGCAAAAATCAAAAAGTACCGTTCCTTTGAAAAAGGAACATCAAAAATGAAAAGTGTCGAAGTGTTGTCCCTTTCGAAAAGGAACAGCAAAACGTGAAAGTGCAAAGCGCTGTTCCATTTCGAAAAGGAACAGCAGCTGTTCCATTTCGAAAAGGAACAGCAAAATGTAAAAGTGCAAAAAGTGTTGTTCCATTTCGAAAAGGAACAGCAAAACGTGAAAGTGCAAAAGTGTTGTTCCATTTCGAAAAGGAACAGCAAAACGTGAAAGTGCAAAAGTGTTGTTCCATTTCGAAAAGGAACAGCAGTTGTTCCATTTCGAAAAGGAACAGCAAAATGTAAAAGTGCAAAAGTGATGTTCCATTTTGAAAAGGAACAGCAACATGTGAAAGTGCAAAAAGTGTTGTTCCATTTCGAAAAGGAACAGCAAAACGTGAAAGTGCAAAAGTGTTGTTCCATTTCGAAAAGGAACAGCAAAATGTGAAAGTGCAAAAAGTGTTGTTCCATTTCGAAAAGGAACAGCAGCGAACGTGACAGTGCAAAAGTGTTGTTCCATTTCGAAAAGGAACAGCAAAATGAACTATGAAAAAGGAACAGCAAAATGAATGGCTGAACCAAAAAGTGCTATTCCTTTAGAAAATAAATAACAAAACGAAAATGATGTCCCTTTGAAAAAAGAACAGCATGAACGACAAAAATGCACATAAATGCTGTCCCTTCATAAAAGGAACAGCAAAATACACAACCATAAAATGCAAACACGCAAAGAATGAATTAGCTGTTCACTGCATTGATGTTGAGGATGAGTTGCACTTTTGAATGAAGCAACACCTGAAATACAAAATATAAGAGAAATTAGAAAAGAAACAACAAAAAGCAGTATGTAAATAAATAAATTGAGTTGCAACAGCTATGATGTTATGTCAAAAAAATGATCTATTCGAAAAATGTTTTGGCAGCAAAAACATGACATGAATCTTCAAATGGAAATCAATTCATCATTTGTTCTATTATGAATCCGTTGGGTAATGATTTGGATAAAATTCCTTTGTTTTATAAAAATTTCTTTGAAAAATCACTCGTCCATAAATTGACCTTCTTTATTTTCCTAGGACCTGCAAAAAACGAGTGTCTACCTGCAATAAAACATTCAATCATGGAGAAAGAGAGGTGATCGGGTTCCCCTAATCCAAGAATTATGCAAAAAACAACAAGTAGTTACTCTGTATAACAAATCCATTGAGAAAGTAACAAAGTAAAATTTATCTGTCACTTGCGGGAGAGCAGTGGCCAATCATGCTAGCCCGCAGTGTTTTAATCACAACTTCTTTGTTTTTCGTCGAAATCGAGTGATTCCAAAGCCAAATGGGAGCTAAATCAAAGTTTTATCTCCAGTAGAAACAGGTTTTAGAAATTCAATGATATGATATGTCAATTTTAGTTAGAACAACCTGCATAATAGAGTCATTGTCGATTACCCGGCTTAGACCAATAGTTGATATTTCAAGCATAACTTTTTCGTTTGATGTCGGATTCGAATGATTCAAATTGGAAATGAAAGTAGATTCATTTATTTATCTCCAATAGAAACATGTTTTGAATACAAGAAGAATTGATAGGTCAAATACTGTAAGGAACAGCCAGAAAGACATAGTTTTAAGAGTGTTGATTTACGATAGACAGTCAGTATTTGGATCATAACTTCCCTATACGATATCGAAAATGAGTGATTCCATTTGCATTGTAAACTAGATTCATAGGGGAATCTACCATAGAAACAAGTCTTAAAAATTCATTCATTTAGGCCTCCAAAAACTGACTGTCCCAACTCTGTTCCTGAGCTTCCCGCTAGACATCCAGTCAATGTTTTGGCTCTAACTTTTTCGTTTCAAATCCAAATTGAGTGATTCAAATTGGGTTAGAAAGTATACATCAAGGGCTACTTAGGGTAGAAACAGGTTTTAAAAATATGGTCATTTAGGCCTCCAAAAACTGACTGTCCCAACTCTGTTCCTGAGCTGCCCGCTAGACACCCTGTCAATATTTTGGTTCTAACTTTTTCGTTTCAAATCCAAATTGAGTGATTCAAATTGGGTTAGAAAGTATACATCAAGGGCTACCTAGGATAGAAACAGGTTTTAAAAATATTCATTTTTGGTCCCTCAAAACGTGACTGTCCCGACTGTTTTTCCAGAAAGTTCATCAAGCCCGCAAGCCAAAAAAAATGAAATTCAAGCATTTTTTCAAATTGGTGATAAAAATGAAAATGAGTGTTTGTAGAACTTATTATTTCCATTATGATTCATCTACATACACAAATTATTAGAAAAGAAAAAATTATCACCGATGTTGATTTCGATAGCATGTTGCAACAAAAACAACTAGTTTTACAAAAGAACAAAATGCACTTATTTATGTCCTTATTTTATTTTATTTTATTTTTTCACTAACCTACTTTGATTGAATGATGAATATGACTACGTATATGAGTACTTCTAGTGAAGCCATTTTCGAAATACGGCTTCACGTATGCACATACCCAAATTTGAAAAATGCATGTTAATGGATATTAGGGTATGAGAAGCCAACTTCCCTTCAAAAAATGGTATCAAAACTTGTTGAAGCATGGAGTGATGTTGCAAACAAATGATGGAGTGAAACCAATCTTCAATGTATCCTTTATTTTCTTGATTTCGCATAGCCATCATATCATGAAGTTCTTGAGCTTTTAAAATAGCTTGTTGATGCATAGTAAAAGAAACCTCATTTTCTTCCATAGCTTCTACAATTTTTGCATTTGAAACATTCTGAATCTCATTGTAGGTTTTCTCTAATAACACATGTGAGATAGAATGGGTGGGAAGGGTGGGTAAATTTGCCAGTTCAACATTGTAAGCATGTTGTACTGGTTTATTATGGTGAGGGTGTGGAATTAGTTGAGCAGGAAAATGTGTATGGAATGGAGCATTTTGATGATGTGGTTGATTGGGTTGTGTGAATGGTTTTGATGGGCAAGCAAGATATTGTGAAAGAGATGGTGGAGAATATGGAGAATGTGCTTGTGCTACAAGATGAGGGAGAGTAGTCATGCCATCATAAGATGAACCATGCCCAACTTGTAAACAAGATAGGTGGTTATATTGAAATTGACATGGCTGCCCTAACACATTAGCATTCCATAATGGATTATGCAAGTATGACAATGGAGAAAAAGTGTTTTGAACCATACCTGTAGGCCTTGTTGCAGCTTTCTTACCTCTTTGATATGCTACTTCCATCCTAGATAAGGAAGAGTGAATATCTATGAGATGCTCCTTTCGGTCATGAGAACAAAACATTTCATCAAATTCTTCATTTTTATGAACCTGCAAAACATCCAATTTTTCATTTAGAGAGCTAATAAAATCAACTTTAAAATTTTCAAATAACACATTGATTTCAGCTCTTATGTCTCCTGTTCTTGTAGCAGATTTGGAAAACAAAGAAAAAACATCTCTAGGATTCTTACCAGCCTTGGAGATTCCTCTTGAATACCTTATGCACAACTCACAAACATCATCATATGATAACTGAAAAACATCACCTTTTCCTATCAGATTTAAAAGTTCTAAAAATTCATCTTTGATTCCTTTAAGAAGGAGTGTTTTTAAGATCTCTTTTTCCAAATGCTTATGCTTTGATTTTTGAAGGTTATAATGAAATCGATCTACATAATCCTCCAAACTTTCATCTTCCCCTTGTATCATACCGAAAATATCTTCATTGGATTTGCAATAGTCTTGGTACTTCTTCAAGAATATGTTCTCCATGTCCTCCCATGATTGGATGCGATTCCCACCTAGGCTCATGAACCATCGGAGAGCTGCTCCTTTTAGAGTAAGAGGAAACACTTTCAATCTTTGATCATTAGTACAATAATCATATCCTCAACAAAGTATTTCGAACTCAAATAAAAATGTATCTGGATCTTCATTTGCTAAACCATGAAAATTTGGTAAAGATGGGGGAATTATGCGCATTTGTGTCACTTCTCCTAGATCTTTGATAGGAAATTCAAAAGTAGAAACGTGAGTCATTTCTTACCATAATATAAGATGTTCTTCATGTGTTTCTTCAAGGCTCCTTCTTCAAATGTTCCTGTCAATCGGTTAGTGAAATGGGTGTTGCTTACATCACCACTTGCGTGAGATCATGTGATTCATTTTTTTTTTTAATTTCTATCTTTTTCCTAATTATTCACACAAAAATTCAAACATCTATTTCTACTCTAGGTTCTTTAACAGTCCTGCTGGAAAGCGGACGGGGGAGCAGGGCTTTTACATGCTCCGTACGCAGGTTCTTACCTTCTGTTTTTAAGATCCAACTCTCCCCTAGCAGGCACTCATCAAATTCACACTACTCTTTAGAAATGGCTACACTCTCCCCGGCAATGGCGCCAAAATGTGGAGCGATAAAAAGGTGCCTTTCGAACTCCTAATTACCTTCACATTAATTATCAACCCAGGGACGACTTTTTATTTCAAGAGTGTACCCAGTCTGAGGCGGCTATTTACTCAAGAGTAATGTTTAGTAGTACAGCGTTCAGAGGACACAAGAATAGACGGATGTTAAACTATGACTAAATTACTTCAAAAGGATAAAATCACACAAGACAGCTTATCAGTCAAGGGTGCGGAAGTGATAACCCATCTCTCTAGAAACTGATGGAAAGGAAATTAGAGCATGGACCTTAGGTCTGGGAGCTAGGCAGCGACTGCTGAGGCTCACTACAGCCTTAGACCTTCTCTCACACCAAAACAACAATTGCAAGTAAATGGAATGGCGGAAAGTAAAATAGAACAACAAATAGGAAATGAAACAACAAGTCTAAAATGGAACGGCCGTAAATGGAACAACAAATTGGAATTAAAGGAACCGAACAGCAAAACTAAGTAATTGGAAAGACACAACAAACTATAAATGTAATTGAATCAGCAACCTTAATCCAACAGCATGAACATTAATCGCAGTTATTGAAGCAATTACAATCGCAGTTATATTTGAGTAGTAACTTAATTGAACAACCATGGCAATTATAAATGAGCAGCAATTAAATGGACCACGGTTCTTAATTAGACAGCGCAGTATTAGATCAAAATTATCAGCAATACATATAATTAATAATTCTATCACTCACGCAATCCAATTATGATTTCAATATAACAAAGTAATTCTGCGACATGTTCATAAACAAAAGATCGCTGAACAAAACAATTTAAAGAAATGAAAGGGAAAACAAACCGTCACACAACAGCAATTGTAAAGATATGATACACAGCAGCAGCGTACTCCACCAGAGGCTGGGCCCTTAGCCACTAGCGGACGCTGCTGGGTTACTTCAGAAGGAAAAGAGTGAACAGCAACGCCCAAATTATGTATTAATCATTAAATAGTGAAATCATTACAATAGTTGAAGCTTTGGGACTTACAGCATAAAACAATCCTTCCTTCCTCCTATCCTATCATGAATCCTTGCTTCTAAATCTCTAATTCAAATCATCAATTCGCCATCATTCGAATCCCCAAAGTCATCCTGAAGTCTCCCTAAAATCACCCCCATCTCTGATCTCTGTTTTCATTTAAATAGAGAGAGATCAGAGAAAAGTTACAATAAGGATAAGTACAAAATGATTCCTATTACAAAATTGGTTTGCTTCTAACCATTTGATCAACAAGAACAAGGCGAATTTGGCTTTGCAGCTGAGATTTGGAGGGCGGCCGCAACTGCAAATCTGAGAAAATCATGTTCAAAGAACCATACGTTTCTCTCTGTACAAGCCGAATTTGGGCAAAACGTTTTTTGCCAAAGTTAATTGGGCCCGTTCTGGACAAAACCCATGTTCCGGATTTCTCAAATTCGTCTTCATTTGCTCAGAATCTCAACCGCAAAACTGTCACTCCTTAAACCAGCGAATTTCTGAGTTGGTCATGCTCAAAGAACCCTACGTTTCTCTCTGTACAAGCCGAATTTGGGCAAACCGTTCTCCTTCGAAGTTAATTGGGCCCGTTCTGGACAAAACCCATGTTCCGGATTTCTCAAATTCATCTTCATTTGCTCATAATCTCAACCGCAAAACTGTCACTCCTTAAACCAGCGAATTTCTGAGTTGGCAGATTTAAAAATCAAATCTTCAATCTCGAAGTTACTTTGGAGGCTAAAAATGGTGAATAATGTTATAACCAACTTATTAAAACTATCATTGATAAAATAATGCATAATCATTAATTTATTAGAAATAAAGGAGAATAAATAATATTCATCCATGAGAGCATAAATTATTTATAAAATGGATTTAAATGATAAATTATAATAGATGATATAATAGAGAAGAGTAAAAATGGATGAAATAAGTGTTACAAAGTGGTCGTATTCATGGCCCAACAATGATCGCCACTATTCATGGCTTAAGCACCTTACTCCCTTGATCATTTTGACAAGATTTGCTTGCAACTTTTCAAGAAACAGATATTTCACCTGAGGAAAAGATGCAATGACACCAATAACACCATTCACTGTTCCAAATATAACTGTATGAATCTGGCTAGTACCTCACGTGCAAATTGTATAGGCATCTTCTCTTCAGGTGCAAGGGGATGTGCTAATATAGATCCCTCTTGGTTGCAACCAAAAACAGGGCTGGCAGCTATGAAATGATTCCTGCCAATATTAATTGCCGCAGCCGCTAGCAACAAATTGCAAGACTTAGATAACAAACTTTGCAGCCACCTTAACTAGCCATTACTCGTATCAAAAAGAAATTCCAACGGCCATGAGCCTAGTGGATGTATAGCTTCACAACTAGAGATTTTACCACAATTATCGACCTTTCAAGAGGCAGAATAGCAAATGTCAATGTAGTGATGGTAATTCTTCAATTACATTGAGGTTAATGGAGTTTCTCTTGACAAGAAATACGCCTGGAGAAGCCCTTGAAAATGAGACTGGAACACTGAATAACACAGCAAAAATCCTGATATATGATAAGATATGCAACTGATGACTCAAATATCAACAAGATTTGTTCAGCAGATGGATATCCCAGTCTTCACATCATCCATAGAGGATAAACCATTGCTCGCTTTCTCATTTGCATTAACATCTTTGGGCAATTTATCTTTTGGTGGAAAGTCATGTATTGTTCGGAACTCCTCTGTAAGTAACCTTTCCAATTCTTGATGCTTTTTCAAATGCCTGGCATCCTTCTTGCGATAATGATGAAATGCCCAATATTTTTCAAGACCATAGAGATTCCCCTTCTTGTAGAATTCAATGGTTAACTGTTCAAAATCCTCATAGAGACTTTCCTTAAATTTCTTCTCCAATCCATAGCTGTAGAACCTAAAAAGGCACTCCATGCCGTAATTATACTTTGCTGCTGCATCTTCCAGTGCTAATCTTTGGAACTCATTATACATGGAGCGGTTGAAATTATTTCTGAGGAAAAATGACCAAAATCTGTAGAGAGTATTCATTTCCTCACTGCAACCAGTACCAACTCTCTTGCGCTCTGCCAGGCAACGCTTGTAGTATTTCAAATATTTCTGTTGTTTAAAACCATGATCTTCCAAAAGTTCATGACTTGGATGCTGAAAAGGAGGAAAGTTCTTTGGCATGGAACCAACTGGCGAACTACTTCCAACAAAACTGCCACTTCCAAGACATGATTCATGAGGAGAAGATGCAAGATTTGAGGATGCCATTGTTCCCCCATGGTTGTCTGGTGGTGTTGATCCAAAGAAAAACCCAACAGAATTACTAGGTGGACTTTCTGATATGATGCTTTGTCGGTTGCGAAGTCCTGTGCCTTGATTTCGAGCAATGCTAGGAAATAATCGTTCTTTATGTGAAGGCTGTTTCGTGTCAAGATAACTGTATCCTGAGGCACGCAAGCCTGATGCAGTTATTCCCAGGCGATCCAATCCAGGTATTATTAACATTAATAATATTATGGCCTCTGTTGCTGCAGTGTACCCATGATGGCCACATTTAGACTGCAATTCTCTTGAACCATCATCACGGAGCTCCCATTTGTATAACTGAATCTTTTGATTGATGCCAGCAAGCAACTTTCCATTAAATGCATTCAGATAGTAAACAGAACCCTTTGTCTCCTTCTCAGCAACAACTGCAACATGTGCCAGTACCACGACACCTAACGATCTAAAACACAACGGATTCTGATAAGTATGACAGCTGGGTGAGATTTGCTATGGATCAACACAAAATCACTTAGACCGTGTTTCGCTATGAAATCACCAGAAACATGTTGCGCTGCGAAAACACCTAAAACTGACTTATGCGCTACGAAATCACCTAAAGAGCTTTGTAGCACATAATAACCTTTGAACAAAATTGACACATGGAAATTGTGTAAATTATGAGACTAGTGGTGAATGAGGATGCATAGTGGACTCCTTAGACTCAGACTCTAAGGCAAACAAAAACTCAAAACTAGACTAGCACTGAATTTTTTACCATCAAACTAATGTGAGCGGTTTTGAAATTAGAATTCTTAAGTGATAACAGTGGCTCCACTTGGGATAGTGTGCTCCTGTAGTACACTAAGAACTCGTATGTCCAGTGCCTTATCCATTTATGACAAACAGAAATTTGCTTGACAAGCATCCCTTTCAAGCTTCTGGGGCCTTCACCTCGGGCTTGAACTTGATAATCACCATAGGAGAGAGAAGTCTATATCTACTAAAAAAAAAAATTGCTCAGTCAACCTTGAGCTTATTTGCATTTTCCTACCTACCTACCCTATCAATTCAAACTTCTTTCAGCTCAATCAATGTGAAATTTCCAATGTAGCCAATCATTTGTCTTATCTGATATTTGAGTTTTTTGACTGCATCGGAGTTCAGAGCCACAATGATATTGTGATGACCACTGCCACTGAAATTGCCTCTGATCTTCATAGAAAAGCTGAAACACTGGAAAGTAAAACTCTTCCATATATTTGGCTATAGGATCCCAGAATACATGATCAGCTTGATGATTCTTGTAACTTTCTGGTTGTGCAAACTGATCTTCAACAACAGTGTACAGTTCCTCAATCGTGAAAGAGAAAGGAAGCAACACTCTCTCCTTGTGTTCTGCCATAGAAAGCTTTTGAAAATAATGATCATGATTATGAAAACTATATGCCTGAATTTGACCTTGTAAACCTTCAATGTCTTTCTCAATGTCTTTAGCAACTTCATCCAAAAATTTCATCTTATCCTTTGCCTTGCACTCAAATGATTTTAGATACGAAGACAAGGACAAAGAAAAACTTTCATCTATTTCTTCATTAATATGATCATCATTCCATTGTTTGAAACCTTGAATTGAAGGAGAGTTTGCCACCACATCTGATCTATCTATCCATTCCTCCAAAAACATAAGCCAAAAGTCTTCAAATGACTTAATGGATTTGGTAGGAAAGCTTTCAATCCACTGTTTACATTTCCCTTGAAATGAATCATAGAACAACATAATGCAAACATCCTCATGTTTAACTCTAAGAAGCTCTGTAAAATCACAAAAATCTGATATATGCTTCAAAGTTAAATTCAAATCTTCTCCGTTGAATTTTGGACCATTCCTTAGAAAATATGCATCCTTGGGAAAATGATTTGGGAAACCATGAATTCCTGAAAAATCTATGCATGCATACCTTGAAATAAGAATGGTAGCATCTGGGTCCTCCATAACTCCAGTGGAATCGCCATGAATGTATGAATTTTCAATTCTTCAACAATGGAGTCGCCAAGGTAGATTTGCAGCCTCAAAAAGATTTCTGAGCTCCTGCTACCTTCAGAAGTTCAGTCTCTTGATTTCGGGAATGAATAATCTTCAGGCTCCCGGTAGACGCACCAAAATGTTATCTCAAAATCAGGCCCTGGAAGGCTACAGACCAGGAAGACTTCAAGTAACTATTTCAAACCGACTTTAGGCTGAGGCTTAGCCTCCTCAACCTGAGAGGGCTCTCTCTTGATGGGTTAATGATTTTGATTAAAGATAAGATGGCTAACTCTTATAGAACAACTGTGAAAAATACGAATGGTGGAAACACATTAAACAAAACTATCCATTGGGCTTATGGAGTCAACAACACCTCAATATAACAATGAACTCAACCTTACATGGAAGTCAGGGCATTCAGCATTTAAACATTCAGAACATAAACTCATATGGGACCACACAGTTTATAAATGTATACAGGAAGTCAGAGCACATTCAGTGAATTCTGAGTGATTATACATCCATACCAATGTAAGAATTAAGAAAAGGACAACATCACATATTCTGAACATAAAAAATCCTTCATGAATCCTGAGAAGTAAAGTTCAGCATGTATATTACTGAAAATGAGTCTTACATAGGCCAAATACCAGCTTTTTCATAAAATTTCCAACCCTGATTACCTTGTTGTTTCAGCTATATATAGAGCTCTTATTCTAACTGATCGAGATTCCTCCTCCAGCACGAGGGGAATTCAAAAACTACTTCTATTACTGACATCTGTTTAGCTTTCAACTGCCTATACTGCCTATTTAATGTAACAAACTTCCACTAGACCTTTCTAGACATCTAAATCAAGTAGGACTCTAATTCCATAACAGCCTTGGTCTATAATCATCCTCGTTCTTTGACATCTGGTTCATTTCTAGTTTAGCTGTGATGAGTCTTCAAGGTTCCATGTTTGTCTTCAATGTCACATGTTTTCCAATGCCCTGAAACATAGGAAACTACCCCTGTTTACTGGTCTTTAGTTTTCCTCAAAATATTCGAATCCAAAGAAGCATGTCCTTTATCCTTTAATTACCCAAAATGGAGCAGACTGCCACGTCCTTGATGTGCTGTAAGCCTTTCCCATGTACCTGTGTGATGACAAAACCTTTCAAAAAGATTTGCTGCTTTGTCAATCATAATTGATCAACTCAATTGTAACATGCAGCTACAGCAGTTTCGTAGCGCGCTACGAAACTGCTGTGTAATTTCAAAAACACAGTCTTCCTTTCATAGCTAAATGATCGCCACTATTCATGGCTTAAGCACCTTACTCCCTTGATCATTTTGACAAGATTTGCTTGCAACTTTTCAAGAAACAGATATTTCACCTGAGGAAAAGATGCAATGACACCAATAACACCATTCACTGTTCCAAATATAACTGTATGAATCTAGCTAGTACCTCACGTGCAAATTGTATAGGCATCTTCTCTTTAGGTGCAAGGGGATGTGCTAATATAGTTCCCTCTTGATTGCAACCAAAAACAGGGCTGGCAGCTATGAAATGATTCCTGCCAATATTAATTGCCACAGCCGCTAGCAACAAATTGCAAGACTTAGATAACAAACTTTGCAGCCACCTTAACTAGCCATTACTCGTATCAAAAAGAAATTCCAACGGCCATGAGCCTAGTGGATGTATAGCTTCACAACCAGAGATTTGACCCCAATTATCGACCTTTCAAGAGGCAGAACAGCAAATGTCAATGTAGTGATGGTAATTCTTCAATTACATTGTGGTTAATGGAGTTTCTCTTGACAAGAAATACGCCTGGAGAAGCCCTTGAAAATGAGACTGGAACACTGAATAACACAGCAAAAATCCTGATATATGATAAGATATGCAACTGATGGCTCAAATATCAACAAGATTTGTTCAGCAGATGGATATCCCAGTCTTCACATCATCCATAGAGGATAAACCATTGCTCGCTTTCTCATTTGCATTAACATCTTTGGGCAATTTATCTTTTGGTGGAAAGTCGTGTATTGTTCGGAACTCCTCTGTAAGTAACCTTTCCAATTCTTGATGCTTTTTCAAATGCCTGGCATCCTTCTTGCAATAATGATGAAATGCCCAATATTTTTCAAGACCATAGAGATTCCCCTTCTTGTAGAATTCAATGGTTAACTGTTCAAAATCCTCATAGAGACTTTCCTTAAATTTCTTCTCCAATCCATAGCTGTAGAACCTAAAAAGGCACTCCATGCCGTAATTATACTTTGTTGCTGCATCTTCCAGTGCTAATCTTCGGAACTCATTATACATGGAGCGGTTGAAATTATTTCTGAGGAAAAATGACCAAAATCTGTAGAGAGTATTCATTTCCTCACTGCAACCAGTACCAACTCTCTTGCGCTCTGCCAGGCAACGCTTGTAGTATTTCAAATATTTCTGTTGTTTAAAACCATGATCTTCCAAAAGTTCATGACTTGGATGCTGAAAAGGAGGAAAAGACTTTGGCATGGAACCAACTGGCAAACTACTTCCAGCAAAACTGCCACTGCCAAGACATGATTCATGAGGAGAAGATGCAAGTTTTGAGGATGCCATTGTTCCCCCATGGTTGTCTGGTGGTGTTGATCCAAAGAAAAACCCAACAGAATTACTAGGTGGACTTTCTGATATGATGCTTTGTCGGTTGCGAAGTCCTATGCCTTGATTTCGAGCAATGCTAGGAAATAACCGTTCTTTATGTGAAGGCTGTTTCGTGTCAAGATAACTGTATCCTAAGGCACGCAAGCCTGATACAGTTATTCCCAGGCGGTCCAATCCAGGTATTGTTAACATTAATAATATTATGGCCTCTGCTGCTGCAGTGTACCCATGATGGCCACATTTAGACTGCAATTCTCTTGAACCATCATCACGGAGCTCCCATTTGTATAACTGAATCTTTTGATTGATGCCAGCAAGCAACTTTCCATTAAATGCATTCAGATAGTAAACAGAACCCTTTGTCTCCTTCTCAGCAACAACTGCAACATGTGCCAGTACCACGACACCTAACGATCTAAAACACAGCGGATTCTGATAAGTATGACAGCTGGGTGAGATTTGCTATGGATCAGCACAAAATCACTTAGACCGTGTTTCGCTACGAAATCACCAGAAACATGTTGCGCTGCGAAAACACCTAAAACTGACTTATGCGCTACGAAATCACCTAAAGAGCTTTGTAGCACATAATAACCTTTGAACAAAGTTGACACATGGAAATTGTGTAAATTATGAGACTAGTGGTGAATGAGGATGCATAGTGGACTCCTTAGACTTAGACTCTAAGGCAAACAAAAACTCAAAACTAGACTAGCACTGAATTTTTTACCATCAAACTAATGTGAGCGGTTTTGAAATTAGAATTCTTAAGTGATAACAGGTAGTCTGCTTTATCTAACAGGTACTGGACCTGACATCATGCATGTAGTAGGAATAGTTGGAAGATTCCAAGCAAATCCAAAGGAATCACACCTTTAGGCAGTCAAAAGGATTTTCAAATATCTTCAAGTAACACAAAAATTTGGTTTATGGTATCCTAGAGATATAGATCTTACTCTTCATGCAGATACAAATGCAGATTAGGTAGGAAGTGTTGATGACAGAAAAACCACAAGTGTGGTGCATTCTACATGGGTTCTAGGTTAGTGTCATGGCTCAGCAAGAAACAAAGTTCAATTGCATTATCTACAACTGAAGCAGAATATGTGTTTGCTGCATATTGTTGCACACAAATACTTTGGATGATGCAAACATCGCAAGAAATTCAGATCACATGTACTCCACCCATATCCATTCTATGTGATAATACAAGTGCCATCAGTATTTCAAAGAATCCAGTCATGCACTCCAAGACCAAGCACATAGCCATCAAATATCATTTTCTACGTGAACAAGTGCTTGAACAAAAGGTCAAATTGGAGTATGTTCCCTCCAAAGAATAGGTTGCTGATATATTCACTAAAACATTGCCTAGAGAGACATTTGAATATCCCAGACATAAGCTGGGAGTAGTTGCTGCATCATCCTACTGTTAAAAACCATTTTTTTTAGAAAGGTTATTATACACGAGTTTCATGAAGTGTAGTCACGTACATATGCGGGTTTCTCTGGGCACAGTCATGTATATGTTGGTTTTAGGAAAAGCAATGGGCCAGACTAAGGAGAAAGGGGTCTTATATGGTTCAGTGAATTATCTGCTCTATTTGATTATGGTTACAATCTGCTGATGACATGTGGAAATATGTTGGTTCTCATAAGTTGTTGATAACTTAAGGTATATTTGATTGATGATGATTCCTTGATAATTCTTCTGATATATGATCATATCTGTCATTGAACATCTGGCACAAGTTCAAGGGGAGCATATGCTTCTAATAATGCATTGTTGGAATTATCTTAGAAAATCTTGGTACAGATCCGCATAGTTGTTTTGATTCAGGTGACTCTTTTTGATGGACATTTACAGGTTGCTGGTGTGGATGCTATTAACAAATGCTTATGGAGCATATCATACATGATGTATGATAGTTGCTGATGACTATCATGGTGTTGTTCAGATATTTTATCTCTGTTATAAATGACATGTATATCATTCAATGTAAAGGTCATATCAAGACGCATGATGTAATAATTTATTTTTGTCTATTGTAGTCTTTTGATGAGTCCCTTTTGGTCATATGATGTAATTTGTACCCCCATTATGCATGGGAACGATGATGTAATAATTTCTATATTTCAGTCATGTATAAACAATTGGTATATCCCCACTTGGTTGGGTGGATGATTCAAGTTTGGCATATCCCCACTTGGTTGGGAGAATGGATGTATGTATGAGTCATTGGTGATAGAAAGATCAAACTCACATAGTTGAGTTATAGAGTCATGTTATTTTTTCTTAAAAATATTTGCAGACTCTGCATGTGCTCAGGGGGAGCGTGGATGTTACAATACATCTCAGCATGAACAAAGGGGGAGCTCAATCAAAGAATTCAGCTCTTGGTCTGCCCTTTGCCCTTGATGTCAAAGGGGGAGAGTGACTTGGTATTGTTGTTGTCATCAAGACCAAAGGGGGAGATTCTTATCATTATGATGCATGTGTTGTACTTGATGACAACCCACTTGTAGCAAAAAAACTCACTTGTATATGGTAACTAGATGAATGTGTTGTACTTGATGGAAACCCACTTGTAGCAGAACAACTCACTTGTTTATGGTAACTAGATGAATCTACAGAAGAGAAATCAAATGTAACAGAGTGCATGGAAGATGTGTTTACAGATGTGACAAAATGCAGTCCAATCAGTTCAGAAGTAATGTACAATGGAAACTCTCTCAGATGATAGATCACAGTACAGCAGGACAACAATGAAGAATTACAGCTCAGACTACAAATAATGAAGAAAGAGAGGTATACACAAGTTCACCTCGACCAAGCTGTGTATACACGCAGGTTAATAGAACAAAAGGAGTGTATAACATACACACACACTTTCACAGAAGGAAAAGCACGTATATCTTGGAAAACTAAGTTTTTGGTCCATGGTATTTTGATCGTTGGTATTGGTCCAAGGTATCTGGTCCGAGGTATTGACCCTAGGTATTTGGTCCAAGGTATTGGTCCTAAGTGGTTTTGGTCCATGGTATTGAGAAAGGCCTAAAACTATAAAAGGAGGAGAAGAAAGAAGGTCATAGCCTTCTGTAGGTCTGCACCTACGTACTAGTAAACATATGAGCTAGCACAAGAGCTAGGGGGTTGTAGCTCCCTTCCAGTAGAAGCTGGAGAACGAGGGAAGGTTGTAGACTTCTGTAGGTAGAAGCCTACATACTAGTATGAGTCTACACCAGTACAATATTGTAAACAAATTTTCTTATTATTATGAAAAGAAGACAGAGATGACATCAGCTGGTGGTTTTCACCCACA
The DNA here is from genome assembly GCA_031772625.1 of Pinus tabuliformis. Taxonomy (NCBI): domain Eukaryota; kingdom Viridiplantae; phylum Streptophyta; class Pinopsida; order Pinales; family Pinaceae; genus Pinus; species Pinus tabuliformis. Next base: position 927,674,083 of record CM062810.1, on the reverse strand, counting down.
TTGGGTTTCCACCTTAAATATTGGTGTTCATGTGTGTTACTTATGTGTGATGCTTTAATCTTCTTTTATTGCATTGACAAATACATCTCTGATATACTGGTTAATGTTCAATGCATGATTAATTAGCTAAATCAAAACTTCTCTGCATATACACTAGTTGCCTTGAATACAGTGGCGTGTATACGCAAATTCACTTAGTTGAAGTAGCATATACAAATTAGTTTGGAAAATAAAATTATTGATTTGATAATATTGATTCACCCCCCCTCTCAGTATCATTTCCAATAGATGAAAACAACAAGAAGCAAGAAGACTATGTACATGGCATGGGTGTGGCCCGATCTATTGAAGGTAATGCTTGAGATCTTGGTTGTTGACGGGAAGGTTGTCAATCCTCTCGTCAAGTGATTGCAAGTGATATGTGTCTGGTCCAAGCTTCTCGTAAACTAGTGCAAGTCCACCAGGCTCCACTACTGGAACCTGGTGTCATTCCAAAAGGCCTCTAAGTGAAGACAACACCATTGTTTCAGGTACTATGTGCAATTTAGGCTTGGATGATGGCACAGGGTAGTTGCTTTTATTTTGTGAATGGTTCAAGTTTCTAAAATCAGTGCATTAGCATATTTTCCTGGATTTCTTATATGCAAAATTTAAATTGGAAAACCAAGTATGATGATGAACTTTGCAAGTAATCCAACCATCCAAAATGTTAGTCAATATTTTTTGTGTGAGTGCAAACAACATGTGTGTGTTACCTGGTCTTTGCTGAAATATCTTATCTGCTCCTTTACCTAGAATCCCGTGTTGGATTGCTCACGTGTAGTGTGCACTCAGGTCATCATCTGCTCATGCTGACCCATTCTGGTACTATTTAATCAAGTGGTCAAAGACTTATCGCTGCTATGGTGTGTAGCTTGTATTGAGATTGGTTATCTACGTATCATGATAGGTTTCCAGGTTGCTCTATTCATTCATATTGGTGGTCCTTTATAGGCTAAGAATGAGTGCTTCATACTTAGCACCGTTTTTTGCGAGCTCGAACTTCAAGCAGCTTGGGATCATGTGTTATCTGTTGTTTTGGATGACTGCAATACAACTGGTCCCTATGCCATCATGTGTCTCTAATCCGTCAAAATCCATGGCCCACAGTTGATCTGTACATGGACCATTTGGCATGATAGTACTACTGCTACTATTGTTGCAGTTACTACTGCTACTATTGGTACAATGAACAGTACAAGTTTCATTACCATCAGTTGGGCAAGGAAGGAGTCCCAACTGCATGTCTGATGAGGTTGGATATGGCTGTGCAAGATAACACTTCAATGTCGTTTCAATGAGGTAGTTTCCAAACATGAGTTCTGCAAAGGCCAATGGTTCATTCTCATTGTTAAGGGTAGTGACATTGTGTTTCATATACCTCTCGGATAACACCCGGATTTGGTTGCATTTGCCCTTGTACGGAAGCCACATGTGAGACTAGTTTGTAGCAAAATATCCATCTAACTTGCTGGACCAGTCTCTGCTAAGTAATAAACCATATTCTTTCGGTATGTCCACGAAAACTATGTTGATGCATTGGTGGACTTGATTGCCATGATATAGTCCGATGATCACATCTTGCATCTCACCAATGGTTAGCATAGATGTTCGATCGAGTTGGATGATTCTTTTGGATTTTTTGCTCCATTGTGCATTGATCTTATTGGCAATGGAGAGTGGCATGACGTTGGCTGTAGTGCTAGAATCAACCAAGAATTTGTGGACATTGTAGTTAAAAAATTCAAACAAGATTAGGAATGGAGGGAACCCTGAGTTTGCTTCGTCCATTCAGAGTGTGTTGAGCACAGTGGATAGTGATTCGGGAGGTGTGTTTTCTCCCTTGCTGGTGGAGGCTTTGCTATCTGTTTTTGTCTATCCCATTACGCGCAGTAGGATATCTCACTAACTCTGGACCTTATCTAACTCGAACAGACTTATGTTCACTCTATTTTTCTTCATGTCTTCAACAATGTTGTATTCCAGAGGTGGTAGACTTACTGAGGTGTTCAGAGTGGAACGGATGTCTGTGTTGTCCAGCGAGGTGTTTTGCAACTTGCTGCTTATGGATGTAGTCTTATCTGCCACTGTCTTCCCGTACTTGCTTTGTGTTTTCTACCTTTTGGCAGCCAAAAAATTGACCTTCTTTATCAGCAGTCTCACCTTCTCTTGCATTTCCCCAAGTGTAGGGGGAGCCCCTTTACTCCTAATATTGTAACAATCATTTTGTTTTTGGTGTTACTTATTGGTGTTCATCTTTGACATTACTTGCGAGCATTGATATGCATTCACCACATGCCCAGCATTTGATGTTTCATCAGGTGCAGCCCCTTCACCATCATCAGTGTCTTCCGGGTACTCCTACATACTTTTTTCTGCATCAAGTGTATGACTACAGACAAATCCAATGACTCGCTTCCAATCCGAACAAGAGTTCTCGAGGTGATTTTCTTCGTGGAAAGAACAAAACTTAGGATCTGCGCACTATTTGAGTTGGAACACTGGCTTATGTGCATATTTTGAAGCGAACTGTTTGTTGCTTGATGAACTAGTTTCCTGTCTCTGTCTCGACAGATGACTGCTTGAAAATGTGTCTGTTTTCCGTTACATGAGCTCAGACACTTCCATGGTCAATTTCTTGACAAGGTGAGTGAGGGACTCAATATTGATTGCTTCCTTATCTCTACCCTTGCTCGTCATTGCTTAGGGCTTCTTGCTCACATCCTTGGAGTCCTTCATTGATTCTTCATCCTTGATGACTCTGATTGTGCACAAGTCCTTTTCAACAAAAATAGCCTCTTCATAGCTTTCCAAGTGTGTTGGCTTCACAGCTCGCTTGAAAAACTACGCAATGCTGGTTGGCAGTGCGAACATGTAATAGTCAACAATGATGGATTCATGAGGTTTAGTGTCCTCTGCAAACTTGTTCAAAATACTTGTAAACCTTTTATTGAAGTCTTTCACTTTCTCTTTTCCCTCCATCTTAAGGCTTCCCAATTCTTTGATTAGCATGGTTGTGGTGTTGTCATCAGTTAATGTTTCAAGGAACATACATTTGAAAACACCCCAGTTCTGTATCGAGTTGGGTGGAAGGCTATGATACCATGAAGCTACGCGGCTGTCCATGGTACATGGGAACAATATACATGCTACGTCATCATAACATACCTCAAGGGTTTGTAGCTATAGGTAGAAGTTGTCTAAGTGGTATTCTTCCTTCACTGTGCTTTCAGGGTTGAACTTGATGTTCATTCTCTCCACTTGCTTTGGCATTTTGTGTAGAACAACAGGGAGAGTCGATGGTCCCTGAGGCATCCATTCAAGATTTGGGTCAGCCATCTCTTCTTCTTCTTCTTCCTCTTCCTCTCATTCAGAGTTTGATGGTTCTAGCTCTAAGTCAGTTTGTTTGTCTCTGCCTCCACCTCCTCCGCTGCCTTCTCCTCCACCTCCTATACTGGAGTCAGATCCCAAGATCACAAGAGTGTCTTGTTCACCTTGCCAGAAGACCAGAGGTTCCTCTCCATCTTCAATGGCTTCTTCCAGACCTTGAACTATGGCAAGGACTGCTTCTTCGACCAATGATACAACAACTCCACTGAGAGTGGCTTTTGACTTCTTTGATGCATATGGAAGATTTTGTATGCCTGGGATCAGTTCGACTGCTTTCTCGAACTAGCGAGTGATGGGTGGGTGGAGCGAAGTTGTTTGATCTAGATTTAAACAACAACGTAACAAATTACAGATATAAACATAAATACAAGGATGCAGTATAAATAACACTTCATTTCATTAATATCAAATACTGAAATATGCTTACAAACAGAATGGAAATAAGACTAGCTCAAGCAGTGGTAACTTATCTCTGAGAAGAGATGTGGTGGCTACATGCCTCTAAACAACATTACAATGAGGCTCAAGGGCCTTTTCATTATTGAACAATAAGAGAAAACCCTAAACAACTAAAACCCTAACCCGAGGAGATGTAACACCAAGAGTTTATGGGCCCTATTGGGGTGAGTTGGACAACCAACTTCCTGGGGTCGCGACTTGGTCATATTATCTTTGTTTGATGCGCATGATAACCTCTTGGAAAGATCTCTCCAAGGACTACGACGGAAAAGATGATTTTAGTTATAAAATTGTTCGCAGTAGATTGCCAAGAAAACGTCGTTTAGGGCCTCAAAATGGCTCCAGAAGTTTAGGACCCAAAAAACTGCTAAAAATAGTCAACTATGCTACGATTAAGGAAATTGAAAAACTAAAAGAAACAATCCAAGTGGAATTGGTGGCTGGCCACTAATATCCACCTGTATCATTCCTCCCCCCTTAGGAAGCAATGGTTCCCATTACATTGAGTTCCTCCACGAGATGAGGAAACTTCTACTGAATTTGGTCCCTGGTGAGCCACTTGCCCTAGTGAAGGAGTTGTCCTACTTTGACAACTTGATACAGTTGGATCTTCTATTGGCGAGTGTTGTTTATCTACATGTCCATGATCCGATCAATTGTGGATTGCTCCATGCAATATGGATTTAACTCTGGATTTAACTCTATAGGTGTGAGTTGTTCTATAATGTCTGATGTGTCCAGCAATGGTGGGAAGTATGGTCGAAGGTAATCCACATTGAACACTGGGTGCAGGCCAAGGAATGGGGGAATGCTAAGCTCAAATGCATTATCACCCACAGCCTTAGTAATGGTGTAAGGACCATAACCAAGCGGTCTGAGTTTACGATAGGCTCCAATAAGGCATTCCTTCTGCAAATGCAACCAAACTCTATCACCCACCTGAAACTTGTGTGGCACCCGATGTTGATAATGTCGTTGCTTATACTTGGCATTTGATTTCTCCATAATTTCATGGACCTGTTGGCAAATATGTTAGATGTTATCAATGAAGTTGTTTGCCTTATCAACTTTTGACTGGACATGAGATGAATCTGCCTGAGTAGTTGCAAATGGTATGGACACATCAATGTGACATAATGGTTGGAATCCCAAGCCCACCTGAAAAAGGGTTGTGGCTAGTCGAGCTATCGAGAGCCTGATTATAGTTTCGATGGATGTAGAGAAGACTCTCATCCCATGTGCATGGATTCTTTGAGTTGTACATGCGCGGAATGTGTATGATCATCCTTTTGACAACCTCCGTCTAGCCATCAGTTTGGGGATGGAAAGCTATGGACTTAGTGAGCTTGGTGTCTAGCATCCACCAGAGACTAGACCAAAATGTACTGAGGAACTTGATATCCTGATCAGAGATGATAGCCTATGGGATCCCAAAGTGTACCCACACTCATTCAAAGAAGAGTTTAGCAGTGGCTCCTATTGTGATATTCTTCTTGCAGGCCACCAAAATGCCCATCTTCGAGAATCTGTCGACGACCACAAAAACACAGTCATTCCCATGCTTAGTAGAAGGAAGGCTTGACATGTAATCCATGGAGATGGATTCCCAAGGTTGACTAGGGGTAGGCAGCGGAGTATAGAGGCCTTTCTTCTTGATGTTCAATTTTGCAATGGCGCAGGTAGTGCAAGATCTGATGTACTTCCCGACATCCTGTCGAAGATTTAGCCAATAGAAATACTTTTGCAATACTGCCATTATTTTCTCGACCCAAAATTCCCAACAGCCCAACTGTAGTGTGCTTCCAAAATCATCTTGGCTTGCTTGCTTGAAGGAACACAAAGGTGTCCTAGGTGGCATAGTAGGGCATCTTGGAGGTGAAAATATGCAACTTGCTGACCCTCCAAGAGCATCTGGTATATGTGGTTGAACTACGGGTCACTTTTGTAGAGAAGTGTCCAATCAGAAGTCTCATGCCCATAAGAGTTGAGCACGATGCTCAATGCCATGATCGGTGGTCGGCTTAGGAAGTCTGCAACATTATTGGTGCTACCCTCCTTATACTTGATATTCAAATGGAACTGCTGCAGGTATGTGGACCACTTTTTTTGGCGATCATTCTTCAACTTCCCTTGAATATGTATGAACTGCAGGGGTCAGTGGTCTGTGTGGATGACCGTTTCCTTCCCCAAAATGTAATGCTTCCATTATCGGTAAGCCTTCACAATGGAATACATCTCTTTATCATAAGTGGGATACTTCCGGACTATGTTTGAAAGTGTCTCATTGTGATATGCCACTCGATGCCCATGTTAAGTAAGGACTACCCCAATAGCATAGTTAGAGGCATCTGTCTCGATCTCAAATTGTTGTTGCAAGTCTGGTAAAGTGAGAACTGGTGCAAAGCAGAGGTGATGTTTCAACTCTGCAAATGCCTTCTGTTGACATTCAAACCAAAATAATTTTTCTTTCTCTCCTCCCTTGGTGACTTGACTCAAGGGCCAAGTGATATTAGAGAATCCCAACGGAACCTGTGGTAGAAATTGGCAAGACCTAGAAAGCTACATAGCTCTGTCAGAGTGGTTGGGGCTGGCCAATCCCGAATGAATTGGATCTTCGCTGGATCCATGTGCACCCCTCCTTCATCAATAATGTATCACAGATAATGAACCTAGGTCATGCCAGAAGTGAATTTCTCAAAATTGGCACACAACTTGTGTTGCCGTAGTGTTTGGAGAACCTATCGGATGTGGTGGAGGTGCTCTTCCCAACTCTGGCTGAAGATCAATATTTCATCCACGTATACCAATACAAATGATTTGGTGAATGGTCGCAAGATGTCATCTATCAGCCTCATGAAGGTTGTAGGCATTCATCAACCCAAAAGGCATAACCAACTATTCGAAAAGGCCCTCCTTGGCTTTGAAGGAAGTCTTCCACACATCAGAGGGTTCGATTGGTACCTGGTGATAGTCAGACTTTAAGTTGATCTTGCTGAAATATTTTCCCCCTTCAGTTGGTCTGAAAGGTCATCAATCCATGGGATCGGGTACCTATTTCGGACATTGATCTTGTTCAGCGCCCGGTAGTCAATATAGAGTCTCCAAGTCCCATCCTTCTTCTGTACCAACACGATCAGGCTCCCACAGAGCGATGAACTCAAACGGGTGTGACCTTTCTGCAACAGCTCCTGAATCTACCTCTTGATTTCGTCATTCTCCACAATGGAGCACCGATAGATTGGTCCATTGGGCAGCGGTGCACCTAGGGTCAGATCGATGGAGTTCTTGACTTGACAATGGAGAAGCACCCCTGTGGGGGAGGTGAAGATGTCCTCATAAGCCTTCACAATCTTGTCCATCTGTTGTTGCCGTGTGGAGGGACCCTATCTGGAGGTCGTGGCCACCGTATTCTTCTTTCCCTAAGGGCATATCATCAGGAAAAAGAATTGCCAGTTTTAGAAATGAACTTACTGTGTTGATTTTCAATAACCAAACAGATGGTGGTAGGAAACGGTACCTCCGGTATCTTGTACAACTTATTTCCCAAAGTAAAAATAAAAACACGAGGCCTTGACTCATACACAGCATGTCGCTTCCATAAGTATGGTTGGAATAATAATACAGCATAAACATCAAGGGGAGCAATGTCACATATTACCTCATCCATGAAGGGCTTGATGTTGTATGGAAGGCAGCACCGCTAAATCACGCGAAGATCCAGTCCTTGGTGAGGCCATCCGATGTTGTATGGTTGTGGATGTGGTGTGTTTGGTAAGCCCAGCTGCTTCATGACCTCTGTTGAAATGATGTTCTGTTGGCTCCCACTATCAACAATGAACTATAGCAGGGAACCCTTTACCCACATCTGGGAGTGGAAGAGGCACTCCTCCTACTCTGGATCTTTGGGTTCCTCCTTTTAGATCTTTGTGGTGGAAATGATGGCATTGGCCTCTGCATCGATAATCTGCTTCCCTTTTTCAATCCCATTATCAGGTTCTGACTTAGAGTCATAACATGCATATGATTCTGAAGCCTTTAGCTTGGCCACTAGTGACTGCTTGGCCCGACACTCACTTGTGTTGTGAGTGGAGCTCTTATGGAACTCACACCACTTTCCCGCGTCCTTCTTTATCTTTGCAACATTGTTCTTTGCTTGTGGCTTTGGTGGGTTGTCGTGGACCACCCCACCTTGGCTTTGTCCTTTGTTCCATGGTTGGGGGCACCTTTCCCTTGCTTTGGATTCACAAATCCAAAGTCTCGCTTCTTCCATTTAAAATTTTGCTTGATCTTGACCGCATATTAGTATGTCGTGCCAAGTGAGGAGATGTCCTAGAATTCCATCTCATCTTGGATGTACATGTGCAGGCAATCGAGGTACTTTAGAACCAAATGCTTCTCAGAATCCTTAATACCCAAATTCATATGAAGGGTACAAAAAATATTGGTAAACTCTGACACATCTTGGTCCCTTCCTTGTCACAGCATTGTCCACTTTATGTATTTATCCTCATAGCTCCTCACAGGGTAGTACTGCACCTTGATGGCATCCCAGAACAAGTTCCAAGTGGGTGGGGCTGAAAATAGTGAGTTTGTACTTTCATCCTTCTACTCACAATATGTTTCCCACTAGTCCTTGACGTGGGGGGCTGCTTTGAGAACTATAAAGGTGATCTTTTCCCGGCTGGAAAAATCATGAATGGAAAAATAGCCTTCTAGCAGATTTAATGATTTATCTACAACGTCTCCATCTATCTGACCCTCAAATATGGGAATGTCAAAGTTAACTTGTACCTTAAAGGGTGCGGCTCTTCTAGAGTAACTGTCAGAAGTAGATGCATCACCCCTGGGTAGCCGCTGAAGGATATGGTCAAAGTTGTCCATAATCACATTCCTTTGTCACTCGAGGGCTTCCTTGAGCAAGATTTTGATAAGATCTCCTGCCCCCTCGTCTTTCTTTTCATCCGCCATGGGAGGCCGTCGGGATTTGCGCGGCTGGTCTTGCAAAGGTTCGACTAGCTCAAGCCGTAACTCCTTATATCCCGACCTTGTTGGGGACATGCAAAGAAAAACAGAGAAAGAGCAAACAACTTGGATACCATTGATCCAGATTTAAACAAGAACGCAACAAATTACAGATATAACCATAAATACGAAGATGCAGTAGAAATAATACTTCATTTCATTAATATCAAATATTGAAATATGCTTACAAACAGAATGGAAATAAGACTAGCTCAGGCAATGGTAGCTTATCTATGAGAAGATATGTGGCGGCTACATGCCTCTGAATTGCATTAGAATGAGGCTTAAGGGCATTTTTATTATTGAACAATAAGAGAAAACCCTAAACAACCAAAACCCTAACTCGAGGAAATGTAACACCAATAGTTTATGGGCCCCATTGGGGTGAGTTGGACAGCCAAATTTCCAGGGTCGCGACTTGGTCATATTATCTCTATTTGATGTGCATGATACCCCGTTGGAAATATCTCTCCGAGGACTGCGATGGAAAATACAATTTTAGTTAGAAAATCATTGGTGGTATATTGTAAAAAAAACGTCATTTAGGGCCTCAAAATGGCTCTGGAAGTTTAGGACCTGAAAAACTGTTAAAAAGAGTAAATTGTGCTACAATTAAGGAAATTGAAAAACTAAAAGAAACAATGGTGGGGGTCCAAGTGGAATTGACGGGTGGCCACAAATATCCACCTGTATTAGTGTTGATATGGAATCTCATGTTCAATTCTGGGGGGTGATGAGTAACCAACTGTAGAGTCGCGTGTAGGTGAGAGGGAGTGTGAGTTACTACCTTGACCAGATGGTTGATGAATGAGTGTGAGGGGAATTTCAACCATATACAACTAGATACCCTCCTTCTAGTGCCAGAAATGTCGACGGTGATGGACCCACCAACATTCAGGGGATCACCCCGGTATGAAGTCCCAATTAGATCTCACATCATTTGGTGTGGGGGTCCAATTCGGTATGATGGCCTAGTTGCCATTATCTTAAGTATTTTCCTCAACTCTTGCTTGTCAGCACAGGAGAGTGGTCTGCTTTGTCTTCAAGAAGTGAGGTTCACGTGCCTAGTGAGTGTAAGTGTCACTTGTGTCAATGGTTCTTTCAATGTATAAGGAGAGGGTGGGAGTGAGTCCCAAGTTGGTTTGGATGAAGTCCCAACTCAGCTAGGAACACACAACACAATAGAACATGCACAGCTTCCGGATGAGCAGTCCACATGGATGCAGCAGTCACAACACACAAGGTAAGATAACACTTACAACACTCAATGGATGAGTTTGAGTGAGTGCAATGGTTGTTACAACAAGTTTTATGTGAAAGGTCTGTTTGGTGTCTAGGAGATTATTCTACATAGGCAAGACAACGTTAATAACATATAAAACACATTTCCAATAATAGATTATGTATTACAACAAGTGAAATAATTCAGATGTAGAACAAAGGTTAAAGTAACGTGCATCAAAAGTGCTAAAGATTAGTCTTACAACAATTACAATACATGTGTGAAAATGTGTTGGCCTATTAGCAAGCTTCTGAATTAAGCGAAAGTTCCAAGGTACATCGTTACACCATACATCACTAACCCTGAGCGCAAGGCGTTGGAGCCACTACTTACTCCTCAAATAAAAGAACACAGACTCTCTTGGCTATGTGGAGGAGTTGAGGTGAAAATTCCTTTGCATGTACAAATGAGGGGGTATTTATAGCGAAGGGTGAAAATGACCCTTGCGGCTATTCAACTACCCTCATGACTCTTTGACTTCCATGACTTTTCGACTTACATGACTTTATGTTCAACAAGTGGGTCTCTTAGACTTCCATTTTACATCACATTGATTGACAACATAGCCGAATGTTGTTGTCAAGCTACAATGTTGTTGGGTGATGGATGTCTTCATGGTGTTGTTAGTTCTAGTCTTCGCAGCCTGTCACTAGGAACCAACATGAGCTCTTACTAGGTTTGGTTCATTTAGATTTTTTGTACATGATATTCAACACAAAACATGTCATAAGTATTTCCATCAGAATAATCTCAAAAAAATATTTCCAACCGTATATCACACTCCCATAACCGGCTCCCGGATTAGAATATATGATCAAAATGAATTATTGATTCTTGGTTATGCATGTTTTGAGGTCAGTTGTTGCACACAGGGACAAGTTTACAACAAAATCAGTTTGGATAAGAATTTTTACAAAAGTGAAAAAGGCTTTTGTCCAAATAACAAAAACCTCCTTTAGTTTATGCACAGGCATTACTATGTGGGAGATATGTAGTGATATTTGGAGCCTACATTAAAACAAAGCAAAATTTTCATTTATTTTACTGTTTTAGTAATTTTAGTGTGCTTCCATTTGACAACATATGGAAAGTAATTTTGAAGAACCCAAGGAGGTTTTTGTTAACTACGAGCCATATAACAAAAACCTCTTTCAGTTTATTCATAGGTGTTGTGAATTTGGACATGTGACTAGATCTTTACAGCTCAATTTCACATATTTAAATTTTTAATGATTTTCTGTTTTAGAGATGATTTTGTGGCACAGATTCCGAGAAACTGGAAACAAATTTCCAAAATTTGAGAGAGGTTTTTCTCCAACATGACCTTATATACAAAAAAGTCTTCCATTTTTGTAACAGGTGCTATGTTTTGGGAGATACGAGTTCATCTTCAACACCTATTTTCAGAAATTCGATCCAAGTTTAATGTAACTGATTCTATTTTTAAGAAGATGGTTGAGCTCAATTCTCTTAATATAGGGATGATCTAAATGTATAAATTTTATGACTTTCATAGTGTAGAGGTTCTATTTTTGTAGTAGAGAGGCTGTCTTGGCTTTGTGTAAATTTTTTCCTGAATATCATTTTAATAAAGCAGTCTTTTGCCTTTTGGATCTAGGATTCATCACAGTGCTAATGTTTAGTATGTTTTTCCTGTAGTTTATTTACACATTATGCTTGTAATACCTTGTAATAAAATTATCTAAGTGATATTTTAGGAATTCATCCGTAATGATGCTCCTTTCATGATGATTTTGTTGTTAGTTGTAATGGTTGTCTTAGCAGAATTCATCCTTGGTTAGATGCTCTGTTGAGCAACCTCATGATTCTCTTTCATCTAAAGTTTTTGTTGCAGATTCATCCTTTGTCCGATGCCTGCAGGGTAGTGAGATTTCTCCCTTATAGTTCTCACATTTACAATCTTCACTTGGTTTAACATGGCACTTAATTTTCCCCAAGTTTGCCGACAAAAATTGACATCAATTCCATAGTCCAAATCATCCTTTCTCTTGCTGTTTCAACCCAAAATAAATCCAGTCAAATCCTCTAAGCTACTATACCTAGCCTAAGAACCATATTTTATGCAGTCATCTTGACTGAAATTCACAAGGAGAGAGCCCTCTCCTGACCTAGTAGGGCTAGCTACCAGGTTAAGCTTGGTTTGTGGTTATCCTAGGATTGCCTCCCTTCAGCCTGAGGTCAATCTAGGCTCTAACATAGTGGTGACCATACTGGGGAAGAGGTGACAGATCTTCTCTGGAAAAGATCATTCAAGTTGTAGATCTGATTGTTTATGGTGGACAACAGTTAGACACATATGAAGGCTGAAACATTCACCTGGCGACTCCAACTCAATCCAGAGATTCCAGCACTCACTGATCCATTCATCCACTAAAATAAAATGGTAGGGTATGTGGCAAACCCTATGTTTTGTGAAGTTTTAAAATAAGTTTATGATCAATTAGTGGATGTTGAAATTGATTAAGTATTTTTCATTACCGTGCTTCAATGTTTAAGATATTCGAAGTTTCCTCCTAAAGCTAAAATTGGTTTCTTTGATATAGTTGTTGAAAAATTAGAGAAGGAGATTCAATATTTAAATGATTAGATCCAATCATATGTATTCTGAGATCCCAAAAAGTTCTTGGAAACTCTTTGTCCTTCAAAACAAGAAACAATAGAGTTACTCGTGGATGTTTGCATTGACAATTTACAGTTGGAGGTCTGTGTTGAGGAGTTAGGGTAGCAAACAGAGTCTAGTTTCTTTGATCCTATTGTCACATATATGGAGTACTTTTTCGGTTTGAATGATAAGTCAAATTGTCTTTCACACAACCAAATTCAGTTTGTGCATGGATGGTTGTCAGCGTTTACATTTGTGTCCTGGTTGAAGCACTTTCAAGCAGCATCCTTATCACAGTTACTTGATTGGTTGATCTGGAATTACAGTGTTACTTGATCTATCAATTTTGTAGCAAAGTAGGTTAGATTTGTACATAAATAAGTTGCCTAAGGCAACATTTCAGTTTTCGGTATTTGTTGATGTACAGGTTGCAGTATGTGTATGTTTTATGGATTGGTATAAGTTGTTTTGGGTTTGCAACTATTTGATCATATTTCCCAATGGATGAGGCACTTGGTCTATGTTGTTCTTGACATCTCCATGGAGCTACCATCCCCAATAAGGCCAATGTTAGTTCCAGTCTTCACAACCTATCACCAGGGATCAACATGAGCTCTTAATACGTTTGGTTTGGTTAGATGTTTTGTACATGATATTCAGTACAAAGCATGTCACAAGTGTTTCCATCAGAAGAAGCTCAGAAAAATATTTCCAACGATATATCACACTCCCGTAACCGGCTCCCGGATTAGAAGATATGATCAAAATGAATGATTGGTTCTTGGTTATGCATGTTTTGAGGTCAGTTGTTGCACACAGGGACAAGTTTACAACAAAATCAGTTTGGACAGAAATTTTACAGAAGTGAAAGAGGCGTTTGTCCATCACATACCAAATAACAAAAAACTTCTTCAATTTATGCACAGGCATTACTATGTGGTAGATATGCAGTGATATTTGGAGCCTACATTAAACAAAGAAAATTTTTCATTTATTTTACTGTTTTAGTCATTTTAGTGCGGTGCCATTTTACAACATATGGAAAGTAATTTTGAAAAACCAAGGAGGCTTTTGTTAACCACAAGCCATATAACAAAAACCTCTTTCAGTTTATTGATAGGTGTTGTGAGTTTGGACATGTGACTAGATATTTACAGCTCATTTTCACAGATTTAAATTTTTAATGATTTTATGTTTTAGAGATGATTTTGTGGCATAGATTCCAAGAAACTAGAAACAAATTTCCAAATTTTAGAGAGGTTTTTCTCCAACATGACCTTATATAAAAAACATCTTTCATTGTCATAACAAGTGCTATGGTTTAGGAGATACGAGTTCATCTTCAACACCTATTTTCAGAAATTCAATCCAAGTTTAATGTAACTGATTCTATTTTGAAGAAGATAGTTGAGCTCAATTGCCTTAATATAGGGATGAGATAAATGTATAAATTTTATGAATGTCATAGTGTATAGGTTCAATTTTGGCAATAGAGAGCCTATCTTGGCTTTGTGTAAAAAATTTCCTGAATATCATTCTAATAAAGCAATCTTTTGCCCTTTGGATCTGGGATTCATCATGGTACTGATGTTTAGTATGTTTTTCCTGTAATTCATCTACACATTATGTTTTTTTTTTCCTTGTTACATCATTATCTAAGTGATACGTTAGGAATTCATTCGTAATGATGCTCCTTTCATGATGATTTTGTTGTTAGTTGTAATGCTTGTCTTAGCAGAATTCATCCTTGGCTAGATGCTTTGTTGAGAAACCTCATGATTCTCTTTCATCTAAAGTTGTTGTTGCAGATTCATCCTTTGTCTAAGGCATGTAGGGCAGTGATATTCCTCCCTTATAATTCTCATATTTACAATCTTCACTTGGTTGAACATGGCACTTAATTTGCCCCAAGTTTGCCAACAGAAACTAACATCGATTTCGTAGTCCAAATCATCCTTTCTCTTGTTGTTTCGACACAAAAAAAATCCACTCAAATCCTCTGAGCTACTATACCTAGCCTAAAATCCATATTTGATTCAGTCATCTTGACTGAAATTCACAAGGAGAGAGCCCTCTCCCGACCTGGTAGGGCTAGCTACCAGGTTAAGCTTGGTTTGTGGTTATCCTAGGATTGCCTCCCTTCAGCATGAGGTCAATCTAGGCTCTAACATAGTGGTGACCATACTGGGGAAGAGGTGATCCATCTTCTATAGGAAAGATCATTCAAGTTGCAGATTTGATTGTTGATGGTGGACAACAGTCAGACACATATGAAGGCTGAAACATTCACCTGGTGACTCCAACTCAATCCAGAGATTCCAAAGCTCACTGATCCATTCATGCACTAAAATAAAATGGTAGGGTATGTGGCAAACCCTATGTTTTGTGAAGTTTTAAAATAAGTTAGAGATTAGTTCGTGGATATTGAAATTGATGAAGTATTTTTCATTACCGTACATTAATGTTTGAGATCTCCGAAGTTTCCTCCTAAAGCTAAAACTGGTTTCTTTTAATTAGCTGTTGAAAAATTTGAGAAGGAGATTCAATATTTAAATGATCAGATCCAATCATATGAATTCTGATATCCCAAAAAGTTCTTGGAAACTCTCGCTCCTTCAAAACAAGAAATAATAGAGTTGCCCGTGGACGGTTTCATTGACAGTTTTCAGTTGGAGGTCTGCGTTGAGGAGTTAGGGCAGCAAACAAAGTCTAGTTTCTTTGATCCTATTGTTGCATATATGGAGTATTTTTTCATTTTGAATGATAAGTCAGATTGTCTTTCACACAACCAAATTCAGTTTGTGCATGGATGGTTGTCAGCATTTACATTTTTTTCCTAGTTGAAGCACTTTCAAGCAGCATCCTTGTCGCAGTTACTTGATTGGTTGATATAGCATTACAGTATTACTTGATCTATTGATTTTTTAGCAAAGTAGGTTAGACTTGTACATAAATAAGCTGCCTGAGGCGACATTTCAATTTTTGGTATTTATTTATGTATAGGTTGCAGTAGTGTGTGTATGTTTTATGGATTGGTATAAGTTGTTTTGGGTTTGTAGCTATTTGACCGTATTGCCCAATGGATGAGGCACTTGGTCTATGGTGTTCTTGACACCTCCAAGGAGCTTCCATCCCCAATAAGGCCGATGTTAGTTCCAGTCTTCGCAGCCTATCACCAGGGATCAACATGAGCTCTTACTAGGTTTGGTTTGGTTATATTTTTTGTACATGATATTCAACACAAAACATGTAACAAGTGTTTCCATCAGAAGAAGCTCGGAAAAATATTTCCAACCGTATATCACACTGCTGTAACCGGCTCCCGAATTAGAATATATGATCAAAATGAATGATTGATTCTTGGTTAGGCATGTTTCAAGGTCAGTTGCTGCACAAAGGGACAAGTTTAAAACAAAATCAGTTTGGACAGGAATTTTACAAAACTGGAAGAGGCTTTTGTACATCACATACCAAATAACAAAAACCTCCTTCAGTTTATGCATAAGCATTACTATGTGGGAGATATGTAGTGATATTTGGAGCCTACATTAAAACAAAGCAAAATTTTCATTTATTTTATTGTTTTATTCATTTTAGTGCGGTGCCATTTTACAACATATGGAAAGTATGTTAGATTTTAAGCTTCTGTGGTTGTTTCTTGGAGTAGCATGATCCGGATTATCCACAGTATCATGTTCAATCTGTCGATGTTTCAAACCCCAAAGGGGGTGCATCATCAGGACTAATTTTTAGAAAATAATTGATAGTTCTTTGAGAGAAGAATCATGCGACCAGAGTATAAATAAACTTAAATCTTGATAAATTTTTATATAAAGAAGCCGACCCTCATATATACATATGAATATTATAATAATTTTAGTTTAATTAATTAATTTTTATTCTTATTTTTATTTTAATTGTTTTACTTAATTGATTTTAATATGTAGATTATTAATCCTTTTTATTCCCTTGATTCTATTAATTAATTAATTTATTTATTTTTATTTTTTTATTTAACGAGGAACAATTCGGGTTGTAAGGATGGTCAGTAGGTAGGGATTATGCAATTTTTTGCAGGAACTTCCCAAGAGAGTGGCATCCAAAACTGTGCAATTCCCAGAGAGAAGTGGCAATTGGCTATTTGGGTCACTGGCAGCCAAAAATGCGCAATTCCCAAAGGGAACTAGTAGTTGGTTTCCTAGTCACTGGCAACAAAAACAATGTAATCCTTGGAGGGAACTGGCAATCTGCTGCTAGGAGTTGCTGGCAGGAAAAACTGTATTGAGGCCGAGAGGTCGGCCTATTGATCATTTCTACGCAATTTATGAGTTGAGAGGACTGCTAGGAAGTGGAAGAACTGCTCATGAAAACTGTGAAAATTCTGAGATGAGCAGTTGGTTGACTGTCAGGATGACTGACTGGTAAGACTGTGCAATTTTCTAAGGGAGACAGGGATGGGAACTTGGTGTCTATCAGGCCTGTCTATGTAATTCCTTCAGTTAGCTAAGTGAGTAAGGTCAATGGCCTCAATGCAATTTTTTAGGGGACTTAGCCTCGCGGTGACAACATGAGAGTTTATTGAATTTCTTGTGGGTAGCATGACTTGAAAGGACTAGCTTTGTGCTTCTGCGCTTTTCTGGTTGACAGTCGGTTGAGTTGATGGTGGGGTGACAGTCCAATTATCAGAGGAGAGTTTGTTCATCAGAACTTCAACAAAAATGACTAAGTGTGTGAACGATCGAAAGATGCATAGGTGATCATACAAACACACACTCACATGACTCGACGACGAAACGACTCAAACCATCCAGACACACATGGTCAACATGACTGACCGACGGTGCAAGTGAAAAGCACGAAAGTCATGATTGACCATTCATTGATTGAGATGATGCTTGCGCGACAATGAATGTGACTCAGCATTTGATTGCCACATATACTTTCATAGCAAACACCACAAGCACATACGAAGCGAAGACTCAGAACATGGTCTCAAGCATGAATTGGACACCAGAATGCAGAAACTGGAAGGAAATGATCAAGCAAGGTGGTTGAAAGGACTCACACAAGCTCATGGAGTGAACCCAAGTGTGTGTAGTCATCAAGAGAAACTCTTAAGGGAGGCTTAGAAATTAGGTGTAGGCCAAAGTTTTGGAGGGTGGTTGTAGCTGCTACAACAAACTGATGGTTGTATCAAACGCGAGCTCATTGACGAATCCTCCTATGATATGATCAATCCAGTGATCAATAGTTCACACGATGTTATTTTCTAAAGCTTCGAGGCACCTCACCAGCTCTGGATTCCATGCAATAGGGTCGTCAAGTCTCCACATACCCTGATTGTCTACCAATCTAGATAGCCAGTCATGAAATTCGCAAGAGAAGAAACAGAAAAAAGTTTTTCGTTTCTTCTGAGTATAGGTATATATTCAACCACTGTTCATTGGACAACCGTGGGTTCTTGTTTTCTCGAGTTGTGAACGTGTGTTCCTTATGATTGAACCACTTCTCAATTTATTTCTTAGTAGGAAACCACTTATTTGACATCACGCATTCCTCAAATTGATCTCGGTTCTGGCAACATAGCCATTTGTTGGCTTAAGGGGTCCTGACCCAGGTTCTTATTTATTTGTGCCAACCAAAAAATCCCTAACTACTGGCCCTTTCGGCAACAACCTATGTAGTGCAGGCTGTAGTCTCACCCGAAGCAGTATTAGGAGATGATAGAACTAGGTTTCTTTATCTAGAAGCCTGTGTGATGGTTTCCTAAGGTTCTTAGGGTTTAGATCTACCTCCATGCGGATCTATTCCCTCTGACTATCAACTACTGCAACTCTGTAAAAATGACCTTCAGATCTTCGTGAAGGTACTTAATAGTACTTATCATGTAGAAATATTACAGATCTACAAGTTCCAAGCAATAAATGTGCAGTTTGAAGGCCTTATGGCCTAGATCTGTCATCGCGCAAATCTACTCTTTCCAAATAGATAACTACAATAGATCTATCTAATGACTTCCCAATCTTCATGGAGGTGGTTAATTATACTTATTAGGCATGAATATTATAGATATATCCATTTCATGTAGAAAATAAGCATTATTTAACATAAAATAGATCACAGAATGAAGATACATAAGCTTAAGAAGAAGTAAATAACAAGGCACAAATGCATCAAAATTGCTTCCCAAATAGCCTTTATTATGAATAAGCATTCAATTAGAGAATTATCCTCCCTGTGCACTCAACTGCAGGGGGCTACGCACTCATCTTGCGGACTTACCAAGGTATTTATGAACTTAGCTACAAGAGCCTTCCCCTTTTTCCTAAGTATAGGAAACAAAATTTTCCTACCTTAGCACCTTACCCTTACAATGATTCTTCACTTAAATTTACCTTCTAAGACTCACTATGACTCAAATACTTATAGCATTTGCTTTACAATACCATGGCTCGTGGACCATGGGTGGGTCTCAAAACAACTCTATCATGTTCCCACCTAAGGGACTAAATCCCCTTTCACTCTACTTAGCTTCGCACTCTGCTTCCAAATTTCACGTTGACTTTACAGTCTTTAACAAAAACTATTACAAAAACTGACTTAACGGACAAAAATTGACCCCAAGGACCCCATCCCAACACTTATTTTTGTCAACTACATTAGATTCAAAATTGGAATAATATAAATTTCCACTTTAAAGTACTACCCTTCCTCATCCAATGATATCACATATTCAAAGAACAAAAAGAAACCATATCACCCAAATGTTATCTATCCATAGAGTGAAAACTAATTATGTCGTAGTCACACATAGTCAATAAGTCCTTGACAATAGATTAATAAAAAATTGGAGCTTACATATTTTGTTGAATTAAAAAATGTAACACCCTGAAATAACAAGAGAGGAAACATAATCAATTTGTCACACTATGGAACTCAATAACTGACAGCTCTAAAATTTTCCTATTTGACATTTAAGTAACTGAAATCCTCCCCTTTTTGAGCACAACAGAAGAAGCATATCTTAAAAATAATCTGTTTTTACAAAAATGATACTATAAAGCATATCTGCATAAACATATAGGTAAATAGCTTCATGAGTATCCTTGTGATGGTTGTCAAATTACCAGTGTGGTTCAAAAACATATTTCACAATCTCATTTTTTTCAAAAATGTCACAAGGCGTAACTCTTAGAAGAAAAAATGATGCTCCTTAGTTGTCAAAAATCATGTTACAAAGAAGTGTTTTGTAATGTAAACATCTTAGAATTTGGGTAGACACCCAGGTAATAATGAATAAATATAAATTTTAAATAGTAAGAAGCATGGCATTTAACTTTCAATAGAATTACTGAAGTAGTTATAAATGATAACATAACAATAATTCTCAACTAAAGTAGACATGCTAATGAACAGATTGAGACAAGCTAAGGAGGCACAAAAACATGAAATCGACCGAGTAATGTAGAGGAGATACTGAAGCACATGAATAATAAATTTCATAGAAGAATTTGGAAGAAATTTTGTGAAATTAGTCCACTTTACTTAGAGATTGTATAATACACCTAACCTTTTGTCATACGATGACCTTCAATTTCCTGCAAACATTTTCATGACTCCAATGCCTCTCATTAAGGGTATTGACCTTGTAGTCTCCATCTTCTCTCAAAATAGTAGCAACCACATAAAAGTGAACACAACTTTCTTAATGGTCTTAGTTTGAGCTCACGTTTCAAGTGCATTGTGAGATGCTTGTACTTAAATGAAGAATGTAAGATTAGAGGGTGGACTCCAAGACTTATAGACATAACATAGGTTCTTCACTCAATGAACCAAAGACATAGCACGTGCATTTGTTGGATAGAAAATACCTCCAATTTCAGTCGATAACTATAAATTGCTTGCAAAACCCTTTCGGTAAACCCACCTCCAAATATATCTTTCCAATTAAAAAACTCCTTTTATTAGATGCCCCTTTCCATACTCTCCATACTCTCAAGTGCCCATAAACTGATCTGACACTTTCCAATACTTACAATGTTATGGGATGTGATTCCCCCAGTGAAGTGACAATTTTTACTTTGCTATAATGTTGTGGGGTAATGAACGAAAAAATCTAAAACATGGAATGTCCCCCAAAAAGTTGGCTTTTAAGGTGTAGTTGTGGATTTAGTTTGAATGGTATGGAAATTTCTTTATAGGGACTTGTAATTTATTCCAAGCCCAAAGTAATCATACTTAGAATTTAATGTTGAAGATGTACATGGAAGTTTAAATTTTATTCCTTTGAGATTTGACAATGTGAAAAATATGGTTATTTAAGCAATTGGATAAAGCAATCTCAACTCGTCATGGATTAGCTCATAAAATTTCAAATCTAATGATTGATAGAGCATCATCTAGTTTGGTAATTTCTTGATTAATGGTTTACCCTTCCTTATTATCAAGTTCTTGTAATTAATTTCATTTTTTTGGCACATCTCTTGAATCCAAAGTTTAGGTATTTGAATTGAGGAGCATGTGTCATTTACTTTCCATGAATTCCATATGATCCTTCTGTGAAAATATTACAATAGTTGATTGCAGGTTGTTCATTTTTATTTCCAGTGAAGAGTAATATATGTGGTGATGAGCCCCCAAATTGGGTAACCTATTGGGCTCATTTTGCCTAATTATCCTTGTTCAGTCCTTGTTCAATCCTCCATTTTTCATAGCTTATGCATTATTTTTTAGTATGTTTATGTCATTTGTACGAATAAGGGTGGTCACTCTTCCTAGGTGGCTAACACGTGTTTATTTCAGGTTTTTTGACACATGTTGGAGCAAAACCGAGCAATCATGGGCTAGAAGACAGCCAAGCTTGAGGGGAGGATTCGTAGGGGGTTGTCTATGACATTAAATAGCCCTTCCTCGGGATCTTCACCCCCAAACTCCGAGCTCACAGGCCACCAAAACCAGATCTTGAAGGCAGCCAAGCAGATTTTGGAAAAGGGACTATCTACTAATAGATGGACAGCCAAGTCCCCCAGATTTAGGAGGCCTGCTAGGGCCCTCGTGGTGTATAAATGATAAGGCCTTAGCCTTCGTAACAGACTTTTTTGAAACCATTGTATATTTTTGCACTACAGTGCTGTCAGCTTTAGCTTGTTTTCTTGTAGCCATTTTGGAATAACTCTTGACTGATGACTATTTTTTGATAATGATAAGCAGTCCTATTTCACATCAACTCTGAGTTTTCTATAGGAGTCGTAGCTCTCAGGGTTGGGCCCAACCTAAGAGCCTAGGGCCTCCTTTATGTACTGTTATCTTTCCTTTAAGCATCGTTGTTTTCCTTTTGTGCATTTGCAAACGTATTTCTGTTAGGTAGATTAAGTTGTGTTGATTAACTAGGTCATTGTTTATGAATAGAATGCTTCAGATGTTTAGAATAGATTGATAGAATAATAACAGGAAAAAGGCTCCAAAAAATGGTCAACAAACACTTTTGGTTTCACATCTTCCTTATTGGATCAGGGGCTAGAATTGAAGTAACCGTGTTGTCCCAAACAAAAACACTAGTTTGCTTTACCATGCAATCCTTAGTGTACTATTTTCTTTTGCAGAAGTTGGTTATGTGTCCAGATCTCTGAAATGTTTCATTGCATAGTTGATATACATGGTCCTCCTTCAAATAAAGTTGTTGTTCATTCACATTATTGTTAGTTAGAGTAGATTAGCTAGGACTTTCCTTACATGCAAGAATTTGTTGATTCAGTTGAATGTATACGGTGCAGAGCGTCTCTCCCACTCTTTCATCCACCTAAGCTTCATCAGAGCCATCTGCTCCATCTCCTAGCTAGGTTCCTCATATCACATCTGTCCTCTTGCCCACGTAACCCTACCTTTTTGTGCAATCATTGTTTCAGCCTTCTTTGAGCCAATTTAGCCATCTACACCTTCTCACCACTCCATCCACCAGTCCCTGGGCCACTTCAGAACCCTATCCTACCTCCATATCCATTCATGCATCTTCCCTCACTCACCCATCCTCCAAAATCCAATTTTTAAACATCCTGTAGAAATTTCTGAACATCCTATAGAAATCCCTGCACATCCTGTAGAACCCCTGCAGACTTCCTGTAGAAGCTCACAAATGAGGTTTCTTGATATCCAAACTTTGTGAAACTCTCTGGAAGGGTGTTAGGGACTCCTTAGACCCTCTCTAAACCTTCCCGACCTCTTCCAAGCATTTCTCCTCCTTGATCCACCCCTGCATAGTCAAAGAACAGTGAAAGCATATGCATGATGAAACTGACGACTTAATCAAAAATACAAAAAGATGTTTTCTTCAGATAGAGGTAGTCTAGACACATGTATTTTACCTTCATATAAGCAATGGCATCTCTTTCAGTAGTTTTCATTCTCTCCTTTGCATCAGTAGGACTAGCTCGTAGAATTAGGGTTTGCATTTTCCTTCAATTTTCCAATCTCTTTTCGCAAATAGATTAGCTTCCTTCAAGTTAGCTTTCATCCATCAATTAAAAATCTTCTTCTAAGAGCTCATAGAAGTTGGTTTAAGCTCCTAGCAGACTTGTGCCAGCTGACCAAGTGACAGCTGCGGCAAGAGCTAGTACTTGTGCATATAGCATCGTCGCTTCCAAGTTTGTTACAAACTACCGGGTTGATAAAAGTAAAGACGGGAGTCCCAGGAGTTGCAGCATTATTGCTGCAATACTGGAGCCCACCATCTTTTTGGCGCCGTTTCCGGGGAAGAGTCAGAGTATTTTTTATTGCTGCTTTTCTTCTATTTTCCTACTCTCGCCTTCTGCTAAGTAGTTTATTTCATTTCCATTCTGCAATTTCATTTTTGCAAAAGTAAACTAGACATTTCCTGCTTTCGTAGATTAACCTTTCAATTCTGCAAGCGTAGAATAGAATTTCAATTCTGCAAGTGTAGTCTAGTATTTCCTTCTCGCAATCTGATTTTAGCAAAATAGATTAGTCTTTCCCTGCTTTCATTTCAATTCCGCATTTTCATTTCTGCAAGATAGATTTTAGTTAGTTGCAATTCCATCTGTTTCAGTTTTGCAGGTACAAGTAGAAAAAAGAAAAAAAAACCAAAAGTCCTTTCATGCCTCGTAGAAACAGAGATAATACCGGAAAATTCCTACCCAACACCCCCACCACTTCACTAAGTCACCCTTCACTCTTCTTTGGTGGTAGTGATCCATAAGAACCTATAGGTGAACCTCCTGAGATATACGAAGATCCTATAACAGAAGAAGAGCAAGAAAATATTCCTTTTGAGACTATGGCTGACAACAGAAATGGTAGAGACAATGATGAAATAATAGAAGGTACCTTCCCCATCCGAGAGACTAACGGGGACATGAAAATGAAGACCATAATTCCCTCAGACTCACCTCATTTCCATGGATTGACCACTGAAGACCCTGATACCTTCCTGTTTGAGTTTGTTGTCCTTTGTCGAACTTATGACTATACAGAAGATGAGCAAAAGTTGAAACTTTTTCCCTCCACCCTCAAGGATGTAGCATTACGCTGGTTCATGGGGTTACCTGGAAATAGTATCACTACTTGGGCTCAGATGCAGCAAGCGTTTAACAACAAATATCAGGATTACTATAGATCAAAGGAAACCAAGGGGGAAATCTTTCGGATGACCATGGGAAATGATGAGTCTCTAGAGGACTATGAGGAAAGGTTCCAACTTAGCTATAAACAGGCCAGGTGCACACTTGACCCTGAATCTCTAAAAATGGTTCTGCTCCGAGGAGTCCCTGAAGACCTTTTAGATACCCTTCACATGCTAGCTAGATGAGATATTTACCAACTACCTTATGAGGATATAAAGATTGTGTTCAGAAACCACTCTAGGGCAGCCTGGAAAAGAGGTAGGGGGATTCCACTTTCAGCTAGTACTACCTTCTCCAAGCATGAGTTTGCTAATCAGCTGGAAGACCTCAAAAGTGAGGTGAGACAGACCATTTCCATGCAACTTGATACGTTCCGAATCCAACAAAATAAAGAGGAAGTTGAGAGGGCTTTGGCCATTTTCTGTCCCAGATGTACGAGGAAGCACCCTAAGAATGAGTGTCCATTACACTCAATGGAGGTATGTTTCGCTTATGAGGAGAACCACCCTACAAACCAATGCCCAACCTTGCTTGGATTCAAAGCCATGTACCAAGGGACTGAGGCACCCACTGAACCTCTCTACTTCCTCAACCAGCAGGGGATGCAAGGGACATCCCAATCTTATTATAGCCCTAACCAATCTGCTCACATGCCTTCTTGGGGTCCCCCTGCTCATCCTTCCTGGTCTGCACCTCCTGCGTGGTCTTATCCACCTCAATACCATTCTCAACCCATTGCTCATTCGTTTCACTCACATGTCCAGCCACAACCTCAGTGGAATGCACCTCAACCGGGGTGGAGGCCCCAATACAACTCTCCTCCCACCATTCTGCCTCCACCACTGGCTCAACCACAACCATTATCTCCTGCTCCTCTAAGACAACCCCAGATGCCTGCCCAACCGAACCCAAACCCAAACAACCGATAGGCCTAGCAGGTATACACTAGGGAAACAACATGCCCTACCTATGCTGTGGAGATCCAAGAGATCAACCTGCGATCCGGAAAGACCCTTCCAAATCGCCAACCTCCTCCCCCAGAGGATGAGGAGGAGAGATAAGAAATTTAACCCAAAGCCATTCCACCCTTTCCTGAGCGACTAACAGTAACCACACAACCAAACCCAGAGGAGACTGAACTTCTGGGGGAACTAAAATAGTTGTGTGTGAAAATACCCCTTCTCCAGGCCATCAAAGATGTACCAATATACAACAAATTGATTAAGGAGAAGTGTTTCAGGCACCCAGGCAGGAGAAAGAGAGATGCCTCGACGATCAATGTCATAGGACAACTGTCTGATCTAATGTTGGGGCAAGTAATTTGTCCAAAGTATTTGGACCCTGGGAGTCCTGTAGTTGATGTCCACATCAATGGCACCATTATCCCCCATACCTTGATTGATCTAGGGGCCGCCATTAATGTGATGACCAGGGAAACCATGCTTAAACTCAACCTTCAGGGTTCCTTAAGGAAGACTTCGGCAGTCCTGCAATTGGCAAATCGCTCCACCGTGACTCCCGAAGGGATTGTGGAGGACGTCTTTGTCTCGGTTGACTCTTGGGAGTATCCTACGGATTTCTTAGTCCTTCAACCAAAGGCAAAGCTTACTGGATACCCCCTCATTTTGGGAAGGCCTTGGTTAGCCATTGCGGATGCTTACATCAGTTTCCGAGTTGGAAACATGACCATCAAAAATGGTCCTATGTCCAAGCAGCTAGTCCTATACCCTCCTGCCCAGCCCTTGCTAGAACATGACTTACCGCTCTGGCTGGAAGAAGGAGATGAGGATGAGGTATACTTTGCACCCTTGTGCACCATAGAAACCTCTAGGGGAGGTCCTCAAACCGAGGATGATTTTATTGAGACCTTGATTCAGAATCCACCTCCCAGTGCACTGTCCTTAGAGGAATTGGTGGAGGATACCCAAGCCAACACCTTAGTGGACCTCTGTGTGACTGATCCAACCTCTCCCAGAATTAAGAATGTGGAGTTTGGCCCCGAAAGAACTTTGAAGATCAGCTCCTCCCTATCTCCTTCCCAGGAGAAGGAGCTGTGTAGCTTACTGAACAAACATTTAGATGCTTTTGCCTGGAGCTATAAGGAGATGAAAGGAGTCCATCCTTCGGTCTGTACCCATCACATCTACATTAAAGAAGATTGTAAACCAGTCAGGCAACCTCAGAGGAGAATGAATCCAGCCCTTAAGGACATTGTCAAAGAAGAATTGCAAAAATTGTTGGATGCAGGATTCATCTATCCTATCTCTGATAGTGAGTGGGTCTCGCCCCTAGTGCTTGTGCCCAAGAAGAACGGGAAGTGGAGAATCTATGTAGATTACCGGGAACTTAACAAAGCCACTAAGAAAGACCATTTCCTTTTGCCTTTCATAGATCAGGTGTTGGATGTACTGGCAGGGAAGAAGTTTTTCTCTTTCCTAGATGGGTTCAGCGGGTATAACCAGATCCAAATCAGCCCGGAAGACCAAGATAAAACCACCTTCACCTGTCCTTGGGGTACCTTTTCCTGTCATGTCCTTCCCTTTGGGCTATGCAATGCTCCTGCCACTTTCCAGAGAGCAGTATTGAGCATCTTCTCTGAGTTGGTCCATGATTTGGTAGAAATCTACATGGATGACTTCACTCCTTATGGGTCCAACTTCCGAGAAGCATTGACCAATCTAGGAAAAGTTCTAACCAAGTGCATTGAGATGAACCTATCCCTCAGTCCTGAAAAATGTGAATTCCTTATGATTGAAGGGACCGTGCTAGGACATACCATTTCTCGCCAAGGATTACAGGTGGATCCTAATAAAATTGCTATCATCCAAAGGGTCCCACCTCCTCAAAAGGTAAGGGATGTTCGGAGTTTCCTGGGCTTAGCAGGATATTATTGAAGATTCATTAAAGACTTCAGCAAGCTAGACTCGCCTTTGTTTGGACTCTTAGGGAAAGATGTTGAGTTTAAATGGACTGACAACTGTCAAGGGGCACTGGATGAGTTGAAAGAAAAGCTGGTGTCCGCCCCAATCTTGAGAGGTCCAAACTGGGCCCTACCTTTCCACATCCACACTGATGCCTCGAACAAAGCCATAGGGGTAGCCTTAGGACAAATTGAGGAGAAACTCCCATATGCCATATACTTCATCAGCAAAAACCTGTCCAAGGTAGAAATGAACTATACTATAACCGAGAAAGAGTTCCTAGCCATAGTCCATTCCCTAAACAAGTTCAGACACTACATCACCAGTTATCAAACATTTGTGCACACTGATCATGCTGCGATTAGATATTTAATGAATAAGCCTGATGTCAATGCTCGTATTATTAGATGGTTACTTTTGTTACAGCAATTTGATTTGACAATTGTCAACAAGCCAGGTAAGGAAAATGTTGTTGCTGACTTCTTGTCTAGAGTGGACTTGCCTGCAGGTGAAGAAGGAACAGTGGATGACCAGATGCCACATGAACATCTATTTGCTATCTCAGTACTCTCTCCATGGTTTTCTGATATAGCAAATTACTTGGTCTCAGCACAGTTCCCTCCACATTTGTCCTCAAAAGAGAAGAGAAGAATTGTAAGGAAGAGTGCCCCGTTCGCATGGATCGGGGGCAACTTGTTTAAGCTTGGTTCAGATCAGATCTTGAGACGTTGTGTTAGGGAGGAGGAATTATTTTACATCCTCCTAACCTGTCACGATGGACCTTGTGGAGGCCACTTTACAGTAAAAAGGATTGCCTTCAAAATTCTACAGGCAGGCTACTATTGGCCTACTCTCCATCAGGATGTCAGAAGATATGTCAGCCAGTGTGATCGATGTCAGAGGATGGGGAAACCGACTCTAAGAGATGAAATGCCTCTCCAACCTCAAGTGACCTTTGAGCCATTTGAGAAGTGGGGCATGGATTTTGTGGGTCCTATCAACCCTCCTTCAAAGCAACATGCTTACATCATTGTGTGCACCGACTATCTGACCAAGTGGGCAGAAACAAAGGCAATCAAAGCAGCAACAGAAGAAAAGGTGGTTGAGTTTCTAAGGGAAAATATCTTCTACAAGTTTGGCTACCCAAGAGAGTTAGTCATAGATCAAGGAAGCGAGTTCACCTCCAACCTGATTGAAGATTTTCTCGCTCATCACAAGATCAAGCACAATACTTCCACCCCCTACCATCCTCAAGAAAATGGGTAGGTGGAGGTCACTTATCAAGCATTGGAAGGGATTTTGACCAAGATTGTGAGCAGCAGCAGAAAGTATTGGGCAGATCGCCTGGTTGAGGCCACCTGGGCCTACAACACCACTTGGAAGACCACAACTGGTTTCACACCTTATGAGCTGGTCTACGGTAAGAAAGCTTTGTTGTCCATAGAGTTCAAGTACAATACATTGAGGGTGGAAGCTCAGCTGGACCTAGATCTCAGCCATGCTTAACATGAGAGATTATTGCAGCTGAATGGGTTAGACGAACAAAGAATGCAGGCCCTCCTCCACTCAGAAGTAGTTCAACTCTAGAGGAAGATCTGGCATGATCAACACCTTAATGAGAATCAATTCCAACTGGGAGATTGGGTGCTGCTGTATGACTCAAGATACAAGGATTTCAAAGGGAAGCTGAGGACAAGATGGTTCGGACCATATACAGTGGAGAAATGTAACGACAATGGTTCCTTCCTTATCTGGACCATTGATGAAGAAGCCATCCCCATGCTCGTCAATGGGCATCGACTAAAGATCTACAAGAAACATCTTTCGAGGCAAGAGTTCATCGAAACTGTGGAAAAATTAGTGCTGGTAATAGAGAAGGGTTCTGCCTCTGTTTTAGCCACACCCTGAGCATCATCATAAAAAATAAATAAATAAAAATACAATAAAAAAGATCCTTGGGTGAAAACCTCTCCGAGGCGCCCAAGGCAGATGGTAGGGGTGAAAACCTCATTGAGGTGCCCCTGCTGTCTCTCTGAAAAAGAATTTGAATAAAAATATCCTTGGGCGAAAACCTCTCTGAGGCGCCCAAGGCAGATAGTAGGGGTGAAAACCTCATTGAGGCGCCCCTGCTGTCTCTTTTAAAAGAAAAAACAAAAGAGAGAGAAAGAAAAAGAAGGAAGAAACAGAGAAAAAAAAACAAGTTTAATCCCTGGAAATTGTTGCAGGTTGCAGGAACACAATGCAGAAAGGAGGCCTCCCAACACCAGGACAAGGGTCCCTACCAAGTTACCAGGCATCCTCACATCCACTCCCTTCATGAACACTCATTTTTTCAGGGTTCAGACACAATCTAGTCGTGGTTCAACCTTCTACAGGAAGCTACAAGACTTTCTTCATGGAGTTCTGTATTTGTGCAGGAAACATCCTATAGAGCCTTTGGGCAGGCCAGAATAGATTATGGAGAGGGATTTGAAGCTTGAAATCTGTTGAGGAGGCATGCAGCCACTCTTTTCTTCCATCCTCCACTTGTTTCATCTCCTTTCACCACCATTGCCACCATTTGGTTGAATATACCTGCACAGTCATACCAGAACCCTGTTTTCTCAGATAAAAATCTGTTTTTTTCAAGTGAAAAATAAAGCATGCAGAGGCCCACACACTTTACCAGTCAAGGCACCCTCATGACCCTTCATCTGTGAATGCAACTTTGTTTGTTTCAGCATGCACCCCAGGAGGAGAAACGGCTACAGGATGTCCTACAGGAATCCTGTAGCAGCTGATCTGGCTGGAGCACATACCACAGAGACACCAGTAGCTCACATCAAATGAAGCCAGTGCATGCAGCATTCACCACCAGAGAGTCGGGTCTCAAGGTCTTGGAACCAGCATCAGCCAATGGAAGAGGAGCTCCAGTACCCGTGTGCGAAGCAGCAGCAAGCAAATCCAGCATTCCTTGTCTTGAAGCCTAAAAAAAAAACGTCCACGGCCGCACAGGTAAGTGCCTAACCTTATTCGTCGAATTACATGAACTATACTCTAAAATTTGCATGACTGTGAGAATGGGCAGATTGAACAAGGTTGGTGGCCATTCAACTGGCCACCCACAGCCAATCAGATGGCCTCGTAGGATCCGAATGGGCTTGGTTATGCCAAAAAGACGGGCAGTTGACATGTGGGAAGTGTCTAGTAGGGGAGAATCGGCAGTATGACAGAAATGGCGGCGATGAATGCAGAGGGAAGGATTCTGTGGTCAAAGACATGCTGAGGAATGATGGCTATGATGTTGGCCAACAGATCGGCCTGGAAAGCTCACCCCCGCGCCATGAATTCTGCAGCATTTCAAATTGGCCAGTGGAATAACTCACGGTAAACTGCTGTCTTTCGCACTTGCAACCATTTTTGCAGCCGAGTACGTGTCCTCCTCCTCTGCAAGTTGTTAGCCCGAGCTTCTCGGTCTATTCCAATGTCCTTCCACATCTCAGACTTGTTCAGAACCACCGTAACTTCCTCCAGAAGCCAGGAAAGCTTTCTACAGGAAGGTGCACTACAGGAAGCCCAGCATTACAAAGAAGCTTGGAGTGTTCACGTCGAGGGTGGAAATTCTCAGAGAGGTGGGCACAAACATACCTTTCCCATACAAAATAGTTCAAAAGGTGGTGAAATCGACGTGCTGGGGTAGAGAAAAATTTAAAAGCAAGTCTGTCTGGGAATCCAAAAGTAGTTTACTTATCGTTGCATGAAATTGTCTTCGTGGTTTGTGTCCAAGATTTTCTCCATGAAGTCCTGAGTTAAATTCCTCCTGTAGAGAAGTTAGACACTGTCAAGGCTAGCCGATCGAAAAACTATGAATGTTATATGATTATGTGTATATTGGAAACATAGCCCTGCACTCTGTTTAGAGAAATCCCGAGTCATCCTTCTGTACACGAGCAGTCAGGTTTCAAAACAGAGGAATTGATATGAAGATACCTGCAGATACCATTTTTAACGCTCTGAGAAGGAAACACACCTAGAATTCCCTTTCTACTCAAAGCGCAAGCAAAAACAGAGTCTTTTTCACCATGCCAGGAGGGTTTATCAGAAAGGAACGCTCAGAATCCAAGAAACTCCGAGAAACCCTTGAGGTGGTAGACTTATTTTCCCGTGCACATTGGATGACATTTTGTGACAAACTTCAAGGTCACGATGATAAAATTACAGAAGGATTCCTAAGGTCCCTAAGCCGAAATCGAAGACACTAGCCACTCTCAACTTCAGAGGATTGACCATAAGACTCACCCCACAGCTCATTAGCAGAGTCACTGATCTACCGATGGGGGTACCCTGGGATAAGGAGGAGAGAAATTTGGGTCAAAAGGCTAAAAAGGAGTTCTTCTTGCCAGAGGAACAATTTTTAGAGGACAGGAATGGGGTCCGAAGAACCAGCCTACAGCCATTTTGGAGCGAAGTCAACCTCCAAATTATGAAGTATATTACCTATGAGGGGCGATTCAACATCATATATGGTAATCATTTCCGTTTTCTAACAGAACTCAGGCCCCAAATGGATCTGCCCTTAGAACAAAAATTGAGCATCCCCTACTTCCTCCTGCAATCCTTGATCGAGTGTGCCACACAGATGAGGGAGGGGACACTAGACCAGCTGGCCCATCATGGGCTTATCAAGCTCCTTGTGGAAGATGCAATCCATACTTACACTGTCCCTCTCTCCTGGGAAATTTTTCGAAATATGTCTAAGGATGATGACATCTGAAGTTTGGTTGAGGAGCTCACTTCTTCCAGCAACGAGGAGAAGGAGCACACCGAGGCAAAAAAGAAAGCTAAAGGTCAAGAAACCCCGGGCAAACCACCAAAGAAAGAACAGAAAGAGCCACGAGAAAAAGGCCAAGCTGTTGAGGCCAAAACAGTGGGTGGTAAAATAACACAAACACCCAAGGAGAAAAGACTGCAGAGCAGGGCAGAAAGGACCGAGAAAGTCCAAGCTAGTGAAGGCACCCCTAAGGCAGCCTCAGCCAAGCTAAAGGAAAAAGCACCCTCAGCCAAGCAGTCTAAAACAGTGCCAACTGGTTCTACAGGAAGCCAGAAGGCCATTTCTATAGGAAGTCCAAAAACTGCTTCTAAAGGAAGCCAGAAACCACCCACTATAGGCATTTCTATAGGAAGTCTGAAGAAAGGGCAGCAAAAGGAGAAATCGGCCGAGATTCTAGCTAGGGAGGTAGCAGCTGTGCTGGCCACCCTAAACACCTCTCCCAAGTAGAAGGAAAAGCGAAAGAGGGAGCCTCCCCTGTAATTTAAGGAAAGAAAAAGTGTAAGAATTAAAATCGGCAGACCCAACCTCCATCCAAAGAACCAATTACCATTGTAGACACCCCTACCACACCAAAGGAGAGGTCCCCCTCCAAGGCATCCATCATTTACGAGCGGGGGAGCCCGAAGACGTCCTCTTGGAGGGAGAGAATGAAAAGGTTGGACACAAAAACCTCTCTACAGGATGCTGAAACTATTCTACAGGAAACATTGGCTAGACTGAAGGAGACCAAAGAAATGGAGGGTGAGGCAGCCAAATCACCACAGAAGGAAGAAGTGGTTAAGCACATTATGGAACCTAGCCCCTAGCCCATCTTGGGCTCCTATTATAACTTCTTAGAGGCCGGAAAGATCATTCCGCAGAAATTCACAGTGCCACTCTTCCTTGCACTAGAGGAAGAGAGGGTGAGGACCCACACTTGGATGAAAATCGTTAAGTCCAAGGGAGTAGCAGATATAGGTCCTTTAGAGGAGTAGCTCAAAGAGGCTAGAAGAGAATTGGCTATGGTGCGACATGTGGAGAGCATCCAGCGGGTCAAGCTACAGGAAGAAAATGAGCAGCTCAAACAACAGCTACAGTCACAAGGACAAAGGCAAGAAGAGAGGCCTCATATCTTGGGGGAACAAAAGCAACAGGAGGGGCCCACAACAACAATAGATACCCCTTATGAACAACAAAGGAAGGAAGGGACATAAACTAAAATTGAGGCACTGAACCGGCAGCTCCAGGAACAAGAACTACAGATACATTCTCTAAAACAGCAGCTGCAAGAAAAGGAGGCCCAACTGACCTGCATGGCCAGCTGGGCAATGGAAGCTCTACAGTGCAGGTAGCCTGCCAAATCCTATGCCCTTTACCTCAAGGACCAATGGTTACAGTTTCAAATCAATACCTTGGCTCAAGGGGGCATCACCCTTTTCCAAAATTATCATCAGTTTGCAACTTTATGTGGTAGCAGTTCATCCAAGGATAGGGCCAAATTGGTAGAGTTCTACTTGCATAACTTTGCCCTTCTAGACATGAACGCATGGGATCCTAACAAGGTGATAGGGGATATCCAGCTTATTTCCATGGCCTATTGGATGAGCCATGAGGAGAAGAGGGCAGCAGAAGTCCACAATATCATAAGCAGAGAGCTCAGTGAGCCTCTCATGATCAGAGCAGAGCTAGATGACCCATCAGCAGTGATAAACACCCACCAACACTTGGCCAACAGTCCTCAGGATCTGCCGGAATACCTTGAGCAACAGGCTCAAACCATTGCCCATTTTGAAGACATGGAGAGACTGTTGGGAGAAAACTATATGCATGCCTGCACAAGGCGGTGGAACACACTGCCTCACAGCCTGAAGATAAGGGAATACCATTCTCCCACTAGGATGAGGGAGGCCTTGGCAAGGGTACCTCTCTACAAAAATTTGATGCAGAACTTGCAAGCCAATTGGATTGGCTTGAAATTCAGTCCTCCTTTACTTCTGGGATTGCTAGAAGGAGTAAAGGAAGAGGAGGAAGGTAGGCAATGGGAAGAAGTGGAGAGGAAGGCAGGATTCCACGACCGGGAAGAGGATATCACAGCAGAGGCTTGGGATGTGAGGGAGGTGATCAAAGCCATAAAGGATGATGAGCTGGACTAGTTGCTCAGAGGATGAGCAACCGATTCAACAGGAGAGTGATGATGAGCCCCCAAATTGGGTAACCTATTGGGCTCATTTTGCCTAATTATCCTTGTTTAGTCCTTGTTAAATCCTCCATTTTTCATAGCTTATGCATTATTTTTTAGTATGTTTATGTCATTTGTACGAATAAGGGTGGTCACTCTTCCTAGGTGGCTAACACGTGCTTATTTCAGGATTTTTGACACATGTTGGAGCAAAACCGAGCAATCATGGGCTAGAAGACAGCCAAGCTTGAGGTGAGGATTCGTAGGGGGTTGTCTATGACATTAAATATCCCTTCCTCGGGATCTTCACCCCCAAACTCCGAGCTCACAGGCCACCAAAACCAGATCTTGAAGGCAGCCAAGCAGATTTTGGAAAAGGGACTGTCTACTAACAATTGGATAGCCAAGTCCCCCAGATTTAGGAGGCCTGCTAGGGCCCTCGTGGTGTATAAATGTTAAGGCCTCAGCCTTTGTAACGGACTTGTTTGAAACCATTGCATATTTTTGCACTATAGTACTGTCAGCTTTAGCTCGTTTTCTTGTAGCCATTTTGGCATAACTCTTGACTGATGACTATTTTTTGATAATGATAAGCAGTCCTATTTCATATCAACTCTGAGTTTTCTATAGGAGCAGTAGCTCTCAGGGTTGGGCCCAACCTGAGAGCCTAGGGCCTCCTTTATGTACTATTATCTTTCCTTTAAGCATCGTTGTTTTCCTTTTGTGCATTTGCAAACGTATTTCTGTTAGGCAGATTAAGTTGTGTTGATTAACTAGGTCACTGTTTATGAATAGAATGCTTCAGATGTTTAGAATAGATTGGTAGAATAATAAAATGAAAAAGGCTCCAAAAAGGGGTCAGCAAACACTTTTGGTTTCACCTCTTCCTTATTGGATCGGGGGATGGAATTGAAGTAACCATGTTGTCCCAAACAAAAACACTAGTTTGCTTTACCATGCAATCCTTAGTGTACTATTTTCATTTGCAGAAATTGGTTATGTGTCTAGATCTCTGAAATGTTTCATTGCATAGTT
The DNA here is from genome assembly GCA_031772625.1 of Pinus tabuliformis. NCBI lineage: Eukaryota > Viridiplantae > Streptophyta > Pinopsida > Pinales > Pinaceae > Pinus > Pinus tabuliformis. The sequence goes on along the minus strand of CM062810.1, from coordinate 927,638,708 downwards.
GATATACATGGTTCTCTTTCAAATAAAGCTGTTGTTCATTCACATTATTGTTAGTCAGAGTAGATTAGCTAGGACTTTGCTTACTTGCAAGACTTTGTTGATTCAGTTGAATGTATACGGTGCAGAGAATCTCTCCCACTCTTCATCCACCTAAGCTTCATCAGAGCCATCTACTCCATCTCCTAGCTAGGTTCCTCATCTCACATATGTCCTCTTCCCCACGTAACCCTACCTTTTTGTGCAATCATTGTTTCAGCCTTCTTTGAGCCAATTTAGCCATCTACACCTTCTCACCACTCCATCCACTAGTCCCTGGGCCACTCCAGACCGCTATCCTACCTCCATATCCATTCATGCATCTTCCCTCACTCACCCATCCTCCAAAATCCAATTTTTAAACATCCTATAGAAATTTCTGAACATCTTGTAGAAATCCCTGAACATCCTGTAGAACCCGTGTAGACTTCCTGTAGAAGCTCACAAATGAGGTTTCCTGATAGCCAAACTTTGTGAAACTCTCTGGAAGGGTGTTAGGGACTCCTTAGACCCTCTATGAACCTTCCTGACCTCTTCCAAGCATTTCTCCTCCTTGATCCACCCCTGCACAGTCAAAGAACAGTGAAAGCATATGCATGATGACACTGATGACTTAATCAAAAATACAAAAAGATGTTTTCTTTAGATAGAGGTAGTCTAGACACATGTATTTTACCTTCATAGAAGTAATGGCATCTCTTTCAGTAGTTTGCATTCTCTCCTTTGCATTAGTAGGACTAGCTCGTAGAATTAGGGTTTGCTAGGGTTTGTGTTTTCCTTCAGTTTTCCAATCTCTTTTCACAAATAGATTAGCTTCCTTTGAGTTAGCTTTAATCCATCAATTAAAAATCTTCTTCTAAGAGGTCATAGAAGTTGGCTTAAGCTCCTAGCATACTTGTGCCAGCTGACCAAGTGACAGTTGCGGCAAGAGCTAGTACTTGTGCATATAGCACCGTCGCTTCCAAGTTTGTTACGAACTACTGGGTTGATAAAAGTAAAGACGGGAGTCCGAGGAGTTGCAGCATTATTGCTGCAATACTGGAGCCCACCATGTGGATGTTTGGATCCCTTTTGATTTCCTGTTTGTCTTGGGTCCACTTCTCATAGTTGATTAAATCAAAATACACATTGCCTTAGGTATTACAAGTTTCATACGTGAATTCAAACTTGGATACAAGGGTTCTTTGTAGGAGGTTTTCGTCTAATGTGGATCAAACTTTATAACTTTGCAAAAGAAAAATATTCACCCTGTGTGTCTTCATTTGTTGACATGGGATATTTTCTTGTAGCCTTTATGTCCCCTGTGCTTTGGTAATCAAAATGGATTCAGCACACTAGGGAGGATAACAAGGAGATGTATCCATTTCCAGATCTAATGCATCATATTCGGAGTGATAATATCTCTTAGATATATCTGAAGTATTAATGTCTCTCATTTCTTTGTATCTACGGATCAATTGTAATGGAGAAGATCCATGGATTGGATTTGTTTCCCCACTTTGAAACCTAGAAGACAACAATGAGCTATGTGTGAACCCATAAGAACGTTTTGACTTTCTATGTCGTTTCATATGTTTCTTAGAATTTTTCTACCATTTCTATAAGGCATTGGTTGTCTTCTCTTCAAATATATACTTCTTCATGTGAGAAACCAATTGCACAAGAACATATTATCACTTTTGAGAGCACAAACCAAAGGTTTAATCATAGCAGAATTATTTGAACAGTCCTAAGGTTCACTATCACAAAATCATTTTTCCTAATTTTCTTTTCATGCCAATCTCAACATACAGTCATTGTGTCTCTTTCTCTTGTTTTATTTTGACATGGGTTCATAAATGGGGACTACCATTTGATACATTGAACTTTGTTTACTAAGTTAACAAAGAAGACCATGATGAGAGGAATGACCATTATTTAAATGGTCCTTACTAGAGTTAATATTGCACCAGGAATACCAATACAATAGTTAGAGGGACATGATGAAAACACTTATAAATGTGTGAATTGATATTTATGTGAAGTCCTCAATTATTAAGCAAAAAAAATGTAAATGAAATCTTTAAAGAAATCATATGTTAGGAAAATTATCTCTAAATTTTAATAAATTAATTTCAAATTCATCTGATTAATTAAATACATTGAATAAAGAAATATTGTCCATACACAATTTTAGAGTATACGTATTTTAAATAGCTATTTGTTTTATGAAATCCACAAAAACAAATAATCATTTAAAATGTGCACATTTTAATACCTTTTATTAAAAAAAAAAAGAGGAAAAAAACATTTGATTTCTATTAGATAAATAATATCCATGTGTAAATTCATCTAAATATTCCATCATATGAATCTATAAATTCCCATAAAATCTCTCCAGGGTTATAAACTATAGGCATCCAAAAAACATCTCCTATCAGAACTGCCAAAGATTAGATAGTTTTCTAGAGATAATAAGTCGGCCTCGAGCCCTTCCTTCGACATAGCATCCACCTCCATGTTCACCTCTCTGTAGATGTGAGAAATGGAGATAATATTGATTTTTATCATAAGGAATTTGATCGTGTCAATCCATCCAGTAAGGGAGGGAGGGCCAAAATCAGTAAGACCCTGAATGCCCTCAATGAGGGATCTAGAATCCCAATAAACATGAATGTTGTTAATTTGCTTTTCCTTTGTGAACCAAAGTAAACCTGACATAGCCATAATTTTTACCCTAGTGTTGGTACTAGGTTCCCCATTCTAGAAGATCTCATATTGAGAGTTTTCATTTAATCTCATAATCGCACCACATCCACAGTTACCTATTTGTCCCGCCCCATTGCAAAACCCTGTAGGTAAATGAATATCGTGATGTTTCTTGTGATATGATAAATCATTAATGGTACCTTCATCCTTGGAGTAAGAATACACCCAAACAAAAATCCTATGACAAATCAAATTTGTGTTAATCAGCCTACCCTCGAATATACATTTGTTGCGGGTATTCGAGATCTTCCACATAATATATAATGAATTCTCCTTTTATTACTTACATGATACATTCTAAACCATATGTAAATAATGAAAGTGAATACAAATTCCTCCACTTCACATCATGGAGCTCGTATAATTAACCTATTTTCATCATGGAAATTATATTAATCCAATAGTTAAGTGTGAAATAACATAGATGCTTAATTAACAAGAAGGGCTGAAGGGTGGCAAGTCCTTTCCATAAATTAAATGAATGTATTGATTAATAACTTATAGGCACATAAATATTCAATTCAAATCTTATGGAATGTTTGGTTTACTCCTATTTCATCAAAGTCCATATTATTAATATTTAATAATATAAAGGGGTTTCGAGTGGAAACGGATCAAGCTATCCAAGCCCGGTTCTACGATGGCTAGGGTAAACGCTGTTCTCAGCACGGTCGACACAAAGCTCTTCACCGAGGACGCAGCAAATGCAGGGAGTATCTGCACAATACCACGCGCCAGATCAACTGAATCGGTCTCATTGCCATGGATCTGGCTCCCCTCCACGGCGGATCGGTCTCTGGTGGCAGCTCGAACATCCCCCAGGTTATGGATGAGCCCTCTTTGCCTGCACAAGGGCCTCTCGTCTGCTTTTCATTCATCAGGACAGGGCAAGGACGCCGCAGACTACCACCGCCCAGATCTGCTAACCAAAATACATAACCAATCTGGTTTTGAGCTATCAAGTAAGCACAAAGGCAAGGGAGCAGCGATCTGGCCGTTAGAGACCGCGGGCGCACCAGATCTACTACGGATGCATCCGGATCTACTACGGCTGCATCTGGAAAAAGAAAGGAAGCTCTTTAGCGAGGAGGGTAGGCTTTCAAACCCTAGAATCACCATGGATCCGTCAGATCCGGAGCTCAAACAGATAAATCAGGGTTTGGCTAAGCCTGATCCGGCAGATCTGAAACAAATATTCATCAGATCGGTAGAAGGCAAACACCACTGTATACAAATCAAGGAAGGGATGGGTGTTCTGGAATTAAAAAAGCAGATCCAGATAAAAATGGGCACTCCGACAATATACCAAAATCTTTTATTTTCAGGACTCTGCATGCAGGACCAACACACGCTCCAGCACTATGGAATAGCAAAAGATTCAACCGTTATCCTTAATCTGAGACTTCGAGGCGGATGCCAGGGAACTAGCTCAAAGAATACAGGCTCTTTCCGCGATGCAGTCAAAGGAAAGGAACCACTACAACACAGACCAGCACCCACATCGGAGATTCCAGGGCCCTACATTGTGGAACAGAGGCCAGAATCACCTGTGCTTACGGTAACAATGCCGGAGGTAATAGATCTATACACAGATTTAATTCAAAATGCTGTTATATGCAGATTTAATGGTTTTTGGCCCAAAGCTGATGCACTGCATCAATGGGTTTTCACTTCATGGACACCCAAATGTGAAATATATCTATGCCCTAAAGGGTTCTTCATAGTCAGATTTAGCACAGCACTGGAAAAAGACAATATCATCAATCAGGGGCCTTGGTTTTGGGGTAATGCGGGTCTCTTTATCACCCCCTGGTTCCAGGAATTCGATGCCAATACCATGGTAGTTTCGACGATGCCAGTTTGGGTAAGGCTACATAACCTCCCACTGCATTTCTGGCATCGAAAAGCTTTAACAGCCATTGGGAACTCCTTAGGAAAACATCTTAAAATAGATGAGGACAGAGTTAACCAAGGCATCTTCACATATGCCAGAATATGTGTAGAGGTGGACCTAAGTCAAGGACTCCCAGATCACATCACATTGAATTTTAATAATTCACTGTGGACGCAACAACTTGATTATGAGAACACGACATTCAGATGTCGCAGCTGCTTGCAGACTGGGCACCTTCAAAATGCATGTCCACTATCTAGTAGGGAGCCTAAAGGCAACAAGAAACAACAGAAAAAACCAAAAGGTTGGCAGCACACCAAACCACTGGAGGAAGAAGATCTGAACACGGAACCCACAGACGCACCAGAGAAGACCGAGGTACCTCAAGAAATGGAGAATCAGAAGGAAACCACATCAGACAACAAGGCAGAGATGACAAGCGTGGATCCTAGCATGGGAGGCATCAAACGACATCACCACTCAGATACTTCAGACTCAGACAAAGAAACAGGTCCACAGAATGCAGAAACACAGCTAGTCATTGCTTCGATCGAGCCCACTCAAGGAGAGTGGCGCAAGGTCGAAAAGAAAAAGGGGAGAAAAATTTGAAGCGTGAGTCTTACTCACAGCCGGAATTCAGTTTTTTGCCTCTTTTTCTCTCTCTCCTCTCCTCTCTCTTCTTATTCTTTGTGCACGTTTAGTCTTCTAACGTTGCGTGGGGTGCGAAAGCACTCGAGCCCTTGTGGCAGCTTACGGAATGCTTCAATGCATCTACTAGTGTAACTTTTCATTATTTCTTTAATAAAAAGTCACTGTTTTTTTCCTTGGAAAAAAAATATTTAATAATATAAAACAATTAAACAAATAAGATTATATATATATATATATATATATATATATATATATATATATATATATATATATATATATAATGCATTCAAGGGGATAAGGGAAAGTATTTCCTTTTCTGGGGTATTAATGATATTCTTTCCTATATCTAGGGTTTAAAGCCATAATATAGCAATGAAAATAAACTTAGAATTTATGCCCAAACAAATAAGAGAAATCCATTAAACTACTATATAGGGTTGATCTATGCACATGGCAAGACAAAGGTTGATGTAAATCACTCAATAAAATCTTCCTACTTTAATCTTACGTTAGAATTAGAACAATAACATATTCAACAAAACTTGATTTTATAAATTGAAACAAATTCATGATTCAATGCACAAAAACATACTAAATTACAAAAATATCAAATTGGAAGAGGGGAAAGAGTTCCTTTTAATTGAGTAAAGAATAGTACAAAAGGATAAAATAAGCCTAGTAACTTGGTGCATGCACCACATGAAATTGTCCTCCATGTCTCGGGGAGTGAAGATCTCTACAAATAATATTTTGCTTCCAAATGAAATGAGAGAGATAAGGGGCTCAACTTAAAAAAAATTAAGAAAATCATGTTTCCTTACTCGAAGAGTGATTAAAATAATAAACAAATTAAAGTTTAATATTTTTGTGAGTATAAGTATGCTAAATCAAGGGATCCAATGTACCTTTACAACACTCTAGACATGCTTTTATATTCTAAATAATTGGTTGAGGATTTTAGAATACAAACTACAACAATTAGCTTATGGTTCAAACCCCACAGAAAATTGTTTATAATGTGTATATTAAAAAAAATAGTGCATTTTGAAGACATACATAAGTTGCTTTCAAAAACTTGTTTTAATTTTATGAAAATCCCAATAACTTATGTAAACTCAGAAATAGTTTTTTGGAAGAATTCTTCATAAAAAATAAGTCTACATAAAACAAAGGAACTCCATATTAATCTTGGAAAATATATTATAATACTAATTCCATTTTTTCTATAAATACTAATATAACTAACTTGGCATGGCCAAGTAATTTTCATATTTTTTTTTATTAAGATATTTTTCCACTGTCCTTAAACCATGAATCCATCCGACCATGTCAAATAAATCTACTCTATCAAGCATTAAGTATTAAAAGAATTAATTACAAATGTGCAAGAAAACAACTCATCCAACATATGCATATCTCATAAATCATAGTATCGACGATGTCAAATGTAGGATATCCAATATATGGATACATCATAATGAGGCTTCAAACATATGCACATAATTTATCATATAAAAATAAGGATAGACTAGTATTAAATCAAATCATGAGGAGGAACCACATTAGATGGTTCGAAACGACTTGGTTGTTGTGAGACTGATATAAATATGGACCATTGATCTTCATGTCTGATACAAATCTAGGCATTGATATTCTAAAGGTTAATCATCATTGAAACACCATGTTTTGGTTTGTGAAACATTACTTTTTTTTCAATGTCTGCACGAGCATGGAAATGCTTCCAACATCTATCTTGTTCTTCTACTGGTTGAAAATCATCTCCGCATGCAAGAACCCTATGTAAGCACTTGATTTCATTGGCCCAACACCCTACTCGACCCTCTACTCTGTGATATCTATTTGACTCCCCCTGAGGTTGACATCAACGACAATGTGAAACTTGGCATTACTAACATCATACACTACCAACAATAATATGGAACGTGACATTGGTAAGACATCATGTATATGTATACAACATAATAGAGAGTGCATTTATCAAAATTCACACTATGTTGCACATTCAACAAAGGGGTATCCTAGCACATACATATCATAACAAGGTATATACCATATGGATGTATGTTATGAACCATATTAAAGGAATGATATCCAACACTCACATACATTAAAACAAGTCATCCAAGATATGCATATATCATAAATCATAGTATTTACCATGTCAAATGTAGGATATCCAATATATACATACATCACAATGAGGCTTCAAACATATGAACATCATTAAAAATGTGCACATCATTGATCATATCAAAATAAGGATAGACTAGTATTAAATTAGATCGTGAGGATGAACCACATTAGATAGTTTGAAACGTCCACCAAGAATTAATGATGTGATTAATCTAAGAGACATTCTCATAAATAATATTAAATTGTCATAAGAGGCTATCATTAAAGTTCCAATGCTTCATGTAATATTAATACTCAAAACATCAAGATATCAATAAGTATTAACCATGCGATCAAAGACAAATCATGATAGCCATCATCAAATAACCATTAATGTTATCTAAATTAATTAAGAACTATTAATAATCATAAAAATTGGATTGTTGTATTAGTGTACTCCATGTTTAATATAAATGAGCATAAAAGGGATGGTGACTATAAGACAATTTCTTTTATTAGTTAGACATATGTGTCAACACAACATCATTGTGAGGTGAGCACCATATCTAAAAGGGGTTACTTATCATTTTCCATAAACAGATACATTTATCAAGTCACATTTATATGATGTGGAAACTAAGTATATAATTAATAAACATCACACAAGAGGAGTTCAACGAACACTCAAATTTCAGTTATAGTGTATCCATCACATAATTCAAATTTAATATAATTGTAAAAGCTATTTTTGAGTGACTTTGCTAGACTTGTCATTTCATAATTTAAAACTATGACATATACGACAAAGTAGTCATAACTAAAAGTAGATAAAAAAAACAAATAATATATATATATATATATATATATATATATATATATATATTTTCAAGGGGATAAAGGAAAGTATTTTCTTATGCTATATCCTCCAATAATAATATGGGAATGTACATTCTTGTCCCAAGTGTTAATGGGAATTTATTTGATATAGAAAGGGTATAAAGCCACAATATGATAGTGACAAGAAACTTAGAATCTATTTCCAAACAAATAAGAAAGATCCATTAAACTACTATCTAGGGTTGATGTGTGCACGTGGGAATATGAAGGTTGATTATAAATCACTCAATTGCATCATCCTATGTCAACACAATATGCTTTTATTTGATGTTAGAATTAGAACAATAAATTCATAATTCAATGCATAACATCATACTAAATTACATAAATATAGAATTAGAAGAAGAGAAAGAGTTTCTTCTTATTGAGTAAATTAGTCTAGATCTATCTTAATTTTAGATTTTCCAAGCATTGCGAGGGATCAAATCTCTTAAAGTGCAAACCTCCTTCAATGTGAAAAGAGATTTGATCCCTATTAGTGCTTGGTAGATCCAAAGTTAAAATAGATCTAAGCTAGTTTAATTATTAATTATAGTTAATTATAATTAAAATTATAAACATAAGCATAAATATAATTATTAATTATCTTGTTTATTTTTATTTTATTTTAATGTATTTTGATCGAGTCAAAATGTTTAATTAATAATTATAATTATTAATTTTATGTTTTTAAATTTATTGTATTTTCATATAATTTGACCAAATCAAAATGTTTACAAAACATAAAAAGACATTACAACATCTCTTCCATACTTCGCTTGAGAATGTCGCTCAATACAACAATAATAAAAAAAAAAAAAAAAAAATTAATAAATTAATAGATGCAATACACAAAAATTATTTCCCTCTTCACCTTAGTAGTTAAAATCTTAGCCAATAATCTTTTGCTTCATAACTAAATGTGAGAGATAAGGGACTTAACCAAAGGAAAACAAGAAAATCACGTTTCCTTGTTGGAAGGGTAATCAAAAGAATAAAGAAATACAAGTTTAATATTTAGTGAATACAAATATGCTCAAATATGCTAAATCAATTGATCCAATGTACCTTTCCACTACCATAGATATACTTTTATACTTTGCATAATGAGTTGGAGTCATCGAAATATGGGCTACAAGAATTGAATTAAGGTTCAAAACCCAAAAACATTTATTATAATGAATATATTAAAAAAAATGGTGCATTTTGAAGAAATACATGAATTATTTTTTAAAAATTCTGATAACTTACTTGAACTCAAAAGGGTGAGTTGGAGTCATGGAAATATGGGCTACAAAAATTGAATTAAGGTTCAAAACCCAAAAACATTTATTATAATGAATATATTAAAAAAATGGTGCATTTTGAAGAAATACATGAATTATTTTTTAAAAATTCTGATAACTTACTTGAACTCAAAAGGGTCTTTTGAAGAATTATTCATGGAAGAGAAGTTTGCATTAAAAGAAAAATAACCGGAGAAATCAATACCATAATACAAACTCTTTATTATGAATAATTGAGTTATTTTCGTATTTTTGTGAATAATTCTCCACTTTCTTCCAACTATAACCGTCTCCCACCAAGTCAAATTAAACTACTTTGTCACCCATTAAATCTTAAAGGTTTCCATTGGGAGTGTGTAGGAAAACTAGTATATAAGATTACAAACAGTGGCAGAATTAAATAGATTAATTGTCCATGATTACAAAAATGGTACAAACAAAAAAAATATATTGAACGGGGTATGTGATCTATAGGACCTTAATATCTATGCATAGCGAGAAAGACCATAAAGTTGTGGGTGGGTAGAAAGAGTGCATATGATTAATCCCCTTCTCATCACCCATTATAATGTGTATATTTAAATTTTTTGGTGCATTTTGAAGGCACACTTGAATTAGTTAAAAAAGAACCTTTTGTTTTTATAAAAATTCCCATAACTTATGTAAATCCAGAATTTCTTTTTCGAAAAACCACCATAATAATACCAACTCTTTAGTGTGATATAAATGCTTATATAACTGACTTGACGTGATCCAGTAATTTTGGTATTTTTATGATTAAAATATTTCTCCACTTTCCTCAAACTATGAGTCCCTTGCACCAAGTCAAATTAAACCACTCCCTCAACCATTAAATCTTAAAAGGTTTCCATTACGAATGTGCAAGAAAAGTAATATATAAGGTTACAAACCGTTGCAAAATTAAATTAAATTAATTGTCCAATTGCCACGATTACAAAAGGCTACTTAAAAAAATTGTATGTGGTCCATAAGACCTTGACGAGATATGTGGTGTGCCCAGAAACGGTTTTCATTAACGGGGTGTGTGGTGTGCCAGAAAAAATGGTGTGGGCGGGTAGAAGAAATGTCAGTTACATTTATCGCTATAAAAATGTGGCCATCTAGGGTCGCATAGGATCAATCCCCTTGAAATCGCCCGCTTCTCATATTGAACCCTTTTTTTTATTGCATGATAGCAGTCACCACATAATCGTAAAGGATTTGCCATGGCTGACTGGTTGATTAGCGGCGAGGAGGATTTCATAATCCGAGATGAGGAGGATTTGATAAGCGGTGATGAGCACTATCTAGAGGATTTGATGAGCGGTGATGAGCACTATCTAGAGGCTTCTTCCTCCATGCCTGTCCCTGCATAGACCATCCGCCTCATCTCTCAACAAAATTTATTGTCGGAACAGAGAAGGGATTTAGATAAGGTGATGGCAATCCTTGCTGTAAAGGAGCAACGTGCTCGCACACTCTTAATTCATCATCGCTGGGATTTTTAAAGACTCTTGGATGCATATACCGAAAGAGATGTTGAGTGGTTTTTTTCACAAGCGGGTGTTGCAAATAGACCGGAGTCCACAAATTCCGTGGTTACCGGAATCTGTGCTGTGTGCACAGAGGAAGATTTGAAGGAGGGGGACACCACAATGATGGATTGTGGTCACACTTTCTGCAATGTCTGCTGGACGAAGCACTTTCTTACTCAGATAAGAGAGGGACAAAGCAAGCAGATAAAGTGCATGAATCCCGAATGTAATGTCATCTGTGATGAAGACATCATAGGAAAACTAGTCACCGCCAGAGACCCTGAAGCAGCCCAACGCTTCGATCGCTTCCTATTTGAGTCCTATATTGATGACAACGACAGAGTGAAGTGGTGCCCTAGTGTTCCCCATTGTGGAAATGCAGTTCGAGTTGAAGGAGATGTTTACTGTGAGATCCAGTGCGCTTGCGGGCATCAGTTTTGCTTCGATTGTCTGGCTCAACCACACTCTCCTTGCTCCTGTTTGATTTGGGAGCTTTGGGATAAGAAATGCAATGACGAGTCTGAGTCTCAAAATTGGATTGCAGTTAATACCAAGTCCTGCCCCAACTGTAGGAAAAACGTCGCAAAAGATGGTGGCTGTAACTTGGTGACCTGCTTATGTGGCCAATACTTCTGTTGGTTGTGTGGTGGCGCCACTGGAGCTACACATACCCGTACAGGAATTGCTGGGCACAGTTGTGGTCGGTATAAAGAAGATCAGGAGATGGATATTGAGAAGGTAGAACGTGATTTGAAGAGGTACACACATTATTACTCCGGATGGGAGGCACATAAATATTCATTGAAGCTTGAAGCAAAGGAGAGGGAATTATTACAACAGAAAATATTAGATTTTGGAAGCAACGAATCTAGTGTTACTGACTATAGTTGGTTGCTAAATGCACGACAAAGCCTAGTCAGATCAAGGCGTGTCCTCGCATATTCGTATGTCTTGGCATTTCACGTGTTTGGTGATGAAATAATGAAAGATATAGTGACACCAACAGAAAAGGAAGTCAATCAAAACCTGTTTGAGTATCATCAACAGCAACTGAAGCAAAACCTGTTTGAGTATCATCAACAGCAACTGAAGCAAGCAGTAGAGAGACTTTCAGTGCTTATTCATCACCAGAATTTTATGGCCAATCGAAGGGAAGCTATTGATCTCACTATCCTGGCCGACACAGGGTGTGAACAAATTTATGAGTGGATCCAAAATGATTTACTGCTGAACCTTGGGTTGACAACACATCGCATTGCTCCATATAACCCCAAAGGTATCCACATACTATCAGATATGATGTAATCAATTATATATCCATATAAGTCTGAAGGTGTCCACATACTGTCAGATACATGATGTAGTCGATCAATGATAAATCATTTAACTCCATGTATTAGAAAGATTTTGAGTAATGTTTCCTTCTGAAATAAAGTATTCTGAATAGTTTTCGTTCCTCAAAGCGTCTCAGATTTAATGTGTTTGTAATTTTATTGTCATAATCACATTAGTCGTATATGTAATGTGTTTGGAGTGTTATTATAGTAAATAATATTTGAAATTCAGTATACAGTTTAACTAACAGTAATGGTTTAAAATTTAATTTGAATGAGATGAAGTGATTTGTTTTCAAATATTATTTGAGGAATTGATATGGAAATGATATTATAATACTGATGTTAGGATTATTGAAGTAGTGGGTTGTGTTTAATTTTTTATATTCATTTATGTTGTATTTAAGTTAAGGATTATTCAAGAGTATATTTTTTGTGAATAGAAATAATACACAATAAAACCAAAGGTAAAGATGAACAATAAGAATATAAAAAGAAAAAGAAGTGTAGTATGAAAAATATTATAAATTGGGAAAGCAGCTTTAAGAAAGAATCAAAGAGATTGATGCAGAAATGCTTAAAAAGTTGATGCAATAATGATTAAAAAACATTAGGGGAAAGGGTAGTTTCTATATAGGAAGACAAGATAAAAGAAATAAAGTAAACTATAAAGTGTTTGAGGTTTCAAAATGGAGAGATAATCAAAACTAAGAAATAATTTTCTTTTAATGAGACATGAGTTATAAAAACTAAGTTTCAAACTCATATTTATGCATCATATATTTATATATATTTTGTGGGTTCATAAATGGGGACCAGCATTTGATACATTTAACTTTGTTTACTAAGTTAACAAAGAAGACCATGATGAGAGGAATGACCATTATTTAAATGGTCTTTACTAGAGTTAATATTTCACAAGGAATACCAATATAAGAGTTAAGGGGACACTGTGAAAACACTTATAAATGTGTGAATTGATATTGATGTGAACTACTCAAGTATTAAGCCCAAAAAATGTAAAAAAAAGCTTTAAAGAAATCATATGTTAGGAAAAATATCTCTAAATTTTAATAAATTAATTTCAAATTCATCTCATTAATTAAATTTAATGAATAAATAAATATTCTCCATGAATAGTGTTGTTGGGAAAAGTATCCAATACGGAATGACCCTATCCCACTCTAAGGGTGATAGTTCCTTAGCAACAATCAAAGCAAAGCTATCTAAGATTACTTCTTTATGAGATGTAAAATAGGGGAGAAAGAGATCCACTAACCGATGTCTTTCGCTAATGATTGATCCAATCTTCTCTCCTTGCTGCTTGCCCTCAGCTCCTTGCTCTTTCACTGGCCCAGCTACACCAAGATCCTGCAAAATGGCAAGAGAGGGAAACTACAAGAAGCATACATTCATAATTGATTCAAGGATTAGAATAAATCAAATACACAAGTATAACAATACACCATTGAGACACATGCATATAGAAGAACCTCAAATGCTTTATTAATGGAAGAAGTAAGGTTCAGGAAGTGATACAACCATAAGAGGCCCAATCCAGCATCACCTTCCCAGCAGAAAGAAATCTTCTCTTCACCTCCTTCAAAGCAAATCACCCAATAGTTCTAAACTCAAACCAACAGCAATTCTTTACATTCCCAAGATTCCCCGCCTCCCTAGACCTCATGAGAGAGATCTATATATAGGAGTTTTGGAGAAAGGATGAGTCAGCTTGAGGCTGGCATGAAGCTGACTAGTGTCCTCTCCCACTTCAGTTCTTAAGTCCACTTGGAGTTTCTTGCTTCCACTTGGAGATTTGGAACCTCTTACTCATCACCAGTCGAATTCCCTGATCCAAGTGTCATTTTGGAAGCTTCCTGGGCATTGACACCTTGAGGAATGACTGTGCCACATGTCCAAACTCGCCCAGTGCAGGTAGCCTTCTTTGCAGTTGACATTCAACGCAGGTAGACAGTGGAGCAGTTGACATTCATCGCAGATGCTCAGTGGAGCAGTTGACATGATCCAGAATTGCCTTGTTTTTGAGTGTTTTCAGGTGGAGAACTTTTGTTGACTGTTGTGGTTTGCTGACCTTGTTCCCCTAGGGGTAGGAACAACATGTTTAGGGACTTTGGATCCCTTAGATTATGGACATTTCATGTTTCATGTTGTAAGGCACAAAAATGTCTATAACAGTTGCCCCCTAAAGTATGAGGTCGTTTATCGGGTGAAATGCTTTATCAGGAGGATCTGAAGTTCATTCAATCGCTGAGAGGTGACCTGTAATAAGATACAATACAATACATTATTTTTCATACTGCTTTCATGATCTAGCTGAGGCGGGCATTCCCATGCTCAGCTTTATAAATACATTTTTCTGTACATAGAACAGACAATCGTCTGATGGTAGACTGATAATTCTCTGTTGAAATTATCATCCTTTGAGTAGGATGATCATCTGCTGCACATGTCAATGTCTTTATTTCCTGAATATATATCACAGCCCGGATGGATGAAACTAGATCTGGGGTCTTCAAACTCGTCCGATCTTCACTCTAAGTACAAGTCGATCCATGTGAGAATTTCTTGGAGTCGAACATGGAAAGACATCGCTTTATTACCAGTCAATGATGTAAATTGTTAACAAGCGCGAGAGGAATCACCGATAATGATGATGACCCTCAAGGTACGGCAGTACAATCCACGTGGTGTGAATAAAGGACTTGACGTCGAACACCACGCAAAATCTTTCGGTCGAAGGTCATTGATGTATACCTATCACCGGAAGTGAGAAACTTGCCATTGAGGCATGCAAGCTTCAAAGTACTGAGGGGGGTGTTCCTAGATCAACTTCTTGGATAATGAGCTGAAGTCGACAAGAAGCGATCCGTCAAAGGAGGGCCTTAATGAATTCCACATCAGTGACATGAAACGGAGCTAATGATTGTGATGGAGGTGAAAACGATCTGTGAAATATGATTCAGGGTGGCGGTCATGAAAGGATGAAAGATGATGTATGGTAGTGGATGGGACACGGTTGACTCTTTCTGAACAACATCTCTTGAACATATAACGACACTGATGCGATGGATTGGTAGCATTACCCCAAATGTGGATGGTTTGGCGAGACCATGGTGATGAGACCAGTGAATGAAACAACCCAACCCGATGTGGTACGGAAGAAAAGTGTCATGTTCAAGAGCGACTTGCTACCATTAAAGCTTTGAGGTTCTCCCAATTTTTCCCCAGTCATTTCTGACTAGTACCTCTTTATTTTTGTCAAGCTTGAGGAGGATAACATATGCTTGTTCTATAACCTGCCCTTCGGGCAAGCCCATCGCTATGTTTTAACGAGCCTAGCGATAGGGAAACTCGTTCTCGTCTAAAGACAAGTTTGTCGCTATTTAATCATTTTAACGAGTCTAACGACAAGGAAAACTCGGTCCTTTTCATTTTTAGAGAGTCTGAAAAGGTACATAAAGTCAACTCCAAAATTCCTTTTTCGTCATCTAATCCCTCAAGTCCGAAAAAGTATAAAACAATACAAAAGGGATGAGTTTTCGATATCTTTAACGAGCCGAACAAAACAAGCGCTCGATCTTTTTGTGCAATAATCCCTCAGGTCCAAAAAGATTAAAATCTAGAGGAGGGATAGCTCTTCCGGTCCTTTAACGAGCTGGAAGGCCAAAACTCGGCAATCTTTTCATATTTTACGAGTCAGTTGAAAAGAGCTTAAAGAAGACTCGTCTTTTGAGGAACGAGTGATAAACAGGGATAGCAACTGATTCCAGGTACAGGTTGGAATTTTCCAATCACGGCAGTGTCACAAGGATGGCTAGGTGAAATCAGTCTTCGCAGCTGTTCCTCAAAATGGGTAAACAATCATATGGAGGTGAACGATCGGCCAAATGAAAGTGGAGGTGGCAGGTGCAAACACGACCAAGGCTTTTTATGGCTGATAAATTTACGATCACAGTGGTTATTTACCGGGACAGGTTCATTTTTTATTTAAAAATGAGCTTAAACTCTGGAGGAAACATTGCTCACTGCTTATATTTATTTTTTAACGAGCATGAAGACCGCGTTAAAACTGCTCGGATCTTGCGTTTATTTTTTAACGAGCATGAACTTTATGCCAAAACTGCTCGATTGTGCGTTTATTTTTTAACGAGCATGAACTTTGCTAAAACTGCTCGTTTTTAAGTTTGCATGCCCCCAGCATAATAACGCAAATCGAGGTGCATGCCCCCCAAGCTTCATTGCATTCAACTCGGTGGTTGGAATGAAGGTTTACCTTTGAGATTTGGAAAGGGGGGGTTGTTTCATTTTTTAATGAGGTTGATACAGTAAAAGAACTATCCTCATGACTCCTTGTTTCATTTTTTAACGAGGTTGACACGAGATAAGAACTGTCCTCGGAGCCCACTGTATTTAGAGTATTTCTATTAGGGCGATGATCCACGCTGACAAAATGTTTAGGAATCTTCCGAATCCATTAGATATAGAAGATTTCATATTGTAGGTTTCCACTGTGGCTACTTCCGCCAGATTACTCGCAGGCGGTAGGGAAAAAGTACCCATTAAGGCAGGGTCTTTTAGGAGACCTACTCCAATATTTTGAAGCGAATGATCGCTTCCATGGATCATTGGAATGTTTCCCGTAACTTGTGAACTGTCGGGGAGGAAAGTTTGTTGGTCGACGACTGTAATTCTTCCTTGAAAGGGAAATGCAATCTTCCTGAAATAGGTCGACACAACTGCGGCCATGGCATATATCCAGGGCCTTCCCAGTAGGATGTTGTAATCGAGGTTTCCATCAATTACTTCAACATCAATTCCTACTGTTTTTCCCCCCAGTTCAACTTGCAAGTTACTTATAATCCCGTATGGAGTGTATGATCGTCCATCAAATGCTTTTAACGTAGTTGATGATTTCGACAAGGGTGGTGAGCCTAAATTTTTCCAGCAACTCATTGACATAAGACATGTAGGTGCCCCCTCATCAATAATTGTTCGATGAACAGTTTTGTTGAGGGCTTTCACTTGAATAAGGAAAGCTAGTTGAGCTGGTAACTGAGGGTCATATCCTTTATGATCAAAGGCCACAAGATTGGAATCCATTGGGCCAATCCCACCTATTGCTGATAATAAAGCTTGCTCTTGGGAGGGGCAATTTTGTGGTACCTCAAGTGTCGACATAGCGGACGACGATTGAGCCAGGTCCTCTATTATATTATAATTCTGTGCTATTTTGGCACGAGGATTAAATGTCGATTTGTGTACTACTCCCTTTGGCGACTTTATCATTGGTTCAGGAATGTTGGGTGGCACAACTTTGGTTAAAGTTGTCGTCGAACTACTAGGTTGTTCATTAGCCTTGTTATTCGACAGCCGTGGATTCCCGTAATCTTTATTCCTTGTCAAAGCATCATTTTGCTGCTTCGAGACAGACAACATAAGCACTTGGGATCGGGAAGCATTTTGATTAGCAACCAGATTTTGACCTGGGTTGGGAAACGGATCAGTCAATACTGCTGGGGTTTTTGAACTCTTAAAGAGTTTCTTAACTTCAGCTATATGTGGACAATCTTTCGTCCAATGATCCTCATCGCATATATGACACCCTGCCGGGGGTTTCCTTTTTCTCCCTTTCTTTTTCTTCTTGCCCTCTGGTTGCTTCAGTTGTTTGCCCTTGTCGGTTGACATGGCATTTACTTATGAGGCAAGAAGTTCTTCATTTGCATTCTGACTAGAAATTTTGTGTTTTCTAATCACGCCATCGCTGGCGTGAGAGTCATTGTTTGATTTAGGAGGAGGAGGAATTGAGAATTCCGGTCTAGGGGCGTCAGGTATTTTGTCGTAGAGCGTGCCGGACTGAGTATAGACCAAGTCTAGATATTGCGCACGAGCGATAACCTGCTCTTCCGTTACGACTCCCCCCTTTGCCACATCTTCCGTGATGGCAGGAAGTAATGACTTGATAAACCATTCAGCTAATAGCTGATCGGGAACGTACGTTTTTACCATCCTACGACGACGTCACCACTCATGTATAGCAGGTATGGTGGGAATATTCGACACAGGGTGTACTGGTTGCATTGAATATACAACCCCTGGTTGTTGAGGCAGTATTGGTACCCAACCGCTGGATGTAATTCCAGTTTGACCTGAACTTTGTTGTAAACTCCCATATGGTTGTTCTCTGGGAGGGAACAATGAAAGAGCATACTGCCCTCCATATGGTGGAAATCCAGTACTTAAAGGGTAAATTGGCCTTTGAAGACACATTGGATCAATTTGTTGAGTTTCAACATAAGAAATACCAGATGATAATCCGGATGAAGAAATAGGAACTAACCATGTCATCGTCCCTGATTAGACTCCGGCTTGTTGTTGACAATTTGCCGGGACAGATGGTATACCAGCGAACATCGTTGGAGTAGCAGCAGGAGGCTCTGCTGCCGCTGTGTCGGACGACACAGTCCTAGATGTCGACGATTGTTCAGACATATCTAGTCTATCCAAAAGATTTCATAGCGATTCTACAAGAACTTACGATGCCAAAAGACTAACTTCGAAGATCAATGAGGGAATGGTGATGATTATCCCGTTTAAAATAAATTTTAACGACGCTTAGACACAACTTGCTTTTTCACTTTTAAAGAGTCGAGAAAAAGCTAAAGATGACTCTAGTCTCCTTCGACGTTTTAACGAGCCCAAAGTGACAAATGCTCGGATGGACTTTTTCTGTTATAGAGTCTGAAAAAGGCCAAAAGAAACTACTCTGGAGTTCTAGGCAGAGGGTGTGCCAAACTTTTCGCAAAACCACAGAATACGTTTTATGGTACGGGTGGTCGATCTTCGTGAATGCTGTGTTCACTGCATTGTGATCAGTAGGGCGGCCGACACGGCTTCCTATGGATAAAGGCTTTATTCCTATAGGGGTATCCCAATATATACGCGACGGTACGTGGGAGCACAAGTCCGTATTGATACTTATCGCTTCACCGTGGAGGAATCACCCAACCACTCAACGCTAAGATATCACGTTTAACGACGCCGGAACACGTCTCTAGCTTAGACCTCTATGTGTTTGCGTTATGTTTCAAAGCGTTGTTATGTAAATTCAATTTATTTTAGGCTGATCTTGTTTAGCAGTTTGCCTTTATGGATCACCACGAGATGTATGGTACAACTCCTAAATGCAGTCTAAAGATGAGAAGCAAGCTTTTTCAATCTTTTCAACTTATGAAAATCTTAACTACTGAGGGAAAAGAAAGACATCATCTTTTCACACAGATCATAGAGCACACACTAATGCACTTTTTCCTAAATCAACATGCAAGCTGTCAAAATGCACATGCACAATGTAGGTATTTCTTTTCTCTTTCTTAATGTTGGTGTACTACAAAAAGAAAGCTGTTGTATAACTTTGAATTCAATTTCAAGTGAAAGCAAACAAGCTTTTGTCCAAAATCAAAAGACACCTTAAGATTTACTTGTTTCAACACTAGAAATACATAAATTCAAACCATATGATGAAAGCAAAAGCTCAATCAGCTATGAACAACAAACAAACAAACTCTTAAGATCAGAACGACACTTATCACAGGTCTAGATCTAAGAGGCCACAACAAGACTAGTTCACTTTCGTTATTGGAAACTGCAAATGATGTAAGAAATACACAAAGAACAAATACAGTTTCTTTATACAACCGAGGCGGAATAGTGGCAAAGAAAGGTGGTTTCAGATAGGTACATTGACTGATAACAGGCTGCAAAAACAGGGATGAAAACAGGGCAACAGAAAGCAGAGAACCCCAGTTGCACAAGGCCTAACTGGTTCAGCGCAGGTAGAACACTGTCAGTTTGACATTCAGTGCAGGTAGCCCCTTCGAGACCTGCATTGAAATGCAGACTACCTTCACAGTGCCTGCAATGAAGAGAGAAACTCTCGTTTCTCTTGGTTCTGGGTCACAGATTGCTCAAAAATCAACAGTTTTTGGCCAAATCAAAGCTACCAATCAAGTACACACTAAAGGATGATTCAAAGGAGGATAAAAAGCTATCACTAAGACCTGTTCAGAGTCCTTGTGGATCAGCTCTTCAAATCATAAACATGCCCAGAAACTGAGCTAGAGTAGCTGCCCTCTACTTTTCATTTGAAAGATACAAATGCAGTTCGATTCAGTACTCCCTGTGTTTAGGAAATGAATAGCAAAAACAAAAACAACCAACAAGATACGATCCCCAGTGGAGTCGCCAATTTGTTGTTGGGAAAAGTATCCAATACGAAATGACCCTATCCCACTCTAAGGGTGATAGTTCCTTAGCAACAATCAAAGCAAAGCTATCTAAGATTACTTCTTTATGAGATGTAAAAGAGGGGAGAAAGAGATCCACTAACCGATGTCTTTCGCTAATGATTGATCCAATCATCTCTCCTTGCTGCTTGCCCTCAGCTCCTTGCTCTTTCACAGGCCCAGCTACACCACGATCCTGCAAAATGGCAAGAGAGGGAAACTACAAGAAGCATACATTCATAATTGATTGAAGGATTAGAATAAATCAAATACACAAGTATAACAATACACCATTGAGACACATGCATATAGAAGAACCTCAAATGCTTTATTAATGGAAGAAGTAAGGTTCAGGAAGTGATACAACCATAAGAGGCCCAATCCAGCATCACCTTCCCAGCAGAAAGAAATCTCCTCTTCACCTCCTTCAAAGAAAATCACCCAATAGTTCTAAGCTCAAACCAACAACAATTCTTTACATTCCCAAGATTCTCCGCCTCCCTAGACCTCATGAGAGAGATCTATATATAGGAGTTTTGGAGAAAGGATGAGTCAGCTTGAGGCTGGCATGAAGCTGACTAGTGTCCTCTCCCACTTCAGTTCTTAAGTCCACTTGGAGGTTCTTGCTTCCACTTGGAGATTTGGAACCTCTTACTCATCACCAGTCGAATTCCCTGATCCAAGTGTCATTTTGGAAGCTTCCTGGGCATTGACACCTTGAGGAATGACTGTGCCACATGTCCAAACTCGCCCAGTGCAGGTAGCCTTCTTTGCAGTTGACATTCAACGCAGGTAGACAGTGGAGCAGTTGACATTCAGCACAGATGCTCAGTGGAGCAGTTGACATGATCCAGAATTGCCTTGTTTTTGAGTGTTTTCAGGTGGAGAACTTTTGTTGAGTGTTGTGGTTTGCTGACCTTGTTCCCCTAGGGGTAGGAACAACTTGTTTAGGGACTTTGGATCCCTTAGATTATGGACATTTCATGTTTCATGCTATAAGGCACAAAAATGTCTATAACAAATAGTTTTAGAGTATATGTAGTTTAAATAGCTATTGGTTTTATGAAATCTACAAAAACATATAATGATTTAAAATGTGCACATTATAATACCTTCTATTAAAAATAATCACCTTGGATTTTATTAGCAAAATAAGATCCAATACATTTGTTTAGATGTAAAGTCATCTAAATATTCCATCATATGAATCTGTAAATTCCCATAAAAACTCTAGAGACTTGTAAGCTATAAGCATCTAAAAAAAATCTCCTATCAAAACTGCAAACCCCCATAAACAAGAATGTTGTTAATCTGCTTCTCCTTTGCAAACCAAAGTAAACCCCACATAGCCATAGTGTTGGCACCAGGCCCCCCATTCCAGAAAATCTCATATTGAGAGTTTTCATTTAATCTCATAATCGCACCACATCCACACCACATCTGTGATCCATAATGAATTAAGAAAAGTCTTTGAGTAGAAATCACATAGTAGAATAATAATAATAATTTATTTAATTATTAATAAGTCTTTCAAAGCCTTCTATGGTCTTTCCTTTGATTTTTGCAAACACTTGAGTTCATTTCATGATTTTTATTACAGTCTTTTCACCCATTTCGCTTGTTTGATCAACTGTCATCTTTTGGCATGTTTGATTGTTTTTCCATGCTTGCAGACGTTTTCTGGTGATTTCGAAGGTTCACCTTTATGTACTCGAGTTGTCCTAGCTATGTAAACACATATCGCACAAGCACTCTCACACAAGTGTCATGAGAGTTGTCCTAAAGCTTATCTCAAGTGTCGCACTTGTCACTCCTTGTTATAGGATAGTCACACAAAGGGTAATGATTTTTCTTATTGTTCTGGTGGTCTATGTTATTGCGTTGTTAAAGTATGCTAAGTGTGTCATCACAAGTTCACCTTCCTCCTACACTTAACCATTTCTCCAAAAAAATTCCTCGCTGGGCTACTCAGTTTCACCGGACCCCAACTTAACTACGCACTACATAGTCTCAATCCTCAATGATGCAACTTTACTGCCTCAAAATGTGTAGTGCGCAATCACTGTCACCCAGAGCAGTTGCACTGTGCAATTCCAGATCTGAGCAGTCTCCCTTCATTCCCATAATTGCACAACAGTTCCTCCTAGTCTGACTTGAACTGCGCATTTCACAATCCTAGTTCTCAAGCTTTTACCCTTGCCTACTAGAAGCCCATAATGCATTGAGAAGCCAACCTTCCTTGTGACCCAAAGCTACACAGAAGTGTCCCCTAGTGTCCTCCCTTTGTCGGAGCTCACTAGTCTCAAGGACTGTCAAGATATGTCCTCCAAGTCTCTCTCATGCTGAGTCCTCCTTGCCTTTGAAAACTACGCAAATCTGTCTCCTAGGGTCCCATCGCGCATCAACCACTGACTGCCTCAAATACACAATCTTGTCTCCGAGTAGCCCCTGCACAATGTTTCCTCTCAGTGAGGACTATTCTGAGAATTTCCTTAGTCAATCTTGAGCTGCGCTCTATGCAGTCTCAATGACCAACATCTCTCCCTGTCACCAGGAACTGCAAAGTGTGCAGTTACTGGGCCATCTTTCCCAGCGTGTCACCTATCTTGGGCTTAGTTCATGGATAAAAATGCATCATCTTATACTAGGGAGTTTTTGGATTGATGTCGTCGTGTCATGAGTGAATTGCAGGAACATGTACACTGTTAGATCATGATGAGATGATGAAGAAGGAGAAGAAGGTGGAAACATGCTTGAAGACCCACTTAGAACTGAATGGAAAAAGGAACTTATCAAGAGAAAGCAAAAGGGACACATGTATGCAACCACCTCTCAATACCAAATATCATTGAAGACCCTGCATCATCAAGCTATGTGAAGGAGAAGAGAAACCATATCCAAGAACACAAATATCACTTGGCAACAACAACGGCTTGACATTGCCACATCAGCAAGCTAGTCCACATTAGCAGTGTCATTTCAAGTCATGTCATTAGTTGTCAAAGGCCACATCACTATTATGGGTCATGTATATTGTAAATCAAATGTATTATAAAGTGGAAGTCCAATGGACACACATGAATACGAAGAGTCATGTCAGTTGAAAAGTTATAGGAAGTTGAATAGTCAATAGTGAAGTCAAAGAGTCACAAGTGTCAAACATCACCCATTGGTTATATATACCCCCTCATTGTATGAGCAATGGACTTTCCACCTTGGCTCCTCCCACAAAGCATCGAGAGTTCAGTCAGTTCTTTGAGGAACAAGGAGTGGCTTCAATGTCCCACTACTAGGGCGAGTGATGTACAATGTAAATCTACGTCTTGGAACTTTTGCTTAATTACAAGAGCTTTTTCAGGCGAGCATGTTTCAATGCATGACTTATGGATGTTTGTAAGACTATTCTATGAGAATTTGTATTAATTTTTGTTTTCACATGTACTAAGATAGTTGAACTATTTCAAATGTTTTAGTGCTTATATTGTTGGGAATGTGTTGCAATGGTTTTTACTATTGTCTCATCCTTGTGGACCATACGCATGATACTAGACAAAACTTTCCTTATCAGTTGTAATGACCATCACATTCGTTGTGGAATACTCCATTGGATGGTAGACATATTTTTCCCTGTTTATTGGTTGTAACAACTGTCGCATCTGGTGTGGACTATTCTGGTGGATGCTAAACAAGCCTTTTTTGGTTCATGTGTGTCTCTTCCTTTGTGGTACTATTACCTCTCACTTAGACATAGTTATGTTGCACACTCACTAGGCACACTCACCTTATTTTTCGAAGATACCATTACATTACTCTCTTGTGCTGATAGCTAGAGCCAAGGAAAACTTTTAAGTATTTGGCAACCGAGCCATTATACTGAATGGGACTCCTACACCAAATGGTGTGAGGTTTGATTGGGACTTCATACTAGGGAGGTCCCGTCAATGTTTGTGGGTCCAACACCATCAACATTTCTAGTGCTAGAAGGAGGGAGGCTAGTATTATATGGTTGATTTTCCCACCGACACCACTCATCCATATTTTTGTCAAGGCAATAATTTTCTCTCCCTCTCTCCTACTCTCAACTCTGAAGTTAGTAATTCCTCACCACCCAGACCTGACCATGAAATCCCCAACCATCATATTCAGGATCTGTGCCTCATTACCCATCAATTTGAAAAAGTTGTTAGACTGATTTCGGGAGTAATCGCTCGTCCATATTCTCAAAATAAAAACAAGACCACCACCACAGGAGTAGTGGTCTCTTCTGTTTAATAAGTGATCCTCGCCACACTTGAAGAACTAGCAGAGGTTGTTGAAAAGGAAGAGGAGCCTCTAATCTTTCACGAATGAGAAGGAGGTATTCCATTGTTGTTAGGTTCAAACTCTGGTGGAGGAGGTGGAGGGGAAAGAAATGAAGGAGAAGAAGAGGAAGAGGAACCAACAAATTCAGAAGAGGAAGAGGACGACAACGAAGAAGGCAACATGGCAGGCCAAAATTTGGATTGGATGACTCATGGCCCACTGGCACTTCTAGGTGTCTTGCACAAGATGCCAAGACATGTGAGAAGCTATTAACAAAATATGACCCTGACAAGACAATAAAGGTGGAAGATCACTTAGAAAATTTTTACCTACATCTGTAAATGCTTGAGTTATGTTATGATGACGTTTCATGTAGATTGTTTCCACGTACCTCGGATGGTAGAGCACCTATATGGTACCACAACCTTCCTCCAAACTTCATCCAGAGTTGGAGGGCATTCAAAATGATATTTCTTGAAATATTTATTGAAGATAAGACCCCTGTCATGTTACTGAAGGAGTTGGGTAGTATCAAGATGGAGCAGAAGGAAAAGGTTAAATATTTCAATCAGAGGTTCAACCATATCTTGAACAAGTTTTCGAATGACGTGAAACCTCATGACTCCATCACCATCGACTACTACACTTCTACCATGCCAACAAGTATTGCATAGTTTATCAAGTGAATTGTAAATCCAACTCTAACAGAAAATGATAAAGATACTATTGTTGTAAAAAAGGAACTGCGTGCAATTGGATTCATCACAAATGATGAACCCACTAAGGAATCCAAGGACACAAGTAAGAGGTCTCAAATCTCTGTGAGAAAGGCCAAGGAAAAGGACACAAACAATATTGAAAGCCTTATTCATCTAGTCAAGTCCCTGACCACCGAAATGGCTAAACTTAAATAGAGGACAAGTGAGACCACTCTGAGCTGTAAGCCCCGTAGATACCCATCTAGGAAGAATGCAGCTTCTAGTAGCAGCAATAATCAACCAGTAAAATCTATGCAGAGTTCCAATATGGTTTTGAACATTGAGAAAATTAGTACGGATACATACTGTAGGTTTCGCCATGAGCATAATTTGGAAAAGACATGCCCAAAATGGAAGCAAGGAATGAGTAGCATTGTTGCACAGTTGTTTGACATAGTAATGGTTAATGAACAGGCTACACCTGACGATGAATAATATGCTACAACTGATGAATCTCCAAGCATTGGGCATGTAGTAAACATGTATATGTAGATTCTTATAGCCCAAAAAGGCATTGCTGATAAAGAGCCTCCGAGTGATGGTCTGGCCTAAAGTAGAGTAACTTATACAAATTGAGAAGTTAGGGGCTAACCACTTTGATTGAGGTGTCGGAACAGAAATTCGGGGAAAATTTGTTAAGAAAAATGAGTCCTTCGGCTAACTCAACAAAGAACACTCAGAGAAAGTCCAGGAAAATAGTTCCAACAAAAAGTGTTTCCACCAACAGCAAAGAAAAAACAATTCCATCGGAAACTGCAAACTCAGTTCCACCCCTGGACACCTCAGTGAGTCTTCTCACAATAGAGTAAAACATTGTATAAGACATGAAGAAGGTTTGTGCAAACATCTCTTTGTTCAAAATCACAAAATCATGAACCATTGGGATATTCTTCTATGGTCACTTGGGAAAAATTGTACTGGTGATGCTACCTCATAAGACGAGGGATCTATTAAGTTTTCTGAAACTCGCATATATACTTAATGCACTATGTCTGGAGGAAAACTCACTTTGCCCACCATTCTTGTTAACATTTGAAATATTTAACTTAAATGTACACAATTGCTTGGTTGATTTCGATGCATCAATTAATTTCATGCCACTCTCTGTTGCCAAGAAGATTAATTCTCAATGGAGTAAAATAGATGCACAGATCATCAAACTGTAAAAAACTTGTGTTCCAACAATTGTTGAAATCAAGGATGTGATCATCCAGTTATCATCTGATAGACGAGTTCATCAATGCAACAACACTGTAATTATGGACATTCCAGAAGTGTATGGGGTATTGCTGCATAGAGACTAGTCAAGCAAGTTACAAGGATACTTTTCCACTGACTGGTCACACTTATGGCTTCCATATAGAGGCAAGAACAATCAGATTTGGGTACTTTCAGAGAGATATATGAAGCACACCATGACTCCCTTGGATGGACATAATGAGCCCTTAGCTTTTTCGGAAGTTGTTTTTGAAAATTATTTTCTAGAGACAAAGTTGGGGTGTTATCTTGTGAAGCCATCCCTAGTCCCACCAGACACAGAGTTGGACCTCCTTCCATGTCCAACTGGTCACAATGAACTTTGTACAATAAGTAGTAGTAATAGTAGTGGTAGTAGTACTACTACTACTACTAGTGCGGTAAGAAGTCATTGTACAGATGATATGTGGACCATGTACTTTGACGGATCTAAGACATAAGCGGGCTCTAGAGTTGGCTCTATTTTAATAGACCTATTGTAGAGAAAACACTTAATCTCTAGTTGCTTGGATTTCGTGTCCACAGACGACACTGCAAAGTATGAAACACTCATTTTGGGCTTACAAAAAGCCATTGACCTCAATGTTTTTGTCCTGAAAGTGGTAGGTGACTCTGAAATTGTGGTGCATCAAGTATGTAACACTATACAATGTGTGTCACCTCATCTTAAGAGTTATCAACAATAGGTATGATGACTTATTTCTCATTTCCAAGCTTTCAATATCATTTTAGTACCAAGAATGCGTAATGCAACCGCATATGCCTTGGAAAACGTGGCTACTAGGATGTTATCATTAAGGGACAGATTTGCTATTCAAATTTTGTATAAACCATCCATCCCAGACAACATAACTAATTTACACATTTTTTATGATGACCAATAGATACTGTACTTTGATGCCAATGATGATGTATTCAAAGACGCAATCATTAATGAGAACACGCACGAGTAGACTCTACAGGACACAACCAATACAAGCAAAGGAAACCTCATCCCCAAAGGTGTGGTATCACTAGAAAAATTGTATGACCTACAGAATTGTTTTCGGGGACCTGTGAATGCCAAGACCCACAGTTCTACATTTTCACATGAGCAGATTAGTCTAGGAACAAAAAAGGATCTAAAGTATGTTAATATTGGTACTTTTTGTACACCACAAGAGAGACAAGATTTTATCCAAATATTCAAGCAGTACTGTGATGTCTTTGCATAGACGTATGATGATCTTAAGACATATGACACACGAATAATCCAGCACGTGATACCAATCAAGGAAGGGACCAAGCATTTTCAGTAGAAATTAAGGAAAGTTCATCCAACGCTTGAGCCCCTCATATAGAAGGAATTGAGAAAATTGTTGGACACTCAGATTATATACAAGGTGCGACATTCGACATGGGCATCTAAATCAGCCCATATAAGGAAGAAGTCTCAGGAGATCCTCCTATGTGTAGATTTCTGCAATCTCAACTGCACCTCAAATAAGGACATTTACCAAGTGATGTCCATGGAGAAAATATTGCAAACAATATCTGGGCCAAAAATGTTTAGATGGTTTCTCAGGATATAACCAGGTTCTAGTAGCAAATCCTGACAAGCTAAAGACTATGTTTTGTACTAAGTGGGGCACGTTTGCATTTCACCAAATGTCATTTGGGCTGGTCAACACGGGTGCAACATTTCAATGGGAAATGGAAATCGCTTTCCGCGAGCTTATTAGACAAAGCGTAGTGGTCTACCTTGATGACATGAAAATGTTTTACAAACAAAATTCAGACAATCTGTGCCACCTTAAGAAAAATTTTGAGCGATGCCAAAAATACGAGATATTCTTGAATCCAAATATGACTATCTTCATAGTGTTTGAGGGTAACCTTCTTGGACATATTATTGCTAAAATTTGGATCAAGGTAGATCTGGATAGGGTTCAGACCATCATGCAGATTCCCCACTTAGTGAACAAGAAAGCTATGCAGTCTTTCTGGGGGAAGATCAACTTCCTTAGAAATTTCATCTCCGACTATGCTCAGATCATTAGACCCATATAGGAGATAATCAAGAAGGGTGGAGTCTATAAATGGAATAAAAGGGAAAAGGATGTGTTCGCCTTTACTAAGCAAGTAATAGCAAAAGCACCAGCATTGTACAACTCAGACTTCGAAAAATACTTATTTCTCTAGACTTTCACTTCCGACACTTCTCTTGATTTTGTGCTCACTCAAAAGGATCTGTTGAACAAAGAACAACCTATCTCCTTCATGAGAGTGAGCCTACAAGGACCAGAGCTCAACTATCCCACCATGGACAAGAAATCTTATGTAGTATACAAGGCGGTAAAACACTTCAAAGCCTATTTGTTGAAAAACCATTGTATTATCTTTGTTCCACACCCAACAGTCAGATCACTACTTGTTTAGCAAGATTTGGGTGAAAGAAGGGCAAACTCGATGGCCATATTATAGGAATACGATCTTGACATAAAACTAGTTCATACCATCAAGGCTCATGGTCTTTGCAAGTTAGCAGAAAAAGAATTCAACTCACAAGAGGAAGAAGAAGAACTCGTAGGATGGGAGAAACATATCGAAATGTACAATGTTGAGTGAGCCTCTCCCACTTTAGATGGAAACTCTTGGTACGCAAATGTGCACCAATACCTTGAACATCACATCGTACCCTCTCATTTCTCTATGTGACAAAAAGGGAACTTTGACTCAATGCACTATCATATCAGTTGGTGCATGGGGTGTTGTTCAGAAATAACCACAACGGGATATTGATCAGGTGTATAGAGGCACATGATTCAAACAAGGTTTTACGTGATCACAACAAATTGGTCAAGGAAAACTTCGCAGGAAACACTACATATCTCAAGGTCACACAATCTAGTTTCTACTAACCTACATTATTAAATTATGTTCATGCTTATGCCGCAAGTGTCTATTTTGTCAAAGTTGTGCCAACAAAAACCAGAAGTCAACAACCCCACTATAGCCCATTGCAATGGAAGAATTGTTTCAATAGTGGGGCTTGGATATCATTGGGGAAATTTTCCGTCATTCATCAAAGCAACATCGTTATATTTTGACCACTACATATTATTTCACACTGTGGAGAGAGGCAGTTCCACTTAAACAAGTGAATGATGAGGAAGTCATCAACTTTATGCAACATAATGTCATCTCTAGGTTCAGTGTTCCTACGTCACTTGTTTCTGATAATGCAACGTACTTTTCCATGCTAAATATTTATGATTTTTCATTTAAAAATGTTATTGCCTTGAAACATTCTACTAAATATTATCCACAGGGGAACGGTATTTCTAAATCCATGAATAAGAACCTCACTTGTATCATAAAAGAAACCATATTCTATGAGTAGTGAAACTAGCACTTCGCTTTAGTGAATGCCTTATAGGCTGATCGAGTTAGACCTAAACCTTCTCTGAATACCTCCCCTTACTTCTTGGTGTATGGAAAGGAAGCCATCCTCCCACCAATGATCTACTTTCCTGCTCTCTAGTTGTCCCAAGAATCCCAAGTCAAGCCATGTCTTTTATTTTAGCGTAGGATGGACACTTTGCACAAGCTACACGAAGAAAGGCTGAAAGAAAAAGAAAAAATTTCAATCCATATGAGTCATATCGAGAGATGGTTTGATAGAAGTATGCAGGGAAAAATAGTTTTAGTGTGGGTGACTTAGTCTTGAAGTGGGCCAAAGCCCATGAGGACAAAGGAAATCACACTAAGTTTCAATCCTTATCGATTGGCCCTTACATAGCCCACGAAAATCTTGGCCAACACACTTATTGTCTTCAATCACTTGATGAGAAGATTGACACTCTCCCTGTCAATGGCCAAGACTTAAAACAATATTTTAAATGAAGAGCAGAGGTTGCACCCCGCACTATGTACATAGTCTTTCATTGTTTTTTGTTATGTTTTTTTCATTTTTCTATTGTTTTTCTTATGTAAATAAGTGTTGTGCCTTACTGCGTTCTCGCTTCTAAATGTGTGTGTAGTTGAAGTTCAAAGGATCTTGTGACACTACAACACTTGGCCAGTCCTGTGTCCATCTTCCTTGTATTGGTTGTATCTTTTTACAGATGAAGTTTTCACGGAAAATACAATCCCTCCATAAGGAGAGTTTTGGTCAACCATGACCCTTTGTTTAGTCTGGGAACGTCTTACCTATACTCAATTTTCTACTTTGGTGTTTTCAATATTATCCAACTAGTAAAAATGGAGAAGGGGAAAATATAAATGAGAAAACCTAAATAAGAGGTATTTATATGCTTCTTTGAAGGCACAACCTCTCATACTCTCAATAATTCAGGATCCCTCTTCTGCCCCAAAATAACTACGTGTTAGTGCAAAGTTCTCCTTAAATAAATAAATAAAGGTGAAAGAAGAGAAACACATCCTCAATAGAGAGGTGAAGAAAGCAACTCAATAGGGGTAATATCCAGGCTCGCTGGTAGTGGAGACTTGCTTGTGTTCCTCCATGACTCTATCGGGGTACTTTCCAGGCCTGTTGGCAACAAAGAAACACTAGAGATGAAAAACTATACTCTAAATATATTAAGCTCGTGAGCTAAACTACCCTTCCCAATTCGAAACATTGTGATGTGGTTGAATCTTATGATGTGTTCAACTAAGAAGGTACAAAGGGGACCATGTATTCCCATGGAGTAAGTGTAGAAGCCAAATTAATCTGCACAATGAATCAATACTCCCTGCAGGACCAAGGCCCTACACTAAAAAATGAACCAAGATAGAGAAGCTGGAATTCAACCAGTGTGTCATCAAGTGCTGTAGTGGCTGCAACAACCTCCAAAATTTGGGCTTGCACTCAAATTTCAGAGACTTCCTTGGTATTTCCATTGATCTTTACAAACACTTATGCTCATTTCATGAGATTTCTTAGATTCTTTTCACCCCTTTCACTTGTTTGATCAATTGTCAACTTTTGGCATGTTTGACTATTTTTCCATGCTTGTAGACATTTTTTGGTGATTTTGAAGGTTGGTCTTTATGTATTCATGTTTTCCTAGCTATGTAAACACTTGTGGCACTCATACAAAAAGTTTTAAATATTGTCGCACAAGTTTCCTCACGGTTGTCCTAAAGTCTATCTCAAGTGTCACACTTGTCACTTCTTGTTATAGGAAAGTCACACAGAGAGTATTGCTTTGTCTTGTTGTTATGGTGGTCTATGTTGTTTCGTAATTGAAGTACAGTAAGTGTGTGATCACAAGTTCAAGTTCTACACAAGTTCACCTTCCTCCCGCACTTAGCCAACATAGATGATGTTTAACCAACAAGAAGCTAATGGATTAATATCATTTCTATCTTTTATATTATTCTTCTACTTTAACGATTATTGGATATTTGTGGGAAGATAAACTTATCGAATCTTTGAGTTTGTTAGTACTATTTACGTAACAATGAAATGTATAAGTAATAGTTAAGGAGGCAGAAATGAAGACACTAGATATGAGAAGTGTAATAACAAACTTTACTATATTTCCTTTTGATTAATGCAATTTTGATTCCCTGAGCATCGAATAATCTTCGATATTTTGCCACAGTCCTGATCAGAGAGTCGAGCCCACTCTCCTGATCGAGTTTTGTTGTCTAAGTTGTGTGTGTAGATTTATGTTAATTGTTTTCGCCTTGCTTTATTGTTGTAATGATTTATTGACTATATTACTGTGAATTTATATTGTTGTTACTGTTATTTGCTTTTTGTTATTCACTTATTATGCTTGATTGACTGCTCAATACTGGGTAGGGAACTTGTGGCTTGCATAGACTTTGCACGGTAGCCTTAAATCAATTAACAAGCCCCAGGTTGACAATTAATGTGGGGAAGGGTGAATTCCATAATTCATATCTGAACGCCAACATGGCCCACTCTTCTGATCAGGTGTTGTTGGACTAGTTGTGTGTGTAGATTTATGTTGGCTGTGTTTGCTTTACTTTATTGTTGTAATGATTTATTGATTGTAATACTATGAATTTTAGATTGTTGTTACTATTATTTGCTTGTTGTTATTCAATTACTATGCTTAATTAACTACTCAATACTGGGTAGGGAACATGTGGCCTGCATAGACTTTTCATGGTAGCATTGAAACAATTAACTAGCCCTGAGTTGACAATTAATGTAGGGAAGGGTGAATTCCATAATTCATATCTATACACCAACAAGTAGCTATGTGTGGATCTCATTATGTTTTAACTAGTAAATGAATGAACAATGTATCTATGACCTAATGGATGAAATGGAAGTGAATGTGTTGAGGCATCAATGCTTATTAGCGATTCTCAACTAAGTGTGAGACCCCTATTCCTGTATATGTTATTTACACCTGTAGATTACATATTCGTGATATGTTTGATGAAATGTCGGTCATGGTTAGTACGGTTCCAGTTAAGGTATCATTCAAGTGATTGCATTTATACTTTAATTTCTTTGTTACTTTATTCTTTTGAAGATGTCATTCAATTCTGGGTAGTGTCCTGGACTCTGGGCCTAAAAACATGGCTCAAATCTCATGGATGTTAGCACAACACCATGAAAAATAATCCCTGAATGCTAGCTTGAAATCCTATGAGAGCGTCCGGAGGTCCTTAGACACTGGCATGCCCATAACATGAGAGTGTCCAAATCTCAAGTGGTCCAAAATTGCAGTGGGACCTAGGGGCTTGTTAGCATCATGATTGGATTGGTTCTTAAGGGTCCTAATGCTAATGTTGAATGTCTATATGGTGTATTTTCAGTGGTTCCACTTTCTTAACTTAACTTAGGAGGTCGAATCATATCATAGTGGCCTCTTGATTTGAGATCTTTTGCTTATAGATGCATCAAAATTACATGAAACAAAGCTTATAAACCATGGAACTTAAGAGCACATAAAACAATGTGGAAATAACATGATAAGAAAGAAACCATGACACAAAGATTTTATTACGGACTTCGTGAAATTTGGACTACGTCTCTGTGCCCTGCTCAATAAAGGGGAGGCCTTCATTCATTAAGTGGTATAAAAAGAGATAAAAGTACAAGAAACATTATTTACAATCCTTATACTTCCAAGCTGGAATATGGATGAAGAATGGAGAGCCCAGCGTCTAAACAGATAGTACCACTGAAATCCTGGAGAAAAATCATGCAAAAACGCCTTTTTGAACACCCAATTCGGATAATCGGGCCTTCTGCAACTTCTCGAAACCTCCCTGTTACTCAAGGCGAGGTCTTGGCTTGCTTCCAGGTCGGGGTATCTTGCACTCAATAGATTCTAAACTAATCTATCAGTGCTCTCTACTTTTCTCTAACACGTATGGTCCTTTATATAAGTTGGAGGCAAAATCCCTCAATACCCAGGCAGTTCTCAAGAAACGATGAAGTTTAGTAAGCAGTCATTTTCCAACAAAGTTTCTTGGGGCCCTGAATAGTATGTGGCAACAACCCTTACAAACATGGAAAAACCCCTTTAATTTCATGTTCAACTCAATGGCTTTTTACTATCGACATTTCCCCATAATCGGCATTTTCATCGACGTATATACCAACCCATAAATCAAGCAGCTTGTGATACAGTAGACCCACCAAGAGTATTACACATGACATATAACATATTAGGTCTGGATCCCCCATCGCAAATTGCAATTGGCATGGACCCTAGGTCGGCACTCCATGCTATTTCTCCCCTTCTGTGAACTGCGATTATGATATATATCGCATCGCAACTAGACTCGGTCGGGGCCAATTTGTAAACACTAGATCCCCTCTGATTGGAAATATGCGATATCACAATCACAACTAGGATCCTGCCGAGGGCCTATTCATAAACACTTTGCCTTTTTGTGATGGGCAATTGTGATTTGATCACATTGCACCCCTAACTCTTTGGGTCCAATTTTCTTTAAGCCATAGCCTCTTCCTCCTATGATTTGCGATATGCGGGACCAATGGTAGCCTACCACTTGGCACTTCTCCATTCACTGAGAGTGTCTGCCACGTCATCTCTTCCAGCCACCTGTTCAAGTCAAACATCAACTTTGACTTAATCTAGTTTCTTCACATGAACTCGGATTTGAGTGTCGTTCACACCACTGGAATAAGAATGATGAACACTTTGATCCGATGCTAAGTTTATCTAAATTCTACCACTTTGATTTTTGAGCTTTTTACCTTGCCACTGGTACTTTTTGAAGATCCACCTAGATCAATCCTCCCCACTAAGAGATCTTGGACCAATAAAATCCTTTTCAGTTAATTGGCGAGCGAGGAAATTTCTTCCTCACTTTCTCTTTCTCCATCCATAGAGATTTACTTGGATGCATTCCTTTGAAACCAACATGAATGTATTCCACTTCCCCTCGTCATGAAGTTCTGGTTTTCCTGTCAAGAATGATATCTTCCGGCAACTTATCTAGATACATTGGTGCAAAATCATCCATTGTAGGAATCTGTGCAACCTCTTCTGTATCGATAATCAATGGAGGTTCATAAAGCTTTAGGTTTTCAACATTTACCGTTGAGTACATTTGCATATAAGTAGGCAAGTCAAGATGAAAATCATTGTCTCCAATATTTGTCAATATGGTGAAGGTACCATATCAAATGGGTCTCAATTTATTCCCTTATCCCTTCATTCTATCCTTTCTAATGTGGAGCCATAGCTTGTCCCCAACCTGAAACTTACGGTCAACTCGGTGCTTATCATGTCAAGCTATATACCAAGCCCGAATCTTCTCCAACTACTCTTATACTACCTGATGAATTACCTGTATACGCTGAATAAAATTTCGTGATTTGTCCTTATCATCTCATTCATTGATATCATCATCTTTCCCAAATACCATGACTAAGGGATCCCTTGGTAGATAACCGAAACATGTCTTGAACGATGAGATCTGTATGGATGAATGTATTGCTCGATTGTATGGATGTTGCATATAGCGAAGCTTCTCATCCTACAAATTGGGATTTTTTCCACAATAGCCTCATAACAAGTGTACCATGGTGCAGTTGATGACCTCTGTCTTCCCATCAGTCTGTGGGTGAAATGTTGTACCTCTTTTCAGCTTACTATCCATCATTCTCCACAAGCTAGTCCAAAATTCTCAAAGAAAGTGAGAGTCTCGATCTGACACAATAGATGTGGGAAACCCAAAATGGACCCAAACACGTTGAAACAAAAGATAAGTAGTCTTCTCAGTAGTGACCTGCTTTTTACAAGGCATTTACTAAAATGATCCACGACGACATACAAATAGTCATGACCTTTCCTAGACATAGGCAAACCTTCTATAAAATCAATGGGCACGCTTTCCCATGGTTGACTCGGAATAGGGAGTGGTGTGTAGAGCCCAAGTTTTCTATTAGAGGGCTTTGAAATAGAACACAACACACAACCCTTTACAAAGCGAGTCACAATGTTTTTCATATGAGACCAAAAAACAAAACCTCTGTAAATGACATAAAGTTTTTTCAACCCCAAAATGACCAGACACCAGAGAGGTATGATCCTCTCAGATTACATGTACGCTTTCATCAATGGGTATGCACAGTTTGCCAAGGTGATACAATATTTTTCCATGTAAATAATAACTGTCCACCTGCGATCCATGAGTCAACTTAAAATCATCATCGTTAGCATATTGTTCACCATAAATTTCTAACAATAAAGAAACATATTACAAAACTACAGATGCATAAATAGGAGGACAAGAAAGCATATATGCTACTTTGTTTCTAGCGCCCTTCTTGTATTTTATTACCAGAGGAAATTGTTGGAGGAATCCCTTCCATATGAAATGACAGGCTTGCTGAAGCTTGGTCTATGACTAAAGGTGCTACAAGGGATGATGATCTGTATGGATAATGGTCTCCTTTCCGATCAAATAGTGTTTCCACTTCTTTACACTCTTAGCCAAGGTGTACAACTCCCTATCATATGTGGGATAATTCACAACAGCCTGGGATAAAGTTTCTAAATGGTAACATATAAGCTTTATTTGCTCCATCAATACAACACACATGGCATATCCGTTGGCATCTATTTCAATCCCAAAAGGTTGTTGAAGGTTTGGTAAGGCTAGCACTTGTGTTGTGTTAATCTTATCTTTGCGTGTGTTGAAGGATTTCTGGTGCTTTCATCCCCACTAAAAGGCTTGCTTCACACTTGTTAATGTCTGTAAGGGGGATGCGATAAAAGAGAAGTTTGCAATGAACATTCTCCAATATTATACCACACCCAAAATGCTTTGGACCTCTCTAACATTTGTGGGTTCATACCACTTCATAATCACTTCTACTTTAGAGGGATCTATTTTCAATTTCCCATTACCTGCTATGTGACCCAAATAAACTAGAGAGGTCTTCCCAAACTCACACTTTGATAGCTTTACATGCATTTTTTATTTTTTGAGAACATCAAGAGCTTTCTTCACATGACATACATGTTCATCCCATGTCCTACTATACACAAGAATATCGTCTAGATATACAAGCACACAATTATCAAGAAAATTCCTAAATAGATCATTCATTACCCTCATAAATGTGGTTGAAGCATTACACAGTCCAAATGACATCATCATCCATTCGAGCAACTCGTGTTTGTTTTTGAATGCAGTCTTCCAAATTCCTTGTTATGCAATTCTAACCTAGTGATATCCACTATGCAAATCTAGTTTTGTAAAGTAGACAACATTTTTCAACTGATTTAATAATTCATCAATGCGAGGGAGAGGGTATCATTTATTCATCGTAATTTTGTTTAGCACCCTGTAGTCTACACAAATTCTCCATGTGGCATATTTCTTTGGCACAAACATAATCGGTGAGTCTTACGAAGAAGAACTCGGTCTGATGACCCCTTGATTTAGTAATTCCTGCACCTATTTCTTAATCTCCTCCATCTTGATAGAATCCATCTTGTACATGCCAATATTCAGTAAAGGGGAATCCTGTTGTAAATGGATCTCATGTTGAATTTCTTGTTTTTTGGGAAATCCTCTCAGTTCTTGAAACAATCCATCATAGTCAGAAATGATTTCAAACAATTATTTGTTATAATCAGGATCACAAACTTTGAAGGAATTAGTCATCTCAGCCTCTTTTTCTCTCACTACCATGAGCATGCATCCTTTACTCGAATTAATGTCGTATAATATCTCCTTCACTTACAAGGCTAGCACTAACTTTCGTATGATGAGCTCTGACTATATATTCTACCCCATCCTTTGTGTGGTGGTATTTATTTTTGTGCCGAAAGAAAATTTCCTTTCTGTCATATATTTATGGACTTCCTAAGATAATTCCAAAGATATCCAAAGGCACAACATCTAACTCTACCTCATGAACTAATTTGGAAGCTATAACAAATCTGGCCCTACATTGCTTGATTACTTGTAATTCTGTTTTATCGATTACCCAACCAAGAGGGTATGGACTTGGATGAGGATTAATTTCGAGGCCTAACCTTTTCACTAAGGCCTTTGAGATTAAATTTTCTTGGGATCCTAAATCGAACAGATTTTCCACCTTTATGTGTTTGATAATAACTCTAAAATGGAATAGTTCAATTCTCTTTTTCTCATTACTTATAGGCTCATCCAAATAACTAGTACTTATAATTGAATCAGAACTATTACTAATAGAAGGAGTACCTTTCTCACCCACGACTGTGAGCAATGTCTCATCACCAGAATCTGATCCATGGTCCTGCTACGTTTTTTCCAGTGTCTTCTACTTGCCCTTTCACTGAATCTGTTTGGTCTTAGCTCTGGATGTAGCTTCCAACAGTGGTCCTCGCCATGACCTTATCTCTTGAAATGTGTGCAAGATGATGTTGCTCCATCCTCTTTCTTGGCTATGATGGTCTTCTTAGTCTTCCCCTTGCCTTTCTTCTGGAATTTTCCATGTTGAGGGTTGAACGATGTTTTCTTGGCTTCATCATCTCTAACATTCTTTCCTCGGCTTTCAAGATGAATCACCTTTACGCTGGCTGCATAAATCATAGTAGGCTCGAACAATAACAGTCAGTGTCTTATGTAACTATGAGCGCACCAACATACTTAGTTACAATCTCAGGCAAATCTAATGAGATGCCCAAATTAAATGCTTCTTTCTCAAATTGTTTAGTGAAGCGTTGCACATTTTAGCCTTTACCTTACCTTATATATTTCCATTCCATTAGTTCCTTCTGTTTATAACCCAAAGGGTAAAATTGGTCTTTTAGTGTAGAAATAAAATTGGACCAAGAAGAAAGAAGGTTACCCAACTTTTTGCTACCCTTCTGCAAATTGCTCTCCCACCAAACAAGAGAAGTGCCACTCAGCCGAAGAGATTCTAACTAGACCTTTTCCTCGTCTTCTTCGATATGTTGGATCCAGCAGTAAACATTTGTTTGTCTTATCCAATTATTAAGTTTTTCTACACTACACTCTCCATTGTACATCGGCAGGTCAAACTTTACATCCAGCTTAAAGAATGATTTATTAGATGTATGTTTGGAATCACGATTAGAGTGATAAGAACTATCACTTGAAGAAGGAGAGGTAGGAGGCTCTTCTCCACCAACTTCATGATTTGTTGATTTGTTATCATCAACATCTTCCTTCTCGTGCCCAAGTGCCTTCTCATACTCTGAAAACAACTTGTCCAATTTCTCTCCCATATTTTAGAATACCTTGTGGAAAGTATATTCATCTTCTCACCGAGTTTCCTCATTGTGCACATCTTGCTTCAAGATCAAAGGAATTAAGTGTTCCTTCTCATTTTCGGAGCTTGTTCCAAGTTAGAATATACTCATGCAATTCGCATCAACAAAGACCTCCTCTGATACCAAACTTGATCCAATATCTTTTGCTTATAAATGCATCAGAATTACATGAAACAAATCTTATAAACCATGGAACTTAACAAAACATAAAACAATGTAGAAATAACGCGATAAGAAAGAAACTATGACATAAATATTTGATTACAGAATTCGTCCAATTTGGACTACGTTTCTGGGCCCTGCTAAATAGTGGGGAGGCCTTCATTCATTAAGTGGCATAAAAAGAGATAAAAGTATAAGCAACGTTATTTACAATCCTTATATCTCCAATATGTAATATGGATGAAGAAGATAGAGCCCATCTTCAGAAATAGACAGTACCACTGAAATCCTGGTGAAAAATTGTGCAAAAACGTGTATCTGAACACTTAATTCAGATAATCGGGCCTTTTATAACTTCTCATAACCTCCTTCTTGCTCAAGGCAAGGTCTCGCTTAATGCCAGGTTTGGGTTTTCCATGCCCAATAACTGGCAGCAAAATCCCTCAATACGTAGGCAGTTTCAAACAAACGACAAAGTTTAGCTAGTGGTCATTTTCCAATAGAGGTTCTTGTGGCCCTAAATAGTATGTGGAAACAACCCTTACAAACATGGAAAAACCCCTTTAACTATGCATTGAACTCAACATCTTTTTACTATCGGTGTTTCACCACAATCGGTGTTTTCATCTATGTAAAGACAAACCCATAAATCAAGTGGCCTGCGATACAGTGGAACTATTGGGAGTACTAAACATAACACATAACATTTCGGGTTCGGAAACCCTATCGTAAATCAAAATCTGCGTGGAACTGGGGTTAGCACTTCATGCTACTGCTCCCCTTCTGCGAACTGTTGTTGCGATATATATCACATCACACCTGGACTCCGTCAGGGCCGATTCGTTAACCCTGGATCCCCTCCAATCTGTGATATGTGATATCACAATCGCAACTGGGATCCTGCTAGGGGCCGATTCAGAAACACTTTGCCTTTTCTTGATGGGTGATCGCAATTTGATCGCATCACTGCCATAACTCTCTTGGGCCATTTTTCTTAAGCCACATCCTCTTCCTCCTATTATCTGCGATATGAAATACCAATGGTAGCCTTCCACTTGGTGCTCCCACATTTGCTGAGAGTTTATGCCACGTCATCTCTTCCTGCCACCTATTTAAATCAAACAAAAACTTTGACTTGCTCCAACTTCTTTGTATGAACTTGAATTTGAGTGTCATTTGCACCACTGTAATCAAGATGATGAACACTTCAATCTGATGTTAAGTTTATCCAAATTTTGCCACTTTGACTTTTGAGCCTTTTAGCATGCCACTGGTACTTTTTGAAGATCAACCTGGATCACCTCTTGTCGCATGTTTACCTTAGCTAGCCGATAGCTTGTGTAGATATGGGAGGAGGGTGTTACAATCATCGAGTAAAACCTCCATCTTTTCATTCCAAGCTATGAAATGTGAGTTTCCCTCCAAGGAATACTCCAATCTCAACCCATTGAAAGACATTTTCCCGCATGGAAGAAAACCTACTTCACTTAATCTACAAATCGAAATTTCTAAAGGATAATATCTACTGACTAATTTCTATTGTGATTTTGAGCCCTGATACCATGTAGAAATTAATAGAAAATTTCTAGTACTGATGAATTCGAACTGAAAATAAGAGATTACAAATTTGCTCTACTATTTTGCAGAATGGAAATCACAATTTAGAAACACATTTCAATGACATGAAACCATCAAAACCACTAGAGAAAGATTATTTTATAGGGGAACCTGATTGGGGAAAACCTCTCCACTGCTTTTCATTAATCAGATGAGAATGAGAAACTACTACAATGTCTTGCTTCAACTTTGAAGCACACCCTACACTATAAACGTATTCTCCTACTAATTTTCTTGCTCTAGGCAACACTTATCCAATTCAAGGCTCCTTCTTCCTCCTATTTCCTTGAAAAATTTAAGAGAAATTGAGCTCCTAAATAATAGGGAATTCCCTATTTCCTTGTGAAAATCCCAGGGAATTGATCACCTTCTTAATTACCAAGCCTGTACACTCAACTAGTATACAATTGATATTTACAATGTGTCTTTTCCTCCACTCCAGCTAGGAAATTTGAATTGCATGCATATTTAGGCTATTTTTAGTTGAATGACTAGTTTAACTGAAAAATCATTGAGTTAGCAATAGTTCTACTACTTAGTTAACCTTCAAATAACTCCACTAATGACTTGATCTCAACTAACTGAGTTAAACTAAAAATAACTGAACTAGATTGCTAAATTTTAGCAATCATTACATGCACAACTCTATTGCAAGCCTATAACTCAAATTTACTAACTTAATTAGTAGACAAGGCAATGTCACCCTAGCTAACTGCAATCCAAGTCATCCTGTTGATATGAAAAATTGAATTACTCCACTTGACTAAGAAACAAGTCAAATTGAGCCTTTCTTGCTACAATTTCTAGCAATTTTGTGAGGATAAGTATGCTAAATCTAGGATCAAATGTACCTTTCCACCACCATAGACATTCTTATATTGTGCATAATTAGTTGGGGTCATCAAAATACTGGGTATAACAATTGAATTAGGTCCAACCCCCAAGAAAACTTGTTATAATGCAGATATATATATATATATATATATATATATATATATATATATATATATATATATATATATATATATATATATACTCGATTATTTCACGTCAATTATATGAGAATTTATATCAAAATAAAGAGTTGGAATTATAGTGCTTTTTCCCTAGTTTTGTCTTTTAATGCAAACTATTTTCTATGAAGAATTCTTTGAAATACAATTTTTGAGTTGACATAAGTTATCAAGATTTTCATAAAATCAAAACTTTTCTTTGAAATTAATTCATGTATGTATTCCAAATGCACATATATATATATATATATATATATATATATATATATATATATATATATATATATATATATATATATATATATATATATATATATATATATATATATATATATATAGAGAGAGAGAGAGAGAGAGAGAGAGAGAGAGAGAGATACATATAAGATAAAGATAGGGTCTTCGATGGAGGGCCATACTTCCTTTCATTAGCAGGCCTCTACATGAGGCCATGGAAGGTGAACTTCGCGCCTGAAAAGGAAACCTTCACCCAAGTCCCTCTGTGGATTCGCCTCTTATCATTACCTATCGATTACTGGGGCCTAGCAACCCTAAAGCGCATAGGAGACCGACTTGGCACATTCATTAAAGCCTCGGAGGC
Source organism: Pinus tabuliformis (assembly GCA_031772625.1). Taxonomy (NCBI): domain Eukaryota; kingdom Viridiplantae; phylum Streptophyta; class Pinopsida; order Pinales; family Pinaceae; genus Pinus; species Pinus tabuliformis. The sequence goes on along the minus strand of CM062810.1, from coordinate 927,595,465 downwards.
AACGATGCAAAGGAAGTACACTTCCTGTGCTAGGATCTGCTTAGAAATGGATGTCTCAGGTGCCTTACATGAAGGACTGTGGCTAGAGTTCAGAGATGAAGATTACTTTCAAGCCATCGACTATGAACAGATCCCCTTCCGGTGTAGGAAATGCCATGAACACGGTCACCTTGTCAGGGAATGCCCATTAATCAAACCAGTGGAAGATGCCAAGCTTGAGCAGCCAGCCAAGAACCAGGAGGTTTTCAAAAAGCCAAAATCACGACAAAGGGCCTACAGGAAAAGAATAAACAAAGCAGTGACAGATCCCAGCAAAACTCTTAATCCCTTCAGCATTCTGGACTCAGAAGCAGACTCGGAAGGTAACAACAAAGAGACAAAGCTACCAGAAGCTCCTCAAAAAAATAAGACAGACCACAGATCAACGGATGCAGAGGAAACCACTGAAAACACAGAAATACAAACGCATGAAGTAGCAGATGAACGAGATGAAGACACAGACATGCTAACAAGCGATGGGGGAAGCGAAGACCTAGAACTCAATGAAGTTCTAGAAAAAGAAGGGGTAAACCTGCCAGATATGGAAAAGAACTGGAGAACACAAGGGCTGGAAAATATCCCGGAGGAAGAAATAAAGAAGATCAACGACCTCTTCATCGCAAGACAACAAGCGGCACTAGACAAGCAAAATAAAAGATTAGGAATCATGAAAGGCACAGGTAACCAATCCAAAAGTCTTTTTCTTCATTCATTAGGATGGAAGCAAAACAAGAGAAGAGGCCGAAGGACGAATGGAGAGGTTCTTCATGATTTGGGTATCCTAATGATCAATTCTGGCAAAATGAAGGATTTACACGCCTTCCTGTCCTACCAATAACCTCATCATTATTAATGAAAATCATCTCCTGGAATACAAGAGGGCTCAACAGCCACGTCAAACAACGACTTCTCAAGAGGAAGTTACAACAGGAAAAGCCAGATATTATGCTCATTCAGGAAACAAAATGTGCCACTAATCAGCTGGAGAACATCACCAAAAAGCTAGGAAAAACTATCAAATATATAGACATAGCCAGTCAAGGATGGGAAGGAGGCATTGCAACCCTCTAGGACTCTAGAGTCATCGAAATCACCTCTATGGAAGCTACCAGATCATACATTGCCACAGAATTTCAACTAACAGGTAATTCTGAAACCTACCTTTGTATAAATGTCTATGGGCCTCAGCGTTTAGAAGATAAAATTTCTTTCTTGAACTCGTTAATGAAGTTAAAGCTAAGATACCAACATTCAAAGATCATAATGGGAGGGGATTTCAACATGATTACCACCCTCCTGGAAAAAAAAGGAGGCCTTAGGCGACTAAATAGAGACTCAGAACTCTTTGTTGACTTCATGGAATCCACCCAACTGGTCGACATCCCCCCAAAAAATGGGCTCTACACTTGGAACAATCGAAGAGGAGGAGAAAACAGGATAACCTCTCGCCTTGACCATTTTTTGATCTCAGAAAACATCTTACTGGAAGGAACAACAGTTGACTCTGATATCCTCCCCAGTGGGGGATCAGACCACTAGCCCATCGCCCTGGAAGCTGCCTTTCTTGAGACCCCCAAAAACAGGCCTTTCAGATTTGAGAAATTCTGGCTAACACACCCAAATTTTCCTGAACTGGTGAAAAAATGGTGGGAAGAGCCCAGGAATATAAGGGGGACCAAAATGTTTAAACTCCAGTCCAAACTAAAGCACATCAAACACAAAATCAAGGAATGGAATGCAACCGAGTTTGGTAATATTTTCCAGGAAAAGCACAATATAGAAGACCGACTAAGTCAAATTCATAAGGACTGGGCTTCAGGGATTAACAGGGAGGACTCAAATGAACAGGAAAAGATACTAATGCAGAAATGGCAGCTCCGCTGCCAACAGGAAGAAATCCTTTGGAAGCAAAAATCTCGCATCCAATGGTTGAAGGAGGGAGAGCAAAATACAAAGTTCTTCCATAGATCGACGATGGATTACAGGGGGGCTAACAAAATCCTTAAGCTTACCAATGCATCTGGAGAAGTTATTCAAAACCATAATAAGATCTCAACTTTGCTTACTAGTCACTTTAAGCAAATTGCCCAGGAATCTCAAGAAGATCGATCGGAAGCCAGAGAGGAAATAATTCAGGCCATACCCCAAATCATTACTCCAGCACAAAATGCCTCTTTGTTAAGAAAGATCTCAATGGAGGAGGTGGAGGAGGCTGTTAAAGACATGCCAAATGATAAAGCTCCGGGCCCAGATGGTTTTACTATAAACTTCTACAAAGCTTGTTGGCAAACAGTCAAAACAGAGGTCTGGGAAGTAGTTGAAGATTCAAGACGATCTGGCTCAATTCTTAAAGGCCTAAACTCTACTTTCCTAGCCCTAATCCCCAAAGAAGAGGAAGCCCGAACTCCAAAAAAGTTCCGCCCCATAGCTTTGTGCAATGTGATTTATAAAATCATCTCTAAGGTCATCGCTAACAGACTTAAACCTATCCTCCCTGACATCATCTCGGAGGAGCAGTCAGGCTTCGTGGAAGGCAGACAAATTCTGGACAACATCCTCTTGGCGCAGGAGATGATACATACTTTGCAGTCCAGAAAAATCCCTGGTATGATGATTCAGCTTGACCTTTCAAAAGCTTTCGACAAAGTGAATTGGAATTACCTGGAGGCCACATTAAGGGCTTTTGGTTTTGACAATCGGTGGACCAAATGGATTCTCACTCTTATCAAGTCAACAAATTTCTCTATTTTGGTTAATGGATCCCCCTCGGCCACCTTCTCTCCTTCCTGAGGCATAAGGCAAGGAGAACCACTGTCCCCCTTCCTTTTTGTGATCCTCATGGAAGGGCTTAGCAGATATATTCATAGAGCCAAAGCGGAAGGGAAAATTAATGGATTGCGCCCTCTCCCCTCCACCCCTGCAACTACTCACCAGCAGTTTGCCGATGATACTATGTTACATGGCTCTCCAACTGTCAAAGAGGCCAAGGCTTTCAAATCTATCGTATCTCTTTTCAGCATGGCATCAGGTATGGACATAAACCATTCCAAATCAAATATTTTTTTCTTTAACACTCATGTTTCAATTCAGAACCATCTCACCAGCATCCTAGGCTTTTGAAAAGGTTCTCTACCCTCGAAGTATCTGGGAGCCCCGCTCACCACCAAGCCTTGGCAAAAGGTTCATTGGGAAAGGCTCATAGCAAACATGGAAAAAAGATGCAAACATTGGACCCACAGGGCTCTTAACTTTGCGGGACGCCTAGTTTTAACTAAAGCCATCCTGCAGGCCATCCCTCAGTACATGCTTTCTATCCTCCCGGCGCCCAAGGCCATCCTGCAGAAAATCCGATCCATCCAAAGATCCTTTTTATGGAGTGGCAGCGCAGAGAAGAGGAAATGGGCTCTCGTGGCCTGGGATAAGATCTGTAAATCGAAACTTGCTGGAGGTTTAAACCTAATAGACCCCGATATTAGCAACAAAACTGGTGGAGCCAAACTGTGGTGGCGCTGGCTGAAAGAGACCAACCTCCCCTGGGCCAGACACTGGAAGGAGAAATACACTCCTAACTGCAGAGACCAGGACCTCATAAGACTTCAGGAATTGCCGGAAGGTTCTCCAATCTGGAATCTAGCAAAAAGAAACTGAAACCTTATTCAGGACCACAGCTTCTGGGAGATCCGAAATGGGGAATCAGCCTTCTTCTGGGAAGATGCCTGGCAACAGCATCCAAAGCTTGAAAACCCAGACCTTGAAGATTACAAAATAAACTGTCATAACAGGGGAAAATACACCGTTCATCATTACTGGATCCCCAATGGCATTGACCAGGATTGGAGAGAATGGACCCTTCCAGATACTGAAAACCCTAATGAGGAAAATAATAACATTCAAGACCTGCTTCAAGTCCTACACAAACGAAAAATTAGGATAACCTCGGAGGCGGACAAGCTGAGGTGGGGTATGAAGGGCAATGGCAACTTCACTCTTAAAGAAGCCAGAGAGCAGTTGGAACTCACAGAGCAGGGGGAGACAGCCCCATGGTTCACCAAGGTTTGGGATCCCTTATTCTGGCCAAAAATTCAAACCTTTCTATGGCTCCTTATGAGGCGTAAGACGCTTACCTGGGAGAACCTGTGAAAAAAAGGCTTCGAAGGCCCCTCCTTTTGCCCTATGTGTAATCAAGCAGAAGAAACTATGAATCACTTATTCAATACATGCGAATGGGATAACTACATTTGGCAAGGGATAGAAACTATCATGCAACAAAACAGAAGAGATATGGACTCCATCCAAAACACCATCACCAATTGGCCAAGCAATTACTCTTAAAACCCTCAAATCAATAGCATATGGAAAATTCTGCTAGGTTTTATCACATGGACAATATGGAAAGAAAGGAACAGAAGAATTTTTCAAAACGAGCACAGGAATATAGAGCACCTGAGAATTACCTTAATTGAGAACATTCGCCAATTGATTCTAGTAAAAAGTAAAGTAGACCCATCCAACCAAATCTCTGTGGAAGACCAGAGAATCCTGAATGCTTTCAACATTCGCTACGATCAAAGCCAAAAGCCCCAAGCTAAACAGCAGAACATCAACAGCACACCAAAGGGATGGACTCGGCCTCCTGAAGGCTTCCTGAAACTGAACTTTGATGGGGCCTCGAGAGGTAACCCGGGACCAGCTGGCATAGGAGGCCTCATTCGAAACCAGAGAGGTGAAATAATCCATATTTACAGTCAAGCTTTGGGTGAGGGCACTAATAATGAAATGGAATTCGCAGCAATGGAAAAAGGTTTAACAATTCTTCAAAGAAACCAGGCAGAAAACGCAGTAATTGAGGGTGACTCTGAGATTGCCATTCTGGTGGCAAGGAAAATCTATGGGGGAACGCCGGCCAGCAAGGTAACCAAGCACTGGCGCCTGGCTATGGTCACAGAGAGCATAGGGAAATTTCTCGGAAAAATGAAAGGCCTCATCTTCCAGGCGGTAAGAAGGCAGGCTAATTCGGTTGCCGACCACTTGGGAAACCATGGGATCGAGAACCCAAATAGAATGGTGGACAGTTGTTGGCATCAGGTCGAGAGTAATCAATCAAAGGAACGGTGCTCTCACCTCGCACGAATAGATTTGGTGGCAACTGACAACGTAGAATGGCAGGCCGCCTAATTCACTACCACATGAGTATGGATAGGCCGACGGGACGAGAGCCATCAATTCACAGCAAGCATCGAAGGACAACCTGGTTGAGGGAAATAATGCGCACCGCAGGCCACAGACAATTGTACAGTATCATGATCCGGAGTGACATAAGCCGCCGCAGAACCGCAGGACAGAGGGACACTTGGCACATTCAGAACCGTGCAGGAGGAGGTGATCGAAAACATTCTCAATCATCGCAATTGCCCTCCACAACTCCGAATTGCAGCATTTATGTTGATCGGACATGCAAATTGCATGTCGCGATCCGTTCCACCGCCCGAAATCTTCCCGCTATTATCTATATATCCTTCCTTGCTCTCCATTGGAGCATCACTGCTCCGGTGCTCAACAATCAGAGATCATCGATTTGCATTATCATTCAGGCAAGCAACAATCAGGAGAGGGCTCCCATGGCGGGGGAAGGTTGTCGAAATCAATCTGCAAACAGAGACCTGCAGCTGGCTAGAGATATGTTCGAGCGGAGAACTTCCCAACGGAACAAACGGAAAATCATTGACCTGGAGGCCTCGGCACAGGAGGAAGAGAGCAAGTTATCCGACCATCAGTTAAGCCAGGAAGTAGACTGGCTGCAAGATCCGGGGACGACCAGCACTCGGGCGACTCAGTTCGTTCGCACTCAAGCAGAAGCGTGGCGCATGAAGACCATCCTGGCTAAGGCCATGGATGTCCAAGCTGAACAGGCTGAGCAACTGCGAACTCTCCAGCAGTTTGCTGCCACAATGACTAAGGAGCACATGGTTGTGGTTCAAAGCAGTGAATTTAAACTCACCGCTCTGCATGAGGAGGTTGATACTATAAGCAAAAAGCTCACTGTCCTGATCAAGCTGCTCAGGAAAAGCATTGAGCAAGACAGCAAGCCTCCAGAGCTGCAACGGGGTGGTCCGTCGAAGGTCAACCAGGAAAATGCACTCAACTGCAAAGAGATGCACACAGTGCCAGACTCCCCAAAAAAATTCTGATCAGTCTTCCCTGTCCCTCTGTCGGACTTTGTCATGTATGTTTTGTTTTCATTTTCTCAGTTATGTGCTAGCCAATTTTTTTGGCCTAAGTCACCCTGTGTGGTGCACTTTTTGGCAGCACTCTGTCTCTCATGTTTGCTACTCTCCCAGTCCTATGTTTCAAACTGTTTTTAGCTGGTAAGGCCTGCCTGAAAGCGGCCAGTCAACTACTTCGGAAGAATTTTTGTACTATATGTTACTCTTGTTAATATCAAAGCTTATTTACACAAAAAAAGAAGACATACATGGATTATTTTCAAAGTCTTTTGATTTTATAAAAAATTCTGATAACTTACATGAACTCAAAAAGTGTCTTTTGAAAAATTATTCATGGAAAAGAAGTGTGCATTAAAAGAAAAATAACTAGAGCAATAAATACCATAATACAGACTCTTTATTATAAATAATTGGGTAATTTTCTTATTTTTTGAATAATTCTCCACTTTCTTCAAACCATAACGATCCCCCACTAAGTCAAATTAAACTACTTTGTCGCCCATTAAATCTTAAAGGTTTCTGTTGGGAGTGTGCAGGAAAACTAGTATATAAGGTTACAAACAGTTGGAGAATTAAATTAAATTAATGGTCCATGATTACAAAATGGTATAAACAAAAAAATATATTCAACAATTTTCATTGACGAGGTTACTCAACTTATGTGATCAGACTTTAATATCTGTGCATAGCGAGAATGACCATCAAGTCGTGGGTCGGTAGAAAGAGCGCATATGATCAATCCCCTTCTCATCGCCCATTATAATGTGCATATTTAAATTTTTTTGGTGCATTTTGAAGGCACACTTGAATTAGTTAAAAAAAAACCTTTTGTTTTTATAAAAACCCCATAACTTATGTAAATCCAGAAATTGTTTTTCGAAAAAATACTATAATAATACCAACTCTTTATTGTGATATAAATGCTTATATAACTGACTTGACATGATCGAGTAATCTGGGTATTTTTATGATTAAAATATTTCTCTACTTTCCTCAAACTATGAGTCCCTTGCACCAAGTCAAATTAAACCACTCTCTCAACCATTAAATCTTAAAAGGTTTCCATTACGAATGTGCAAGAAAAGTAATATATAAGGTTACAACCTGTTGCGAAATTAAATTAAATTAATTGTCCAATTGCCATGATTACAAAAGGCTACATAAAAAATTGTATGAAATGGTTTTCATTGATGAGGTATGTGGTCCATAAGACCTTGACGAGGTATGTGGTGTGCCCAGAAACGGTTTTCATCGACGAGGTATGTGGTGTGCCAGAAAAAATGGTGTGGGTGGGTAGAAGAAATGTTAGTTACATTTGTTATTGGGAATGTGCTGCAATTGTTATTACTATTGTCTCATCCTTGTGGAATATTCTGCAGGATACTAGAAAAACCTTTCCTTTCTCATCGGTTGTAATGACCATCACATCTATTGTGGACTACTCCATTGGATGGTATATAGATATTTCCTCATTTATTGGTTGTAACAACTGTAAGATATGTTGTGGACTATTCCTTGGATGCTGGATAGGCTTTTTTTGGATCACGTGTGTCTCTTCCTGGGTGGTACTATTACCCCTCTCTTAGAGCCTCACTTTTGTCCCCCGTTTTGAAGTAAGAGAACCTAGACAAACTCACCAAGCACAATCACCTTTCTTTTCAAAGATATCATTGCATTACTCTCTTGTGTTAATAGCTAGAGATGAGGAAAACATTTAAGTATTTGGAAATTTTCCCATTATACCAGATGGGAGGTTTGATTGGGACTTCATACTAGGGAGGTCCCCTAAATTTTAGAGGGTCCAGCACTGTCAACATTTATGGTGCTAAAATGAGGGTGGATAGTATTATACGGTTGATTGTCCCACTAACCCCACTCATCCATATTTTGGTCAGGGCAGTAACATTTTCTCCCTCTCCCCTACTCTCAACTTTGAAGTTGTTAATTCCTCACCACCCAGACCTGAACGTGAAATCTCGTACCATCAGATTCGAGCTCTCCGCCCCATCAATCGTCAATTTGCAAAAGTTGTTGGATTGATTCCGGGAGTAATTTATCTTCCATATTCTCAAAGCAAGAATAAGACCACCCCTAAAAGAGTAGTGGTATCCTCTGTTTAAGAAGCGATCCTTGCCACTCTTGAGCTTGAAATCAATGACACTGCATAACTTGACTTCAATAACAACATACACTACCAACAATAAATGGAATGTAATATTGGTAAGACATATTGTACATGTATATATCATAATAGAGAGTGCATGTTTCAAAAATCTTAATGTGTCTCACATTCAACAATGGGGTACCCTATGTGCATATATATCATAACAAGGTATTTACCATATTCATCTATATCGTGAACCATATTAAAGAAATGATAGCCAACACTCACATCCATCAAAGCAAGTCATCTAACATATGCACATATCATAAATCGTAATATTGAGCATGTCAAAGGTAGGATATCTAATATATTCATACATCTTAATGAGGTGCCAAAAAATGCACATCATTGAAAATTTACACATAATTTACCATATCAAAATAAGAATATACTAATATTAAACTGTCGTGAGAGGCCATCATCATAAGAGTATCAATGCCTCATGTAATATTAATACTCAAAGCATCAACAAAACAACAAGTATCAATGATACCATCAATGACAAATCATGATAGGAACCATCAAATAACTATTAATGTTTTCTAAATTAATTAAGAAATATTAATACTCATCAAAATTGGATTGGTGCAAAGCAGCTAGGTTCGTCATACTTTATGGTTAATAGAAGCGAGGATAAGGGGGATGGTGAGTATAGAACATTTTCTCTTATTAGTTAGACATTTGTTGACATCATTGTCATGTAAGCATGATATCCAAAAGAGGATATTGATCATATACCATAAGTACATACATTTATCATGTCACATATATGTGATGTGGAAACTAAGTGTCCAATAAGGAAACATCACAAAAGAGAAGTTAAACTAATATTGTAAAATGCTCAAATTTATTTGTAGTCTATCAATCACATAATTTGATATAATTGTAAAGGCTATCTTGAGTGTATTTTCCAGACATCCCCTATTATAATTTGAAACTCTAACATATACAATGGAGGGGTCATAATTAAAACAAAAGAAAACAAAAAAAATATAAAACAAATAAGATTATATATATATATATATATATATATATATATATAGAGAGAGAGAGAGAGAGAGAGAGAGAGAGAGAGAGAGATATTCATTCAAGGGGATAAGGGAAAGTATTTTCTTTTCTGGGGTGTTAATGATATTCTTTCCTATATCTAGGGTTTAAAGCCATAATATAGCAATGAAAATAAACTTAGAATTTATGCCCAAACAAATAAGAGAAATCCATTAAACTACTATATAGGGTTGATCTATGGACATGGCAAGACAAAGGTTGATGTAAATCACTCAATCAAATCTTCCTACTTTAATCCTACGTTCGAATTAGAACAATAACATATTCAACAAAACTTGATATTATAACTTGAAACAAATTCATGATTCAATGCACAAAAACATACTAAATTACAAAAATATCAAATTGGAATAAGGGAAAGAGTTCCTTTTAATTGAGTAAAGAATAGTACAAAAGGATAAAATAAGCCTAGTAACTTGGTGCATGCACCACATTAAATTGTCCTCCACGACTCGGGGAGTGAAGATCTCTACAAATAATATTTTGCTTCCAAATGAAATGAGGGAGACAAGGGGCTCAACTTAAAAAAAATTAAGAAAATCATGTTTCCTTACTCGAAGAGTGATTAAAATAATAAACAAATTAAAGTTTAATATTTTTGTGAGTATAAGTATGCCAAATCAAAGGATCCAATGTACCTTTACAACACTTTAGATGTGCTTTTATATTCTAAATAATTGGTTGAGGATTTCAGAATACAAACTACAACAATTAGCTTATGGTTCAAACCCCACAGAAAATCGTTTATAATGTGTATATTAAAAAAAAATAGTGCATTTTGAAGACATACATAAGTTGCTTTCAAAAACTTGTTTTAATTTTATGAAAATCCCAATAACTTATGTAAACTCAGAAATAGTTTTTTGGAAGAATTCTTCATAAAAAATAAGTCTACATAAAAGAAAGGAACTCCATATTAATCTTGGAAGATATATTATAATACTAATTCTGTTTTTCTATAAATACTAATATAGCCAACTTGGCATGGCCAAGTAATTTTCGTATTTTTTTTATTAAGATATCTTTCCACTGTCCTTAAACCATGAATCCATCCCACCAATTCAAATAAATCTACTCTATCAAGCATTAATTACAAATGTGCGAGAAAACTAAGTATATAAGGTTACAAAGAGTTATGAAATTAAATTATATTAATGTTCAGCTCCCACAATTACAAAAGGCTACCAAAAAATGTATGGAATATATTTCATTGATGGGGTCACTTTGCTTATGTGGTCCATAAGACCTTAAGGCCTATCAACGCATATCTAGAAAGACAGGCAATTTGGGGTTGGGTAGAAAAATCAGTCAGTTACATTTATCACTATAAAATGCACCAATTTGGTCATCTAGGGTGTTGTGAGACTCATAGAAATATGGACCATTGATCTTCATGTTTGATACATATCTAGGCATTGATATTCTAAAGGTTAATAATCGTTGAAACACTGGGTTTTGGTTTGTGAAACACTAATTTTTGTTCAATGTCTGCACAAGCATGGAAATGCTTCCAACATCTTACCTTTCCTTCTACTGGTTGAAATTCATCCCCCCATGCAAGAACCATATGTAAGAACCTGATTGCATTGACCCAACACCCCACTCCACCCTCTACTCTATGATATATGTTTGAGTCCCCATGAGCTTGACATCAACAATAATGCGTAGCTTGACAATAATAACATCACAGACTACCAACAATAATATGGAATGTGATATTGTAAGGACATCATGTACATGTATACATCATAATAGAGAGTGCATGTATCAAAATTCACACTATGTTGCACATTCAACAAAGGGGTATCCTATCGCATACATATCATAACAAGGTATCTACCATATGGATATATATTGTGAACCATATTTAAGGAATGATATCTAACACTCACATAAACTAAAACAACTCATCCAACATATGCATATCTCATAAATCATAGTATCGACGATGTCAAATGTAGGATATCCAATATATGGATACATCATAATGAGGCTTCAAACATATGCACATCGTTAAAAATGTGCACATCATTTATCATATAAAAATAAGGATAGACTAGTATTAAATCAAATCATGAGGACGAACCACATTAGATGGTTCGAAACAACTAGGTTGTTGTGAGACTGATATAAATATGGACCATTGATCTTCATGTGTGACACAAATCTAGGCATTAATACTCTAAAGGTTAATCATCATTAAAACACCATGTTTTGGTTTGTGAAACACTACTTTTTGTTCAATGTCTGCATGAGCATGGAAATGCTTCCAACATCTATCTTGTTCTTCTACTGGTTGAAAATCATCTCTGCATGCAAGAACCCTATGTAAGCACTTGATTTCATTGGCCCAACACCCTACTCGACCCTCTACTCTGTGATATCTGTTTGACTCCCTCTAAGGTTGACATCAACGCCAATGTGCAACATGACATTACTAACATCATACACTACCAACAATAATATGGAATGTGACATTGGTAAGACATCATGTACATGTATACAACATAACAGAGAGTGCATGTATCAAAATTCACACTATGTTGCACATTCAACAAAGGGGTATCCTATCACATACATATCATAACAAGGTATCTACCATATGGATATATGTTATGAACCATATTAAAGGAATGATATCCAACACTCACATACATTAAAACAAGTCATCCAACATATGCATATATCATAATTCATAGTATTTACCATGCCAAATGTAGTATATCCAATATATACATACATCATAATGAGGCTTCAAACATATGAACATCATTAAAAATGTTCACATCATTGATCATATCAAAATAAGGATAGACTAGTATTAAATTAGATCCGGACAATGAACCACATTGGATGGTTTGAAACGTCGACCAAGAATTAATGATGTGATTAATCTGAGAGACATTCTCATAAATAATATTAAATTTTCATAAGAGATTATCATTAAATTTTCAATTCTTCGTGTAATATTAATACTCAAAACATCAAGATATCAATAAGTATTAACCATGCGATCAAAGACAAATCATGATAGCCATCATCAAATAACCATTAATGTTATCTAAATTAATTAAGACCTATTAATACTCATAAAAATTGGATTGTTGTATCAGCTTACTCCATGTTTAATATAAATGAGCATAAAAGGGATGGTGACTATAAGACACTTTCTTTTATTAGTTAGACATATGTGTCAACACAACATCATTGTGAGGTAAGCACCATATCTAAAAGGGGTTACTTATCATTTTCCATAAACAGATATATTTATCAAGTCACATTTATATGATGTGGAAACTAAGTATATAATTAATAAACATCAGAGAAGAGGAGTTCAACTAACACCCAAATTTCAGTTATAGTGTATCCATCACATAATTCAAATTTAATATAATTGTAAAAGCTATTTTTGAGTGACTTTGCTAGACTTGTCATTTCATAATTTAAAACTATGACATATACGACAAAGTAGTTATAATTAAAAGTAAAGAAAAAAAAAACAAATAATATATATATATATATATATATATATATATATATATATATATATATATATATATATATATATATATATATATATATATTTTCAAGGGGATAAAGGAAAGTATTTTCTTATGCTATATCCTCCAATAATAATATGGGAATGTACATTCTTGTCCCAAGTGTTAATGGGAATTTATTTGATATAGAAAGGGTATAAAGCCACAATATGATAGTGACAACAAACTTAGAATCTATGTCCAAACAAATAAGAAAGATCCATTAAACTACTATCTAGGGTTGATGTGTGCACGTGGGAATATGAAGGTTGATTATAAATCACTCAATTGCATCATCCTATGTCAACACAATATGCTTTTATTTGATGTTAGAATTAGAACAATAAATTCATAATTCAATGCATAACATCATACTAAATTACATAAATATAGAATTAGAAGAAGAGAAAGAGTTTCTTCTTATTGAGTAAAGTAGTCTAGATCTATCTTAATTTTAGATTTGCCAAGCATTGTGAGGGATCAAATCTCTTAAAGTGAAAACCTCCTTCAATGTGAAAAGAGATTTGATCCCTATTAGTGCTTGGTAGATCCAAAGTTAAAATAGATCTAAGCTAGTTTAACTATTAATTATAGTTAATTATAATTAAAATTATAAACATAAGCATAAATATAATTATTAATTATCTTGTTTATTTTTATTTTATTTTAATGTATTTTGATTGAGTCAAAATGTTTAATTAATAATTATAATTAATAATTTTATGTTTTTAAATTTATTGTATTTTCATATAATTTGACCAAATCAAAATGTTTACAAAACATAAAAAGACATTACAACATCTCTTCCATACTTCTCTAGAGGGTGTCGCTCAATACAACAATAATATAAAAAGATAAAATAAAATTAATAAATTAATAGATGCAATACACAAAAATTATTTCCCTCTTCACCTTAGTAGTTAAAATCTTAGCCAATAATCTTTTGCTTCATAACTGAATGTGAGAGATAAGGGACTTAACCAAAGGAAAACAAGAAAATCATGTTTCCTTGCTGGAAGGGTAATCAAAAGAATAAAGAAATACAAGTTTAATATTTAGTGAGTACAAATATGCTAAATCAACGGATCCAATGTACCTTTCCACTACCATAGATATACTTTTATACTTTGCATAATGAGTTGGAGTCATCGAAATATGGGCTACAAGAATTGAATTAAGGTTCAAAACCCAAAAACATTTATTATAATGAATATATTAAAAAAAATGGTGCATTTTGAAGAAATACATGAATTATTTTTTAAAAATTCTGATAACTTACTTGAACTCAAAAGGGTCTTTTGAAGAATTATTCATGGAAGAGAAGTTTGCATTAAAAGAAAAATAACGAGAGAAATAAATACCATAATACAAACTCTTTATTATGAATAATTGAGTTATTTTCGTATTTTTGTGAATAATTCTCCACTTTCTTCCAACTATAACCTTCTCCCACCAAGTCAAATTAAACTACTTTGTCACCCATTAAATCTTAAAGGTTTGCATTGGGAGTGTGTAGGAAAACTAGTATATAAGATTACAAACAGTGGCAGAATTAAATAAATTAATTGTCCATGATTACAAAAATGGTACAAACAAAAAAAATATATTGAACGAGGTATGTGATCTATAGGACATTAATATCTATGCATAGCGAGAAAGACCATGAAGTTGTGGGTGGGTAGAAAGAGTGCATATGATTAATCCCCTTCTCATCACCCATTATAATGTGTATATTTAAATTTTTTGGTGCATTTTGAAGGCACACTTGAATTAGTTAAAAAAAAAACCTTTTGTTTTTATAAAAATTCCCATAACTCATGTAAATCCAGAATTTCTTTTTCGAAAAACCACTATAATAATACCAACTCTTTAGTGTGATATAAATGCTTATATAACTGACTTGACGTGATCCAGTAAATTTGGTATTTTTATGATTAAAATATTTCTCCACTTTCCTCAAACTATGAGTCCCTTGCACCAAGTCAAATTAAACCACTCTCTCAACCATTAAATCTTAAAAGGTTTCCATTACGAATGTGCAAGAAAAGTAATATATAAGGTTACAAACCGTTGCGAAATTAAATTAAATTAATTGTATGTGGTCCATAAGACCTCGAAGAGGTATGTGGTGGTGTGCCCAGAAACGGTTTTCATTGACGGGGTGTGTGGTGTGCTATAAAAATGTGGCCATCTAGGGTCGCATAGGATCAATCCCCTTGAAATCGCCCGCTTCTCATATCGAACCCTTTTTTTTTCTTGCATGATAGCAGTCACCACATAATCGTAAAGGATTTGCCATGGCGGACTTGTTGATTAGCGGCGAGGAGGATTTCATAAGCGGAGATGAGGAGGATTTGATAAACGGTGATGAGCACTATCTAGAGGATTTGATGAGCGGTGATGAGCACTATCTAGAGGCTTCTTCCTCCATGCCTGTCCCTGCACAGACCATCCGCCTCATCTCTCAACAAAATTTATTGTCGGAACAGAGAAGGGATTTAGATAAGGTGATGGCAATCCTTGTTGTAAAGGAGCAACGTGCTCGCACACTCTTAATTCATCATCGCTGGGATTTTCAAAGACTCTTGGATGCATATACCGAAAGAGATGTTGAGTGGTTTTTTTCACAAGCGGGTGTTGCAAATAGACCGGAATCCACAAATTCCGTAGTTACCGGAATCTGTGCTGTGTGCACAGAGGAAGATTTGAAGGAGGGGGACACCACAATGATGGATTGTGGTCACACTTTCTGCAATGTCTGCTGGACGAAGCACTTTCTTACTCAGATAAGAGAGGGACAAAGCAAGCGGATAAAGTGCATGGATCCCGAATGTAATGTCATCTGTGATGAAGACATCATAAGAAAACTAGTCGCCGCCAGAGACCCTGAAGCAGCCCAACGCTTCGATCGCTTCCTATTTGAGTCCTATATTGATGACAACGACAGAGTGAAGTGGTGCCCTAGTGTTCCCCATTGTGGAAATGCAGTTCGAGTTGAAGGAGATGTTTACTGTGAGATCCAGTGCGCTTGCGGCCATCAGTTTTGCTTCAATTGTCTGGCTCAACCACACTCTCCTTGCTCCTGTTTGATTTGGGAGCTTTGGGATAAGAAATGCAATGACGAGTCTGAGTCTCAAAATTGGATTGCAGTTAATACCAAGTCCTGCCCCAACTGTAGGAAAAACGTCGCAAAAGATGGTGGCTGCAACTTGGTGACCTGCTTATGTGGCCAATACTTTTGTTGGTTGTGTGGTGGCGCCACAGGCATTGCTGGGCACAGATGTGGTCGATATAAAGAAGATCAGGAGATGGATATTGAGAAGGTAGAACGTGATTTGAAGAGGTACACACATTATTACTCCATATGGGAGGCACATAAATATTCATTGAAGCTTGAAGCAAAGCAGAGGGAATTATTACAACAGAAAATATTAGATTTTGGAAGCAAGGAATCTGGTGTTACTGACTATAGTTGGTTGCTAAATGCACTGCAAAGGCTAGTCAGATCAAGGCGTGTCCTCGCATATTCATATGTCTTGGCATTTCACGTGTTTGGTGATGAAATACTCAAAGATATACTGACACCAGCAGAAAAGGAAGTCAAACAGAACCTGTTTGAGTATCATCAACAGCAACTGGAGCAAGCCGTAGAGAGACTTTCGGAGCTTATTCGTCACCAGAATTTTATGGCCAATCGAAGGGAAGCTATTGATCTCACTGTCCTGGCCGACACAGGGTGTGAACAAATTTATGGGTGGATCCAAAATGATTTACTGCTGAACCTTGGGTTGACAACACATCGCATTGCTCCATATAACCCCAAAGGTATCCACATACTATCAGATATGATGTAGTCAATTATATATCCATATAAGTCTGAAGGTGTCCACATACTATCAGATATATGATGTAGTCAATCAATGATAAATCATTTAACTCCATGTATTAGAAATATTTTGAGTAATGTTTGCTTCTGAAATAAAGTATTTTGAATAGTTTTCGTTCCTCAAAGCTTCTCAGATTTAATGTGTTTGTAATTTTATTGTCATAATCACATTAGTCGTATATGTAATGTGTTTGGAGTGTTATTATAGTGAATAATATTTGAAATTCAGTTAATAATTAATACAGTTTAACCAATAGTAATGGTTTAAAATTTAATTTGAATTTGATAAAGTGATTTGTTTTCCAATACTATTTGAGGAATTGATATGGGAAATGATATTATAATAGTGATGTTAACCAACAGTAATGGTTTAAAATTTAATTTGAATTAGATAAAGTGATTTGTTTTCCCATATTATTTGAGAAATTGATATGGGAAATGATATTATAATATTGATGTTAGGATTATTGAAGTAGTGGGTTGTGTTTAATTTTTTATATTCATTTACGTTGTATTTAAGTTATTATTCAAGAGTATATTTTTTGTGAATAGAAATAATACACGAAATAAAACCAAAGGTAAAGACTAACAATAAGTATATAAAAAGAAGGGTAGTATGAAAAATATTATAAATTGGGAAAGGAATTTTAAGAAAGAATAAAAAACATTGATGTAGAAATGTTTAAAAAGTTAATGCAAAAATGATTAAAAAATATTAGGGTTTTTATATGGCAAGACAAGATAAAAGAAAAAAAAATTAAAGAAAATAAAATGTGAAGTGTTTGAGGTTTCAAAATGGAGAGATAATCAAAACTAATAAATAATTTTCTTTTAATGAAACATGAGTTATAAAGAACTAAGTTTCAAACTCATATTTATGTATCATATATTTATATATATAGTGGGTTCATAAATGGGGACTACCATTTGATACATTGAACTTTGTTTACTAAGTTAACAAGGAAGACCATGATGAGAGGAATGACCATGATTTAAATGGTCTTTAAGGAATACCAATATAAGAGTTAGAGAGACATGGTGAAAACACTTATAAATGTGTGAATTGATATTGATGTGAAGTCTTCAAGTGTTAAACCAAAAAAATCTTTAAAAAAAAAATCTAAAAAGAAATCATATGTTAGAAAAATTATCTCTAAATTTTAATAAATTAATTTCAAATTCATCTAATTAATTAAATTTAACTAATAAATTAATATTCTCCATACATAATTTTAGAGTATATATAGTTTAAATAGTTATTTATTTTATGAAATCCACAAAAACAAATAATCATTTAAAATGTGCACATTATAATACCTTTATTAAAAAAAAAATCATTGGATTTCTATTAACAAAATAAGATCATGTAAAGTCATATAAATATTCCATCATATGAATCTGTAAATTTCCATAAAAACTCTCTAGACTTATAAACTATAAGCATCCACAAAAAATCTCCTAACAAAACTGCCAAAGATCAGATAGTTGTCAAGAAATAATAAGCCTGCCTAGAGCTAGATAAAAATAAAAACCACTTGCAGATTTATCTAAAAAATAAACAAAAAGATACAGGTTCCTGGAATGTTAAGGAAGAAAGAGTGAGCCCACTTCCCTAGTGGCATCTTCCTCAATGTATCTGAAATACATTATACCAAATGTTCCCTAGAGCCATTCCTTCCACATAGCATCCCCCCTTATCTTCACCTCTCTATAGATCTGAGAAATAGAGATAATATTGATGCTAATCATAAGGAGTTTGATTCTGTCAATCCATCTAGTAAGGGAGGGAGGGCCAAAATCAGTAAGAACGTGGATGCCCTCAATGAAGGATCTAGAATCCCCATAAACATGAATGTTGTTAATTTGCTTCTTCTTTGTGAACTAGAGTAAACCCCACATAGCCATAATCTTTTCCCTAGTGTTGGTACCAAGTCCCCCATTCCAGAAGATCTCATATTGATAATTTTCATTTAAGCTCATAATCTCACCACATCCACAGTTACCTAGTTGTGTCGCCCCATCGCAAAACCCTACATGTAAATGAATATGGTAAGGATTCTTGCTATATGATAAATCTTTAATGGTACCTTGATCCTTGGAGTAAGAATACATGGAGACAAAATTCCTGTAATAAATCGAATTTTTGCTAATCAGCCAGTCCTCGAATATACATTTGTTGTGGGCATTCCAAATCTCCTAGATAATATATAATAAAACATCCTTTTATTACTTACATGATACATTCTAAACAATATGTAAATAAAGAAAGTGAAGCCTACATAGTGTTTAACAAAATTACAATAAGAATAAGCAAGAGCGTTATTTTGCTAAAAATGAAGGCATGTTTTTCATACAAATTCCTCCCCTTCACATCATGGAGCTCGTATGGTTAACCTTTTTTCATCATGGAAATTATATCCATCCAATAGTTAGGTATGAAATAAGTTAGATGCTTAATTAACAAGAAGGGCTCAAGGGTAGCAAGTCCTTGCCATAAAGTAAATGAATATGTGGATTAATAACTTATAGGCATATAAATTTTGAGTTCAAATTTTATGGAATGTTTGGGTTTAGTATTTAGATTAGTAATATTTTTTACTTTTGCTTTCATCTGCACACTTGGGTTGCAAAAGCTTCCATTTTACGTATTGAATTGAGAATTAACAGTGATTATTAAGAACCGCATGAGTGGAGCCCATAGTTATATTAAAAAAAATTAATATGGGTAGTTATATAAAAAAAATCACAAATAAAAAAACACAAATCATAAATTGAATGTTGATTTCAGAATTTGATGATTAGGAGAGACTTTAATTGTTTGATCTTTTCACTTATGGTCAAATTTCAAGAATATTTATGAATCTATAATTGATATAAAAATATATAACATAAATTTATGTATATTAGAAAATAAGGGGCATCTTAAGTGAATTGTAGATTTCAGAAGTATTGAATTGACAGTGATTACTACCAACCGCATGAGTGGAGCCCATAGTTATATTAAAAAAAAATAATGTGGGTAGTTATATAAAAAAAATCACAAATAAAAAAAACACAAATCATAAATTGAATGTTGATTTCAGAATTTGATAATTAGGAGAGACTTTAATTGTTTGATCTTTTCACTTATGGTCAAATTTCAAGAATATTTATGAATAGAATATTTATGAATCTATAATTGATATAAAAATATATAACATAAATTTATGTTTATTAGAAAAATAGGGGCATCTTAAGTGAATTGTAGATTTCAGAAGTATCTCTCAAACTGACTTTAAAGAGAGAGACTGAACAATTAATTTCTCGTGTGACCATCACATTCTAGAATATTCCAAAAATCTAAAATAAAAATAAATTTACCCTTCATATAACCTTATATTCCTCTTTTCTTAAAATCTGGATTCCCATAAAATCAACGTAATCTACCTCATTTAGGCAATCGACCCAGAAAGGGGAGGAGGGTATGATCAGAAAAAAGCCCCAATGTTTATCTCACCATGAAACCACTTCATCGTTTTTTTTCTCACCTGAACACGCTTGGAGTGGCTCTCAGGAGTATATTGTTTTTCCCAAGACCACATACCTGTAGGGACCAAACTCATCTTTACTGAGTAGGCTTCTGTTTAGTTCGTTTAGCTTATAAACTGTAAATGCAGAGACTCGAGAGTCTGATTCGTCCATGTCCAATAAACGGGTGGCAAGAGTATGGGAGTCACAGTAGCTTGGAAATGCGTTGATCATTGAAGTGACGAGACTTGCAGTTGGGTAGCAGTACATCCAACAAGGGCAAGGGATGGAATGCTATTTTTTCTTTCGTCGTATAATGCTTCTTCTGCCATACGAGCCTAAAGAGTTACGTAGGTGCGCGGAAAGAGATTCTCCTGCTTGGTTTCTAAATTCACATAAAATTCGACATTTTAAAAATCCGGTTCTATAACTTACTAACATTAAACAAGCCTATGGCATGTAAGCATTAAGCAATGTCATGTATGCAAAGGTCGCTTCTTTATAATGAAATAGATAAATAATTGTCATTCTTATGGCCGAACACTTTTAAATTATATGTCACTAAAATTGTTTAAAGCGGTTAAGGAGAAACTAAAAACAAATTTTAAAGTAATGTTGTTCTAGGATTTTTAAGGTCTACATGGGTTGGTCAATACTTTGTTTTTATTAAATTATTGATTTATTAGATTCAAATCGAAATAAAGATAGTAAAATATATGTAAAAGTAGACATATCTACTAATTGTGACTCAAACCATTCAACATTTACCAAGGTTTTAGCAAGACTCTTGTGCTTAATGATATTACCACTATCTTCAGTTAATAAGGTATATTAATTTATTTATTTATTACCAAGTTGTAGCGGCTGCAAAGCACTTGAAAATTTTGGCTTGCACTCAAATTTCAGCGCCTTCTTTGGTCTTTCGTTTCATTTTTGCAAACACTTGAGCTTATTTCATGAGCTTTCTTAGAGTCTTTTCACCCATTTCGCTTGTTTGATCAACTGCAATGTTTTGGCATGTTTGACTACTCTTCCATGCTTGTGGACATTTTATGGTGATTTTGAAGGTTTGTCTTTGTGTATTCGAGTTGTCCAAGCTATGTAAACACATGTCACACTCATACAAAAAGTTTTAAGCATTGTCGCACAAGTGTTGTCACAGTCATCCTAAAGTTTATCTTAAGTGTCACACTTATCGCTTCTTGTTATAGGACAGTCACAGTGAGGGTAATGTTTTGTCTTGTTGTTCCGGTGGTCTATGTTATCGCATTGTTGAAGTATGTTAAGTGTGTGATCATAAGTTCAAGTTCTACACAAGTTCACGTTCTTCCTGCACTTAACCATTTCTCCAAAAATCTTCCCCACTAAGCAACGTAGTTTCACCAGACCCCAACTGAACTACGCACTGCCCAGTCTCATCCCTCAGTGATGCAACCCTGCTACCTAGAACTACGTAGTGCGCAGTCACTGTCCCCCATGGTAGTTGCACTATGCAATTCCAAAGTTGAGTAGTCTCCCTTCATCCCCATAACTGTGCAGCAATTCCTCCCAGTCTGACTTGAACTATGCATTTTGCAATCCCAGTTCTCAAGATTCTACCCTTGCCTGCTGGAACCCTGTAATGCGCAGAGAAGCCAACCTTCCTTGCCACCCAAAACTACGAAGAATTGTACCCTAGTGTCCTCCCTTAGGCGGAGCTCACAAATCTCAAGAACTATAGAGATCTGTCCTCCAAGTCTCTCTGATGCCCAGTCCTCCTTGCCTCTGAAAACTATGTAAATATGTCTCCCAAGTTCCCATCCTGCATCAGCCACTGATTGTCTCAACTACGCAATCTTGTCTCCGAGTGGCCCTTGTGCAACATTTCCCCTCAGTGAGGACTCTGCTTAGAAGTTCCTCAGTCAAGCTTGAGCTGTGCTCTATGCAGTCTCAGTGACCAACCTCTCTCCCTGTCACCTGGAACTGCACAATGCATAGTTATTTGGCCCTCTTTCCTAGCATGTCACCTATCCCGGGCTTAGTCCATGGATAACAATGCATCATCTTATACTAGGGATTTTTTGGATTGATGTCATCCCATCATGAGTGAATTGCATAAACAGGTACACTGTCAGATCATGGTGAGATGATGAAGAAGGAAAAGAAGGAGGAAACACGCTTGAAGACTCACTTACAGCTGGATGGACAAAGGAACCTCAAGAGCAAGAAAAAAGAACACATGTATGCAACCACCTCTCAAGACCAAAGATCATTGAAGACCCTGTATCATCAAGATATGTGGAGGAGAAGAGAAATCATATCCAAAAACACATATATCACTCAACAACAACAACGACTTGGCATTGCCACATTAGCAAGCTAGTCCTTGTTAGCAGTGTCATTTCAAGTCGTGTCATGAATTGTTAAAGGTCACATCACTATTATGGGCCATGTATATTGTAAATCAAATGTATTGTAAAGTTGAAGTCCAATTGACACACATGAATACAAAGAGTCATGTCAGTTGCAAAGTTATAGGAAGTTGAACAATCATGAGGTAAGTCAAAGAGTTAGAAGGGTCAAGCATCACCCCTTGGTTATATATGCCCCCTCATTGTATGAGAAACAGACTTTTCATTGTGGCTCCTCCCGTAAAGCATAGAGAGTTTAGTGAGTTCTTTGAGAAGAAAGGAGTGGCACCAATGTACCACTACTAGGGCTAGTGATGTATAATGTAAATATGTGTCTTGTAACTTTTGCTTAATTATAGAAGCCTTTTCAGGCCAACATGTTTCCATGCATGATTTATGGATGTTTGTAAGACTATTCTGTGAGAATTTGTATTTCATGTTTGTTTTCACATGTACTAAGATAGTTGAACTATTTTGGTTGTTTTAGGTCTTATCTTGTTGGGAATGTGCTGCAATGGTTGTTACTGTTGTATAATCCTTATGGACTATTCCGTGGGATACTAGACAAACATTTCCTTACTCATCATTTGTAATGACCGTCACATCTGCTCTGGACTACTCCATTGGATGGTAGACAGATCTTTCCCTGTTTATTGGTTATGACAACTGTTGTATTTGTTGTGGACTATTCTGTGGGATGTTGGAAAGACCTTTTTTGATTCATGTGTGTCTCTTCCGGGGTGGTACTATTACCTCTCACTTGGAGGCTCACTTTTCTCCCCCCTTTTTCAGTAAGAGAACCTAGACACAGTTACGTTGCACACTCACTAGGCACACTCATCTTGCTTTACGAAGATACCACTGCATTACTCTCTTGTGTTGACAGCTAGAGACGAGGAAAACCTTTAAGTATTTGGTAACCGAGCCATTATACCGGATGGGATTCCTACACCAAATGGTGTGAGGTTTTATTGGGACTTCATACCAGAGAGGTCCTCTAAATTTTGGCGAGTCTAGCACCGTGAAAATGTCTAGCACTAGAAGGAGGGTAGCTAGTATTATATGGTTGATTTTCCCACTGACCTCACTCATCCATCTTCTAGTCAAGGCAGTAACATTCGCTCCCTCTCCCCTACTCTCAACTCTGAAGTTGGTAATTCCTCACCGCCTAGACCTGAACGTGAAATCCCATACCATCAAATTTGGGCTCTCTGCCCCATCACCCATCAATTTGCAAAAGTTGTTGCATTGATTCTGGGAGTAATCGCTCTTCCATATTTCAAAAGAAGAAAGAGACCACCCCCACAGGAGTAGTGGTCTCCTCTATTTAAGAAGCAATCCTCGCCACTCTTGAAGAACTAGTAGAGGTTGTTGAAAAGGAAGAGGAGCCTCCACTCTTTCATGAAGGAGAAGGAGGTAGTCTCTTGCTCTTGGGTTCAAACTCCAGTGGAGGAGGTGGAGGGGAAGGAAACGAAGGAGAAGAATAGGAAGAGGAACCTATAGATTCAGAAGAGGAAGAGGACGATGATGAAGAAGACGAAATGGTAGACCAAAATCTGGATTGGATGACTCAATGTCCATTGGCACTTCCAGGTGTCCTGCACAAATTGCCAAGACATGCGAAGAAGCTCTTAACGGAATATGACCCTGACAAGGCATTGAAGGCAGAAGATCACTTAGACAAATTTTACCTACATCTGTAAACGCTTGAGGTATGTTATGATGATGTTGCATGTATATTTTTTCCATGTACCTTGGATGGTAAAGTAGTTGTATGGTACCAAAACCTTCCTCCAAACTCCATCCAGAATTGGAAGGTATTCAAAAGGATATTTCTTGAGAAATTTGTTGAACATAAGACCCTTGCCATGTTACTGAAGGAGTTGGGTAGTATAAAGATGGAGCAAAAGGAAAAGGTTAAATATTTCAATCAGAGGTTCAACCGTATTTGGAACAAGTTTTCAGATGACGTGAAACCTCGTGACTCCATCCCCATCAACTACTACACTTCTTCCTTTCCAACTAGTATTATGTAGTTTTTCAAGCGAACTATGAAACCAACTTTAATAGAAAACTATGAAGAGGCTATTGTCGTATAAAAGGACCTACATGCTATTGGAGTCATCACAGATGATGAACCCACTAAGGAATCCAAGGACACAGATAAGAGATCTTAGACCTCTATGAGCAAGGCCAAGGAAAAGGAAAAAAATGATATTGAAAGCCTTACTCATCTCGTCAAGTCCCTGACCACCAAAATGGTTGAACTTAAATAGAGGTCAAGTGAGACCACTGTGAGCAGCAGGCCCCCACGTACCTGTCTAGGAAGAATGCAGCTTCCAGTAGTAGCAACAATCAGCTGGTATAACCTACAGAGTTCCAATATGGTTTTGAACATTGAGAAAATTGGCACACATACATACTGCAAGTTCCACCACGAGCATCATTTGGAAAAGACATTCCCAAAATGGAACCAAGGAATGAGTAGTATTGTTGCGCAGTTGTTTGACATAGTCATGGTTGATGAACAAGCTGAGCCTGACGATGAAGAAGAAGATGCTACAACTGATGAATATCCAAGCATTGAGCATGTAGTAAACATGTATTAGTATGTTCTTGCAGCCTAGAAAATCACTGTCGATAAAGAGCCTCTGAGCGATGGTCCAGCCTAGAAGCATAGTAACTGATACAACTTGAGAAGTCAGGGGTCGACCCCTTTGATTGAGGTGTCGAAACATAAATTCAAGGAAAATTTCTTAAGAAAATTGAGTCTTCTAGCTAACTCAACAAAGAACACTCATGGAAAGTTAGGGAAGACAGTTCCAACAAAAAGTGATTCCACCAGTAGTAAAGAAAAAACCATTACACTGGAAACCATAAACTCAATTCCACCCCCAGACACCTCGGTGAGTCTTCCCACAATAGAGTACAACATTGTAGAAGACATGAAGAAGGTTCATGCAAACATCTCTCTGTTCAAACTCACAAAATCACGTACTAGCGGGACATTCTTCTACGAGCACTTGGGAAAACTTCTACTGGTGTTGATACCTCTTCTAACAAGGGATCTAGTAAGTCTTCTTACACTCTCGCATATATTCTTAATGCACTCTATCTAGAGGAAAACTCACTATGCCCACCATTCTTGTTAAGATTTGAAATATATAACTTAAATATACACAATTGCTTGGTTGATTCCAGTGCATTGATTAATGTCATGGCACTCTCTGTTGCCAAGAAGATCAATTCTCAATGGAGTAAAACATATGCACATATCATCCAACTAGACAGAACTTGTGTTCCAACAATTGGTTAACTCAAGGATGTGATCATCCCATTATCATATGATGGACAAGTTCATCAATACATCAAAACTGTAATTATGGACATCCCGAAAGCATGTGGGGTATTTCTAAGCAGAGACTAGTCAAGCAAGTTGCAAGGATAATTTGACACTGACTCATCACACTTATGGCTTCCATATAGAGGTAGGAATAATTAGATCCGGGTACTGTTAGAGAGATACATGAAGTACACCATTACTCCCTTGGATGGACATAACAAGTTGTTGGCTTTCGCAAAACTTGTTTTCGGAAATTATTTTCTATAGACATAGTTGGGGTCCTATCTTGCAAAGCCATCCCTAGTCCCACCAAACACACAGTTGGACCTCCTTCCGTGTCCAACTAGTGATAATGAACTTTGTACAATAAGTAGTAGTAATAATAGTAGTAGTAGTAGTAGTAGTAGTGTGGTAATAAGTCGTTGTATAGATGATATGTAGACCATGTTGTTAAAATTGGCAACCAGGGCAAAACTTCATGTGGGTCATCTTATTCATGGCTAATAATATTTTTATTAGATTCCTCTCGTCGAGAGGTGTAGGATTGATATAAAGATCATCCAATTCCGATAAGTATTCATGGAGATATGAATTTATTTTGATTATGGAATTATTATCAAGCCGACCTACAACTCATGTAGGCTCAGAAGCCCAACTGTCGCATCTATTCACCCACCAACGTTGTGTATAAATATAAGAGGACTTTTCCTCATTTGGACTCACTCATCTCATCACATCTCTCTCTCTCTACTGCGCAGATATGAGTCTCTTCTCTACTGCGCTGAAATGGGTCTCTCTCTCTCTCACACATGTGAAGCCGGAAGCTGTTGAATTTGAAGCTGCAACTGCAGAAGTAAAGATTGACTTGCATGGCCTAGAAGATCTCCTCTTTGGAAATGTTTGTAGGTTCATCTGAACCTCCTTTGAAAGCCGCAACTTTTGGTGGTGGAATGAAGTCAATCCGACGAACGGTTTGCAAGATATCGACTGCCCTAGTTTGAAGCCGGAAACTGCTGAAACTGAAGCTGCAACTGCAGAAGTAAAGATTGACTTGCGTGGCCTAGAATATCTCCTCATCTGAACTGCGTTGTAGGTTCATCTGAACCTCCTCTGGAAGCCGAAACTTTTGGTGGTGGAATGAAGTCAATCCGACGAACGGTTTGCAAGATATCGACTGCCCTAGTTTGAAGTCGGAAACTGCTGAAACTGAAGCTGCAACTGCAGAAGTAAAGATTGACTTGCGTGGCCTAGAAGATCTCCTCATCTGAACTGCGCTTTAGGTTCATCTGAACCTCCTCTGGAAGCCGAAACTTTTGGTGGTGGAATGAAGTCAATCCGACTGTCGGTTTGTGAGATATGGTCTGCCCTAGTTTGATAATGAAGCAGCTAATGCTGATGCTACTGATCTAGGGTTTGCTACTGCTGATATGAATCAGATTTATTGTACTATTTCTCTCTCCTGAATTATTGAATATAAAAGAAGATTTGATCAAAGGGTTTCCCCACACATTGTGGGGTTTGTCCCTGGCTAGCTGCCACATCTTGTGTCTCTTGTCTTGGCTTGTTTTCTGTCGATCGTTTAATGTTCTATCTGCACTTTACTTTATGTACATGTGATTGCTAATCGGTGGAATATAATAAGAAAAAGAAGTAAACTGTTATAAGCATAGAACATACCATAACTTAACACATGTACTTTGATGGATCTAAGACATAGGAGGGCTATGGAGTTGGTTGTGTTTTAATAGACCCATTATAGAGAAAACACTTAATCTCTAGTTGCTTGAAATTCGAGTGCACTAACAACACCGTAGAGTATGAAGCACTCATTTTGGGCTTACAGAAAGCCATTGACCTCAATGTTGTTGTCCTGAAAGTGGTAGGTGACTCCGAAATCATTGTGCATCACGTATGTAACACTATACAATGTGTGTCACCTCATCTTAAGAGTTATCAAAAAGAGGTATGGAGACTTATTTCTCATTTCCAAGCTTTCAATATCATTTCAATGCCAAGAATGTGTAACGCAACTGCAGATGCCTTGGAAAACGTAGCTACTAGGATGTTACCATTAAGGGACAAATTTACTATTGAAATTTTATATAAACCATCCATCCCAGACAACATAACTAATTTACGCGTTTTTTATGATGACCAAAAGATATTGTACTTTATGGCCAATGCTAACGTATTCAAAGACGTAACAATTGATGAGAACTAGCATGAGCAGACTCTACAGGACATAGCCAGTACAAGAAAAGGCAATCTCATTCCCAAAGGTGTGGTATCAATTGAAAAGTTTTATGACCTGCAAAACTATTTTCGGGGACCTATGAACACCAAGACCCAAAGTCCTACATTGTCACATGAGCAGATCAATCTAGAACATAAAAGGATCTGAAGTATGATAATCTCGGTACTTGTTGTACACCAAAAGAGCGATAAGATTTTATCCACCTATTCAAGCAGTGCCATGATGTCTTCGTGTGGATGTATGACGATCTCAAGACATATGAAACGTGAATAATCCAGCATGTGATACCAATCCAGGAAGGGGCCAAGCCTTTTCAACAGAAATTAAGGAAATTTCATCCAACGCTTCAGCCCCTCATACAGAAGCAATTGAGAAAATTGTTGGATGCTCGGAATATTTACAAGGTGAAAAATTCGAAATGGGTATCTAACTTAGTCTGTGTAAGGAAGAAGTCTGAGGATTCCCACCTGTTCATAGATTTTCGCAATCTCAACGACACCTCAGACAAGGACAATTACCCAGTGTTGTCCATGGAGCCGTTATTGTAAACAATACCTAGGGTAGAAATGTTTTCTTTGTTAGATGGTTTCTCGGGCTATAACCAAGTTCTGGTAGCAGAGATTGACAGACTAAGACTATGTTCCATACTAAGTGGGGCACTTTCGCATTTCATCAAATGTCGTTTGGGCTGGTCAATGCGGGTGAAACATTTCAATGGGCAATGGACATCACCTTCCATGAGCTCATTGGACAAAGCGTAGTGGTTTGCCTTGATGACATGACAGTGTTTTACAAACAACGGTTAGACCACCTGCGCCACCTTAATAAAAACTTTAAGCGATGCCGAAAACACGGGATATTCTTGAGTCCCAAGATGAGTATCTTCGTAGTGTCCAAGGGTAACCTTTTGGACATATTATTGCTA
This sequence comes from Pinus tabuliformis, assembly GCA_031772625.1. Classification (NCBI taxonomy): domain Eukaryota; kingdom Viridiplantae; phylum Streptophyta; class Pinopsida; order Pinales; family Pinaceae; genus Pinus; species Pinus tabuliformis. The sequence continues at coordinate 927,566,126 of CM062810.1, read as the reverse complement.
AAATTGGGATCAAGGTAGATCTGGACAGGGTTCGGACCATCACGCAGATTCCCCGCCCAATGAACAAGAAAGCTATGCAGTATTTCTTGGGGAATATCAACTTCCTCAGAAATTTCATCTCCTACTATGCTCAGATCGTCAAACCCATATAGGAGATGATTAAGAAGGATGTAGTCCAATAAATGGGATAAAAGAGAAAAGGATGCATTCACCTGTATTAAGAGAGAAATAGCAGAAGAACCAACATTTTATATCCCAGACTTCAAAATATACTTATTGCTCTAAGCTTTCGCTTCTGACGCTTCTCTTGATGTTGTGCTCACTCAGAAGGATGACTTGAACTATCTCCTTCATGAGCGTGAGCCTATAAGGACCAGAGCTCAACTACCCCACCGTGGACAAGCAAGATTATGCAGTATACAAGGCGGTAAAACACTTCAAACCATATATATTGAAAAACCATCGTATTATCTTTGTTCCACACCCAACAGTCAGATCACTGCTTGTTCAGCAAGAGATGGGTGAGAGAATGGCGAACTGGATGATCAGATTACAAGAATATGATCTTGACATCAAACGAGTTCATACCATCAAGGGTCATGGTCTTTGCAAGTTAGCAGTAGAAGAATTCAATGCACAATAGGAAGAAGAAGAGCTCACATGATGGGAGCAAGAGATCGAAATGTACAATGTTGAGCGAGCCTCTCCCACTTTAGACGAAAACTCTTGGTACACAAATGTGTGCCAATACCTTAATCATGGCATTGTACCCTCTCATTTCTCTATGCGACAGAAGACGACACTTCGACTCAAATCACTATCATATCAGCTAGTGCATGGGGCGTTGTTCATAAAGCACAACAACGGGATATTGCTCAGATGTCTTGAGGCACATGATTCATACAAGGTTTTACGTGATCTCCATGACATATCGGTCAAGGAACACTTCGCAGGAAACGCTACAGTGCATAAGGTCATGCAGACTGGTTTCTATTGGACTACATTATTCAAGGATGCTCATGCTTATGCCCACAAGTGTCTAGTTTGTCAAAGGTGTGCCGACAGAAACCTGAAGTTAGCAGCCCCACTACAACCCGTTGCAGTGGAAGAACTATTTCAACAGTGGGGCTTGGATATCATTGGGGAGATTTTCCCTCATTCATCGAAGCAACACCACTATATATTGACCGCTACAGATTATTTCTTGTGGTGGATAGAGGAAATTCTGCTTAAACAAGTGAATGATCAAGAAGTCATCAATTTTCTGCCACAGAATATCATCTCCAAGTTTAGTGTTCCTACGTCACTTGTTTTTGACAATGCAACATACTTTTCCTTGCTAAATTTTTATGATTTTGCATTGGAAAATGGTATTTCCTTGAAACATTTTGCTAACTATTATCCACAGGGTAATGGTCTTGTTGAATCCATGAATAAGAACCTCATTCGTATCATAAAAAAAAACCATATTCTCTAAGTAGCGAAATTGGCACTCCGCTTTAGTGAATGCCTTATGGACTAACCGAATCACACCTAAACCTTCTCTGGATGCCTCCCCTTACTTCCTGATGTATGGAAAGGAAGCCATCCTCCCGCTAAACATCTACTTTCCTACTCTCTAGTTGTCCCAAGAATCCCAAGGAAAGCCATGTCTTTTAGTTTAGCATAGGATGGACACTTTGCACAAGCTACAGGAAGAAAGGCTGAAAGGAAAAAAAAAAAGCTCACTCCATGGGAGTCGTATCAAGAGATGGTTTGATAGAAAGTATGCAGGGAAGAATAGTTTTAGTGTGTGTGACTTAGTCTTGAAGTGGGACAAAGCCCACAAGTACAAACGAAAGTACACTAAGTTTCAATCCATGTGGATTGGCCCTTACACATTCCATGAAAAGCTTGGCCAACACACTTATCATCTTCAATCACTTGACGGGAATATTGACTCCCTCCTTGTCAATGGCCAAGACTTAAAAGAATATTTTTAATGAAGATCTGGGGTTGTGCCCCGCACTATGCACATAGTCTGACATTGTTTGTTGTTATGTTTTCTTCAGTTTTTTGTTGTTTTTCTTATGTAAATAAGTGTTGTGCCTTACTGTGTTCTGGCTTCCAAATGTGTGTGTGGCTAAAGTTCAAAGAGTCTTGTGACATTGCAGCACTTGGCTAGTCTTGTGTCCATCTTCCTTGTATTGGTTGTATCTTTTGGTCGATGATGTTCTGAATGAAATTACGATCCCTCCATATGGAGAGTTTTGGTACAACCATGAACCTCTGACTAGTCTGGGAACCTCGCTCCTATACTCAATTTTCTACTTTGGTGTTTTCAAGCTTATCTAACTAGTAAAAATGGATAGGGGAAAATCTAAATGAGAAAACCTAAATCAGAGGTCTTTATATTCTTCTTTGAAGGGACAACTTCTCTCACTCTCAATAAGTCGAGATCCCTCTTCGGCTCCAAAATAAATAAGTGTCAATGCACAATTCTCTTTAAATAAATAAATAAAGGAGAAAGAAGAGAAACGCTTCTTGCACAGAGAGGTGAAGCAAGCAACTCCACCGGGGTACTTTCTAGGCTTGCTAGCAGTGCAAAAATGCTTGTGTTCATGTGTGACTCCGATGGGGTACTATCTAGGCCTGTTGGAAATGGAGCAACACCAGAGATGAAAAACTATACTTTGAAAATCTTAAGCTCATGAGCTAAACTACCCTTCCCAATTCGAAACATTGTGATCTAGTTGAATCTTATGTTGTGTTCAACTAAGAAGGTACAAAGGGGACCATGTTTTCCCATGGGATAAGTGGGTAAGACAAAGTAATCTACATGATGAATTAATACTCCCTGAAGGACCAAGGCCCTGCACTAAAAATGAACCAAGACAGAGAAGTTGGAATTCAACCAATGTGTCTCCAAGTGCTGTAGCGGCTGCAACAACCTCCAAAATGTTGGCTTGCACTCAAATTTCGAAGAATTCCTTAGTCTTTCCTTTGATTGTTGCAAACACTTGATCTCATTTCATGAGATTTCTTAAAGTCTTTTCACCTCTTTCGCTTGTTTGATCAACTGTCGTCTTTTGGTGGTTTCGAAGGTTGGTATTCGTGTATTCGAGTTGTCCTAGCTATGTAAACACATGTCGTAGTCATACACAAATTTTTAAATACTGTCGCACGAGTGTCGTCACGATCGTCCTAAAGTCTATCTCAAGTGTTGCACTAGTCGCTTCTTATTATAAGAAAGTAAAATAGAGGGTAATGATTTGCCTTGTTGTTCCGGTGGTCTATGGTGTTACGTCATTGCAGTATGCTAAGTTTGTGATCACAAGTTCAAGTTCTACACAAGTTCACCTTCCTCCCGCACTTAACCATTTCTTCGAAAATCTTCCCGACCGGACAACTCAGTTTAACCATACCCCGAATTAACTACACACTGCACAGTCTCAGCCCTCAGTGATGCAACCTTGCTACCTAGAACTGCGCAATGCACAGTCACTTTCCCCAGGGAAGTTGCACTCTGAAATTCCAGATCTGAGCAGTCTCCCTTCATCCCTAGAATTGCGCAACAATTCCTCCTAGTCTAACTTGAACTGCGCATTTCACAATCCCAGTTCTCAATCTTCTTCCCTTGCCTATTGGAACCCCACAATGTGCAATAAAACCAACCTACCTTTCCACCTAGAACTACGCAAAAGTGTCCCCAAGTGTCCTCCCTCAGGTGGAGCTCACTAATCTCAAGAACTGCACAGATCTATCCTCCAAGTCTCTCTGCTTCCATGTCCTCCTTGCCTCTAAAAATTGTGCAAATCTGTCTCCAGGGTCCCATCCTGCATCAGCCACTAACTTTCTCAACTGTGCAATCATGTCTCCTAGTGGTGCCTACGCAATTTTTCCCCTCAGTAAAGATTGTGCTCAAAATTTCCTCAATTATGCCTGAGTTGTGCTCTGCGGAGTCTCGATGACCAACCTCTCTCCTTGTCACTTGGAACTGCACAATACACAATTACTGGTCCCTCTTTCCCAGCCTCTCACCTGTCCCGGGCTCAGTCCATGGATAATAATGCATCATCTTAGACTAGGGAGTTTTTAGATTGATGTCGTCCTGTCATGAGTGAGTTGTAGGAACAAGTACACTGTCAGATCATGGCGAGATGATGAAGAAGGAGAAGAAGGAGGAAACATGCTTGACGACTCACTTACAGCTGGACGGGCTAAGGAACTTATCAATAGAAAGAAAAAGGAACACATGTATGCAACCACCATTGAAGACAGTGCATCATCAAGCTATGCAGAGGAGAAGAGAAAGCATATCCAAGAACACATATATCACTCAACAACAACAACAACTTGACATTTCCACATCAACAAGCTATTCCATAACAACAATTTCATGTCAAGCCACGTCATGAGTTTTCAAAGGCCACATCACTATTATGGGCCATTTATATTGTAAATCAAATGTATTGTAAAGTGGAAGTCCAATGGACACACATGAATACGAAGAGTCATGTCAGTTGAAAAGTAATAGGAAGTTGACGAGTCATGAGGGAAGTCAAAGAGTCACAAGGGTCAAGCATCAACCCTTGGTTATATATACCCCCTCATTGTATGAGAAACATACTTTTCACCTTGGCTCCTCCCCCAAAGCATAGAGAGTTCAGTCAGTTCTTTGAGGAGCAAGGAGTGGTTCCAATGACCCACTATTAGCGCTAGTGATGTACAATGTAAATATGTGTCTTGAAACTTTTTCTTAGTTACAGAATCCTTTTTAGACCAGCATGTTTCCATGCATGAATTATGGGTGTTTCTAAGACTATTATGTGAGCATTTGTATTTCATGTTCGTTTTCACATGTACTAAGATAGTTAAACTATTTCGGTTGTTTTAGTGCTTATCTTGTTGGTAATGTGTTGCAATGGTTTTTGCTTTTGTCTCATCCTTGTGGACTATTCCACAAGATACTAGATAGACTTTCCTTACTCATTGGTTGTAACGACTGTCACATCCGTTGTGGACTACTCCATTGGATGGTAGATGGATCTTTCCCTGTGCATTGGTTGTAACAACCATCGCATTCATTTCAGACTATTCCACTGGATGCTAGACAGGCCTTTTTTGGTTCATGTGTGTCTCTTCTTGAGTGGTACTATTACCTCTCACTTAGAGGCTCACTATTATCCCCCCTTTTGCAGTAAGAGAACCTAGACACAATTACGTTACACACTCACCTTGCTTTTCGAAGATAGCATTGCATTACTCTTGTGATGACAGCTAGAGCCGAGGCAAACCTTTAAGTATTTGGCAACTGGGCCATTATATTGGATGGGAGTCCTACACCAAACGGTCTGAGGTCTGATTGGGACTTCATATCAGGGAGGTCCCCTGAATGTTGGCGGGTCTGACACCGTCAACAAACCATTTATTATTTTTATTTATTTTTAAGTTTTTAGAATTAATTGTTTCTATTATTTAAGTTTGACTTCAATATTATTTTTATTTTAGTGTTTGATTATTTAGCTTTGAACTAAATATTTTTATTTAAGCTTGACCATAAATATTATTTTTATTTATTTTTAAGTTTTTAGAATTAATTGTTTTGATCATTTAAGTTTGACCCAAATATTATTTTTATTTTATTATATTATTATATTGATTTTATTAATTCTTTTATTGTTTTGATTATTTAAGTTTTACCTAAATATTATTTTTATTTTTTATTTTTAGATATTAATTTCATTAAAAATTTGCGTTTGATTAATTATTTTCCTTAATTCAGAATTTAACAATTATATTCTAACAATTATTTATTTATATTAAGATATTATTTATTTAGTCAAATCTAACCATTTTCTTTATATGAAAATATTATTTATTGATAATTTTATTTATTTAGTTAAATCTAACTGTTATATTATAACGCCTAAATTTTTTTATCTTCATGTATTTAACTTGATGCCAAGGTCTTGTTCTTCATCTTCTCCTGATGATAAACCGCACTGGATGGTTCAAAATGCATTGACAAAAATCTGATGATGTGATTAGTACCAAAAAATTTCTTACTTTTCATAATATGGATCACAAAAGTCTAAATTCAATTAATAAATAGTTATCAATTGATATTTTTGGGTATCTATTAGATTTGGAGTTAACATGGATCTAGGCTTTAATTAGTCAATTACTTCCTCATAAAAAATAATAAAAGAAAGGTGTGTAATTTATTCAAACTTTTAATATACAATTAATATATTGCATTTAAAATATTAATAAAAAAATGTAGTTCAAAATTTCAATACCTAGAGTTAAATAACATTAACATGTATTTAAAAATATATTAATAACAAAAAATTATTTCACTTTGTACAATGTACTTTATAAATAAAATATTTTACTATCTTATTTCAATGTCAAATATGTATATATAATCCATAGTGTAAAAAGAAAACTATATATATTATACAAATAAATTGAAAAAAAAATTATGATTAAAACATTTCAAATAATCTCACTATCTTACATTTTAGTCCCTTTTCAGGTATATTTTTTTGGTCAATTTTGTGTAAAATCTAGCGAAGATTTGTTGGAATTGCAAGTTTAAGTTGTGTATATTACATAATCCAAGTTATCAAAGGAATTTTTACATAGTGTGTGTATATATAGACACACACAAGGACCCATATTAACCACTAATCCATCAAGCACTAAGCACCCAGAGGGATCAAATATCTCAAGATGTAAACAAGCTTTCAAGTTTGCATTATAAAAGTGGTTTGCAACTCAAAATAATTGATCCTTCTCAACACATGTTGGATCCATGGTTAAGATGGATATATACTGGTATTAGTGCACTTAAAATTTTTAGCAAAGAATGGAAAGTAATAATGGCTTTTTTTGTCCCTATGTTGTAGGATTGGATGAATGACATGTATATTTGCTTGAAAGAATATAAGTTGTTGGTAGGTCCAATGCATATTTGGATGTTATGCAAAAAATACTCCATAAAATGATGCCACATATATCTTCCCTCCTCTTCCATGTACTATTTCCTTGAGTTCCTCGTAGTCAAGCCTCCAACGTATGCTTTCCTCCCCTACCCATGACCTACTTTCAGTCAGGCCTCCCATGTAGGAAGAAGAGGACCATGACCAAGACATGGGAATAATGATAGTGGAGCTAGGTCTAGTAAAAGAAAGAAGATTCCATTAGGGATCTTGTCTTATACCTAGATATGGCACTATGTAGGAGAAATCTTGGAGAAATTTCTCAAAGGGGAGGAGTGTGCGACATCAAGGGAGGAAATTGCTTCAGAGGCCTATGTGTTGGGATGGGGACTCCCGAGTCTAATTTTTGTTTACGTTTTGAGTCAATTTTGATGTAATATTGTAAAGTCTCTACATTTTGAGGAGTGGAGTGTGCAAAACGTTAAGAGTTAAAGGGGCTTTTAGGAAGGTCAAATCCCCTTACTTTGTAAAGGGATGGGATGTTTTTATTTCGGCCCATAGTTCGCGGACCATGGTAATGTAATGTAAAAGCTATAAAAGGAAGTGATCTAGGAGTCATTAGGAAGATTTTAGAAGCGCATGAATAATATTTTGAGTCTATAATTATGTATTCCGGCAAAGGGGAAGGCTCTTGTAGTTGAGTGCGCGGAGATGTCGGTAAGTCTACACCTGAGTGCGCAGGGCCCTGCAATTGTGTGTGGAGGGTCAAAAGAAGTGTATCCATTGAATATCTAAAGTAATAAAGCATAATTGAATCAATTATGTGTGTTCTTTGTATATTTATTTCTTCCTATGTTTATGCTTAGCTATGATTTGACTCTCTATAATATTGTCTTACTTGCATCGCGAAGGTCCAAATCTACTTTTATGTGGTAACTTATGCATTTATAACACTTAGGCGAATCTTAAAGATCTATTTAAGTAGAAATCGCTTTACGTTTGTGATTCTGAAGATAAGGGTTTGTGAAGGTCAGATCGGGTCCTAAATTAAATATACGCCTTGCTGCTAGATCACATAGCCTTCTGGATGCAAAAACATGGTTCTAGCATCCCCCAATACTGCCTCGGGTGAGACTGTAGTCTGGGCTAAGCAGACTGTTTCTAAAAGGGTTGGTAGTGTAGCGTTTTTTTGGTTAGCACAACTAATTTTGAACCAGGGTCCAAGCCCCCTCAAGCCAACAAATGGTTCTATTGTTGGGACCAAGATCTATCTGAGGGATGTTTGATGAGGCATCCGTGGATACCAACTAAGAAAGAACTTGAGAAGTGGGTAAATCGAAAGCTTCACGAGTTTGCAACTCAGGAAAATCAGAACTTGGGCTGGTTAAAAGAAAGGTGGCTACAAAGATATCTCTACATAGAAGAGCACAAAGTTTTCTTTGCATCGTTCCCTTGTGAATTACACGAGTGGTTGTCTAAGTTAGCAGACAACAAACCTACTTGGAAACACGATGACCCTATTGTGTGGAATCCTCAACTGATCAAGTGTCTTGAAGAGTCTGATTATAAGGTTTCAAGGGCTGATGACTATTGAATCAATAGTATTTTGGGTGGTTTTGTCACTAAATTTGCAATTGACACATCTGTATCTTATAGCAAAGTTGAATGTCAATTCTTTAAGGGTCCAAGAGGTAAGTACCTAAGATCGCTAAAAACTTAGATTAAAATGTTCTTGTGTGAAAAGGGTGCTATGCCTTTGAATTGATGTTTAAAAGGGGTCAAATCGCATCTATCTAAAGCAGAAAAATATTCAGAGCTGATTGTGACAATTATATTGGGGGCGCGTATAGTCCATTATTGGGAGAATCTGATAGCGAAGGAGAAAGGACCAGCGCTAACACACGTGAAGGTGCACCGCAGACAGAAGGTTAGGGAACTCCTAGTATTCTGCATCCATCCACCCCATGTAAACCTTCATCACCACTTCATACACCTACACCCCCACCTCCACCTCCACCTTCCTTCTTCAATATGATGAATACAGTGAAAATTCATGTATTCAAGGGTCAAGGATCAGAGGATCCTGATTAGTTTTGGATCGTAGCAAAAGTTGTGGAAGACACAGCAGATAAATGATAATGACATGAAGAAAGCGCAATGGGTTACAACGCTATAGGATAGAGTTCTTACATGGTATATCAAATATAGTACAACCAATCTAAATGCTACGCTGGCTACGACAAAGATTGTGTTGAACATGGAATTTAGAAAGTTGAAATCAGAAGCTCAGTGTGTTACTGAAATAATGGAGATCAAGCAAATGACTAATGAGTATCTGTGGGAAATAGATCAGAGGTTTAAGTGCTTACTCGGAAAAGCTAATCTTCATATTTTAGAAGAAGAAAACAACATAAATAATGGTACATAGCTTCATTATTGCCACACTTAAGATTACCTTTATCTCAACAAAATATTAGATCTCAAGCCAAAGCATTAGAGATCACGATGAAGTCAGAGGCTTCACCGATCCCAGATACTAATATAAGAGTCCAATAGATCCAGTCACAGTTAGCAAGCCTGCATATGGAGTTGTGGGATCTAAAGAAGGGAAAGGAGGTTTGGTGCACAAAGTGCAAGGCTGTAGGCCACCATAAGGATCAATGCCCTATGTACCAGGACTATATAGTTGCGGGAGGTCCCAATCCGCTAAAACCAGAGTCTCCTACTGGATGAAGCATCGGGTCAAGTGTCTGGTGTAATATCTTCCAAGTGTCAGGAATGCATCCGGTAGATAATTGTTATTTTTTCAAAAGTTTGTATAGTCATCAAAGCAACTATTTTGCAAATTTTGTAAATTGGTTTCCCATGATGAAAGATATTGTCAAAGCTATGATTTGATGATAGACAAAACCCTAATGTATAGGATGTAGGCCAAAACCCACGAGAAGAACAATCAAGGCTCACCTATGGCTCGCAGAGGATTCCAAGGATGGGGAAGAGGATGAGGAGGAGATGTTGGAAGGGGTCAGGGCCAGATCATCTGCTACAACTATGGAGAACCAGGTCATTTTGTGCATGAATGTCAAAATCCAACCCATCCTTCTTGTCAACACCATAATAAATTTGATCATGTTGTAGAAGATTGTCCTGTATTAATAGAAAATATGCAAGGAAATAAGAACCAACAACCAATGCATAACATCCATATGATGATATCTGATCCGCACGAAGACAATCCTAGTAGATGACAGTAATCCATACCCAGCATTGATCAGGATTGATTGGTATTTTGACATGAGTGCTATTATTAATCTAAAAAAGTGAAGCATGGTGTTTGAAAAGAATGGCCTCAGAGTGGTTGTTCCATTGGATCCACATGAAGGTGCACAATACACAGAGCCAATCAGTGATGACTATGATGACGAAGACATTGATCACATATATAAGCTCATTGTACAAGATGAAGACTGGATTAATCCCACTATAGATGGATGAATCAGTTGGGAGAAGGATAGTTCATGCCAGTCAGAGTTAGATGAAGAATTAGAAAACTGGCAGAATCGGTTACATGAGGTCTCTACACTACAATGCGATAGACATACAAATTCTTTGTGATGTATATCAACTGAGGTACGTGAATTGCCTTATTATGATGGGCTAAATAATGTTAATATTTTTTCTTGACCATTTTGAAAGAGACGTACCAGAGGATCACATGTTTTAGGCTCTAGATTTGGATTTAAGAGCTACACCTGCAAGATGGTGGGGAACCCACAAGGATAATATTGTTGATTGGAAGGAATATCGTAGACTGATGAGATTAATATTTGGCTCCACAACAACGCGACTCAGTGAAAAGTACATAGGTAAGGATGACCCGCACGAACATCTGGTTCAATGGAATAAGGCTTGGGGTGAGGTACCTCAACCGACGTGGGTACATAACTTTTTTCATACCTTAGACATTATACCAATGAACTGGTATTTGGAGATGGAGCTACAACACAGGACTGTTGATTGGGATGAAATGAAGGATAGTTTTTTTCTGACATTCAGTGTTGAAGATGGGTTTGAATGAATTGATGGGGTGCTTCAAGTGATTAAGGTAGTGATCTTTCGAACACCAATAAAACCTATACCTTGGATGCAACCTAACTGCAGCGTGCAACTATAGCATGCTTTGGAATGCTACAATGTTACTACGAAAGAAGGCGATGAGGATCCATGAAATATCAATATTCCTAAGATAGAGGGACTGCGCGAAGTAGCAAGACCTGATGCAAAGATCCCTCATATAGCACAACCTATAGAGACAAAACAATTAAATATTGTCTCAGAAGCAAAACCAAAGTTTGGGCATATTGGTGACTATTGGGATGAAGACATGGTAGGCAAGGTTGTTGAATTACTGCATGAATATCAAGACTTATTTCCAACAAAGTTCTCTGAATTGAAGGGTATAGTAGATGATTTGGGTATGATGAAGATCAATTTAAAGCCAGATGTGAAGCCAATTAAGCAACGTCCATATTGATGATAAGATGCTCACGAAAGGTATAATTGAGCGAGTAGAAGAATTAGAATGGGTCAGTCCAATGGTGGTCTAGGACAAGAAAATAAAGGGTGATATAAGGATCTGCGTATATCTACAAAAGTTAAATGATGCATGTGTACATGACCCCTTTCCTATGCCTTTTACAGATGAAGTTATAGAAAACGTTGGTGGACAAGAGACTTATTCCTTCACAGATGGATTTTCGAGATATCACCAAATTAAGATTGTGCCGAAGGATAGAATAAAGACTACCTTTGCCACAGAGTGGGGTTCATTCCTATATACAGTTATGCCTTTCAAAGTGAAAAATTCTCTTGTAATATTTTCAAGGGTTGTAGTCGCAACATTTAAGGAATTTATTCACAGGTTTATGGAGGTCTACTTCGATGATTGGATAGTATTTGGGCTAGTTAAGAAACATGTTTCTAGTCTATGCCTAACATTGGATACATGCAGGAAGTATCTGATTTCCTTGAATTTGAAGAAATTTATTTTCTATGTACCTTATGGAATCTTGTTGGGACATGTCGTATGCAAGCACGAATTAATGGTAGACCCTTCCAAGATCGTTGTAATTATCAATTTGGATCCATCCAGGAATGTAAAGTAGCTATGCGCAACTTTGGGTCATACAGGGTATTACAAGAAGTTTATAAAGGCATATGCACAGATCATTGTGCCCATGGAGAGGTTGTTGAAGAAGGATGCTACGTTTTTTTTAGATGATGACTATCAGAAGAGCTTGGATGTTCTTAAGGAGAAGACGGTCACTGCGCCAATCCTAGTATTCATGGATTGGAAGAAAGAATTTCATGTGCATGTGGATGCATCTTGTATGGCGTTGGGAGTTGTTTAACTCAACCAGGCGAAGGGGATATTGGCCATCTGATTTCCTTTACAAGTAGGAAACTATCTAAGTAGAGAAAAATTATTCAATCACCGAACGAGAAGGATTATCCATGGTATATGCACTACAAAAATTCAAGCATTATCTACTAGGTGCGCACTTTAAAATGTACATAGATCATTCTACATTGAAATACCTGGTCAATAATCTTGTGTTGGGGAGGAAGATCTATAGATGATTGCTTCTCTTCAAGGAGTATTATTTTGAAGTGATAGTTAAGCCGGGAGGTTGAATGCTAGACCTGATCACCTCTCTAGGATCGAGAACGGTGAAGAACCCACTAATATCGATTAGGGGTTACCTGACACACAACTCTTAGCTGTTAGAGTTATTGATGAACATTTTGTGGACATTATTTATTTTTTGTCTACTGGCATAGCTCCTGAAGGATACACAACGCAGCAAAATAAGGAACTCGTAGTCAAGGCTGCAGATTTTTCAGTAATTGCAGGACACTTATATAAGATGGGACCAGATGAAGTATGTACGTGAGTATGACCGACACCATATTCTGGTTGAAGTGCATGGTGGTGTCGCATGAGGACACTATGCAGGTAAGGAAACTACGTAGAAGATTCTGCAAGAAGGATTATGGTGGCCTATGGTACATAAAGATTCTAAGGAGTACCACAGTGCGTGAAATGAGTGTGAGAGGACTGGAAGACCATCGTGAAGGGATGAATTTCCCTTAAATCCATAGGTCACGTTGCAAGCATTCGATAAATGGGAAATTGACTTCGTTGGACCAATTAATCCACCAGGGAAGAAGACGGGTGCACGTTATAGTATCACTGCAACAAATTACTTGACCAAATGGGCTGAGGCACAACTCATGAAGGATTGCAACATGGAAACTGCTATGAAGTTTATACTCGAATATATTATGTCATGGTTTGGATGCCCAAAGATACTTATAAATGATCGAGTTTCGCACTTTTTGAATGAAATAATTAAGGTGTTAACAAAAGAGTTCCAAATGCACCATCATAAGAGTACACCATATCATCCCCATGCAAATGTAACTATCGAAAATTTTAACAAAATATTGGAGACTTCCTTAATGGAGATCTGCAATGCTAATAGGAATGATTGGGATTTGCACATACTAGCAATTCTATGGGCATATAGGACAACTTGTAATAAATTGATAGGGAAAACACCATTTAGACTGGTATATGGACAAGAAGCAATGATGCCAATGGAGTATATCATGCTCAGCTTAAGGATCGCAGCAGTAACTAAGATGGAAGATCGCGACTACATGAAGGAATGCTTAGAGTAGCTGCTTGCATTGGAGGAGGATAGTTTTTTGGTTGGTTTTCATCAAGAGGTGCAGAAATATAAGGAAAAGGTGTGGCATGATCGCCACATTAAGCAACATACTTTTAAGAATGGAGATTTGGTCCTGATGTATGACATCAAGTTCACAAAATTTCCAGGGAATTTTCAGATGCATTGGCTGGGACCCTATGTGATTAAGTATATTTCCGATGGTGGCGTAGTTCAACTCACAAAGTTGAATGGGGATTTGTTTCCTGGAAGGATCAATGGGAGAAGATTGAAGGTCTATAGGTATGATCCTACCCCTACAAGGATGCAATGACTATATGATAGCAGGAAATTCTTAGTGCTTCAGCCAGTTGAAAGGAAGCACATGACTATAAACTACTCTGCCGAGAAATGGTTCCGTCGAAGAAGGAGGGTTGCTCGATGTTTAGGGAGATGGCATAGGTGGAGAAAGTAGCAACAATGTAGTTGCACTATAAGGGGAGGCCCAGTGCAACCTATCCAAAATATGATTGTTGTAAAAGCTATAGTTTATTTGACTGCGATTTTGTTGTTAAAGGGAGCACGGGAAGTGAATTTAAGGAGCATATCTATGAAAATATGCCACCAAATTCGCATTTATGAGGAATATCTAAAGGCATTCAAGGCATTCGAATTTGAATTTGGCTATAAATATGGCATCCCACTCTACATTTGCACACTTTGCCTCTTAGAGAAATCTGGTGAGATTTTGCACCTGATTCTGAGCCGAGAGAAGTGTTGCACGTCTGGTGAGGATTGACAGGATGCCTACTAGGAATTTTTGGAATAGGGATTAGCAAAAATCATGACTAATACTCCTCCTACACAAACCATAGCTCCTATATCACTGAGAGCGAAGCCTAGAGCTATAGGAGCAACAGCCACAGCAGTAGAACTAGCAGAAGAAGCAATAGTGAAGAAGTAGAAGAAACCACAGAAGCTGGTCTAGGAGGTTTGATAGGCCATCTCACAGTGCACATCAGAGCTTCAAGCATTGAAGGAAAATTCTAGCGGCCTTAAAGCACACATTGAGGACATACTAGCAGAGTGACTCGGGATGAGTCAAGTCTTTGTGTTGGGGGCCTCTTGGAATGCGGACCCCAAGGTCTAATTTTTGTCTAAGTTTTGAGTCAATTTTGATGTAAGGTTTTAAAGTCTCTGCATTTTGAGGAGCGGAGTGCGCAGAACGTTAAGATTCAAAGGGGCTTTTAGGAAGGTCAAATCCCCTTATTTTGTAAAGGGATGGGATGTTTTGATTTTCTCCCATGGTTCGCGGACCATGGTAATGTAATGTAAAAGCTATAAAAAGAAGTCATATAGGAGTCAATAGGGAGCTTTTTAGAAGTGCATGAATAAGATTTTGAGTCTGTAATTCTATATTCTGACAAAGGGGAAGGCTCCTACAGCTAAGTGCACAAAGACCTTGGTAAGTTTGCAGCTGAGTGCTCAGGCCCCTGCATCTGTGTGCACATGGTCATAAGAAGTATATTCATTAAAGATCTAAAGTAATAAAGAATAATTGAAGCACTTATGTGTGTTCTCTGTATATTTATCGATTTTTGTGTTTATGCTTAGATATGATTCAATTCTCTGTAATATTGTCTTAATTGCATCGCGAAGGTCCAAATATACTTTTATGTGGTAACTTATGCATGTTAGAACACTTAGGCGAAGCTTATAGATCAATTTAAGTAAAAATTGATTTATGTCTGTGATTATGAAGATAAGGGTTTGTGAAGGTCGGATCGGGCCCTAGATTAAATAAATGTCTCGCTACTACGTCACATAGCCTTATTGATGCATAAACCTGGTTCTAGCATCCCCCAATACTACCTCGGGTGAGACTGCAGTCTGTGCTAAGCGGACTGTTGCCGAAAGGGTTGGTATTGTAGGGTTTTGTTAGTTAGCACAGCTAACTCTGAACCTGGGTCCAAGCCCCCTCAAGCTAACACTATGTGAGGTCAATGCTTCAACAGACCTCAATAATTTTGGAATGTATAGGAAGAGATTAAAACACATTAAAAACATAATTAAAAAAATATGCTAGATCAAAATCAATAAATATTAAGATTTTTTCTTATATTTAAAATGCTACTTTGCGACACCACACAAAATACTACTTGCTTGACCATGTCTTAATAGCTAGTTAATACTCTCAAATATATAGATCATTCCAAACCACTATGTGTGCACTACACCACCTAGAACTATCTAGAAGCTGGAAGATGGAGCCAACAATTACATTTAACACTTCACCTTAATTTTAACTTCATATTCATTACAATTTTTCACACAAAAAATTCTTAAGTGTTGTCTTTGAAACTTGAAACTCACCTTTTCCAATGGATTTGTAAATATTCCCGCTAACTAATTTCTAGAACTCCAAAATTGAAGATTGACTTCAACATTGTTGACCAACTCTTCGATGAAGTGAAATCGGGTACCAATGTTTAATTTTGTAGTGAAACACATGATTTATATAAAGTGAAATAGATAAATTATTATCACAAAAAATAGGAGTTGACTCCTTCTTTTCAATCTCAAGATCATCTATTAATATTCTTAACCAAACTTCTTGGCATGATGTTCTTATTGTTGCTACATACTCTACTTTTGCTGATGAAATGGAGACAATGATTTGCTTCTTAGATAGCCATGAAAGCAGTCATGTACCTAGGTCAAATGCATCCCCTGAGGTACTATTTCTATCATCAACACTTCCTACAAAATTACTATATGTATAACCAACATGATGTCATCCTTTGGAATCAATGTACAAAATTTCATACTATATAGTTCCTACATTATACCTTAAAATCCTTTTTCCTAGATTCCAATGAGATTCTTTTGGTGACTCCATGAACTTGGATATAATACTAATTAAATACATTATTTTAGCATATATATTTCCACAGTCAATAATGTTTTATTGATAAATACCTCTAGAGAATTGTGTGTTGATTTCAAGGATTTTTCCAACGTTACAAGTGAACCCCATAAAACCCTCAGTCAACTCTTCATATCGGTCAAGTGTTGTGGTTCCTAGAGACAACCTTCGAGTTGAGGAGAAGTGAGTGCCTAGGACATCTTAATGTGACTTAGGGATTTATTCAGGCTGCTCAAGGGTTATATATGAATTGATGAATTTTGGTCCAATTACCTTACTTAGAGGAAGGTTAGATTGGTGCACGAACAATATGTCACTCCATAGAGTTAATGTTCAGATGTATTGGCTTACACACAAAGAGTGTAGTTTTATTGATAGTTGTAGTATAAGTGAAGGAGGAAATTCAAACAAGGAAACTGAGCGTAGAGGGCCGAATGCAAAATCCTATACACCAAATTTTAGTAGAATTATGAATTAGAGTGAAGAAATGAAATGCATAAATCATGGAGTGCATTTAAAGCTTCTAGTTCAACATATCATAGGTACCATTTGATATCACATAACATAGGTAAATATGCAACTTAAAAATGAAATCAGGAGCTACAATTACACAATTTATCAAGAAGAAAGACACATATAAAATGATAAACAAATATAGAAACACATATTACACATTTCAATGCTTGGAATCACCTATAATGTCCTCTAATAATAATAAATATAATAATAAAAAATAAGTAAATAAATAACAAACTATAAAGAAAACATAATAATGGTAAATAAATAATAAAAAAACAAATAAAAGATAATAATAGTAAATAAATAATAAATAATGAGGAGAATATAATAATAATAATAAATAAAATAGTAACTAATAATACTAGAGTTCTAAATAAATATATATAAAAGTAAACTATTAAAATAGATCAAATAAGAAAGAGTTAAACTAATAGAACTATACAAATAGTAAAAATAAGTAAAGTTAACAAAAAAATTAAAAAGAAATAAATAAGAAAGAAGTAAATTAAAAGAAATATTAAATTAAGTAAAACTTAAAATAAAGAAATAAAAGTTGCATGTTGACACATGGAATGTGTGCATGTGGACCCCTTTCCATTGTTTGGTCTATTTAATGGACGATGAGGAAGGTGAAATTCATCATTCATTCATCCATTCTCTTGGGAGAAAAGCGTTGTGAGACAAAGAATTCCCTAGAAGTAGTACGTTTATTGAGGGTTCGGGGATGGTCCGTTGTAAAAATATTATGTGCAGCTGAACCTACGGCTGGGTGGAGAGTCGTCCCGAAAAATTTTAATGTGTTTAGTAGAATTCAAAGAGATTCAACTCCAAAAGCATAAGTAAGGAATATTGTTGATAGGTAAGTCATCTCTACTCGTGTTTTTTGAAAATTCTATATTAAATGGTTGAATAGTTGGGTGTTGATTATTAACCATATAAATTGATGAATTATTTGTATATTTTAAATCAGGGTTGTTGCATATGGTATCAAAGTGAGTTTGTGAGTTTCAACTCTAGGTGACCTCTTAGTAAAGATTTGAGCGAAATTGAGATATTTTTAATTAGATTTATTAATAATTTTAATTAGAATTTAAATTAATCCAATTTCAAGTTGTGACAATTATTCTATTACCCTTTTATAAAGAAGTTGTGGAAATTATTATATTACCCTTTTATAAATATAAGGGCTTATGTATCTTTTATAGATTATTTATTTATTATCTGATAAGGCTCCATAACTTATGGCTTAGGGATAAAGAAATGGCATGAGGTTTTGAACCCGAGCTCCCTCGTGTAAATTTTTTAATATAATATTGTATTGTTAGCAGCCCACAAATTTATTGTTGGCCACTTATGTATGACCTCACCACCAAGTTACAGGCTTAAGGGTTTCATTTTAGACAACTTTCTTTCCCCTATAATTTTTTTTAATTTAAACTATATATAATAATTGGCACTAAAATACCAATTTTATTGAACCAAAATTTTTCACCATATTGGTTGTGCTTAAAATTGATATGGAAGAGATTTCATACCTCTTTTTTCTTTTATACAAATTCAAAAAAAATTACAATTAAAGCCGACTAGACTAAACTTGCTAGGGTTTGGTTTAAAAATCAAGTTTGTTAACCTCATATATGAAAATTTGCATTCTAACATTAGGAAATATTAATTTTAGTTGAGTGGTTAAAGGTGTGATATGATTTTATTGTAAGTAAAAAAAATAAAAAATTATATATATATAATTTCAATATTACAAATTTAAAGCATATAATTTATGCTTTAATATTTAAAACAAAATGTTTATAACCACTGATGGAATAATGATCCAGTGCCAGAAATAACAGATCATTGGAGCCCATGGGGCTTGACCCCACAATCTAGAAAACCATACATAGGCACCCCACCAATGGACCTAATAAAACCAGAATTGTCAAAACTTTTACCTGTGATTCTTGTTATTATGCCGACAATTGTTGCACCTTTGAAATAAAATAAGAGCATATTACATATGACCATCATATATTTTCTCAACTTTGAAACCCCTGCGAGCTCGAAATTTGGAGCGAAGAACCTCCACTCTATATAGAAAAGCTAGTTATGGTTAAAGAGAAATCGTAAGCCTCTCGGGTTTTACATCGGTCTATTTTGCATTCACATTACAGCGATGTGGAAATTCAATGTGTTGCCTTGTGTAAACGTTTGGGCTCTTTCTCATATATATTCTCCATCCATTTTTTTGGGACCTAATCACACGTTTAATTGCTTTTTTTTCTAACTACAAGGGAATTTTAAAATGATTTGTTATTTTATACATTATAAATTTAAATTAGTAATGCTTTTAGCTATCACAATGTTCGATTTAATGAGTGTTAAGAGGACTATTCAAAAACATGAGAAATTAGTCAGTTATGACTATCTCTCATGGAAATGGTCATAGATGAATGACTTACTTAATGCAGTTGAATCCCAAAAAATGATATCTAATAATTAAATTTTTGTGTTTTTAAGCTCACCATGCATATTCCATTATGCCCAAAACCTGAGTTATACTGACATCTTATTCATCATGCAAAGGCACATTGAAAACTTGTATTAAAAAAATTATGTAATTATATAAGATATTATTTGGGAATGATAAAAGTAATTATTTAAATACAAATTAAATATATTTAAGCATATACATAAAGTGAGTTTATATATATATATATATATATATATATATATATATATATACACTCTGGAAAAATACAATATTAAAATCAATTATTATGTGTTTTCTTAAGTTGAATTAAATACTTTAGGTATATAAAATAGAAACGTTGTCATTCACTGAATTTGCTTTTGAATGTGCATATCAAAGAGAAAAGTCATGATGAAGAGTTGCAATCTAAGTATTAATAGTGATGAGACTCACTATATATAGTTAGTTTAGTGATGCTTACTAGAGTATGACATAGATTTATGTTGACATAGTGAGATTCTTTCTGTAATTAATATTGTAGTTGACATAACCCTGATCGGGGTGTGTGTCGATGGTTGGGATAGTCTGCGGAAAGTAATGATGGATACCTATGATTTATGTACCACCGACCCCACACACTCAAAGCGATGGGTGTGGTGACCCTTAGCACGAGTGCATGCAAGGGTGGTGGGAAAGGTGGCAGAGAGGATGGTGGAGGGGAAGGATTTATATGAGCAAAGGGTAGACAAGTGGGTAATGTTGGTGAGTTTTCTTGCGGAAGAAGGAGCTCGTGCAGGGGAAAGGGAGGGCGTCGACATCCTCGGCATCAAGCTTGGAGATGGCCTACAATCATTTATGGGTATGTTTCTTGGCTCTTCTTCTCCTTTTCAATGACGACCTACTTGGGTTTCTACTGGGGGGAGAGGGGGGAAATTAGGAATGTTAATTGGGAGGTTGAGAAATGTTGGGGGAAATGGAGGTGGCGAGTGGTTGCATTGGCTTGGTTCTGCGTCTATGTACTGCACTTGTCGAGTATCGCCTTTGCCTTTTGTTGACTTGACCTTGTGTTGTTTCGCACTAGGAACCCGAGTACAACATGCCAAGGGCTGAGTGGGGCTGGTCGAAGGGGTCAGGTAAGTAGAGGCAATGAGTCTGATGCTGAGGGAAGTGGGGGTCAGTAACTATGTTGTATAGGAGCTTGGCCCCACTGCTAAAATCACTACAATTACTGGGGTACTGTGAGAAATTTCTACAGTAAAAGAATTGCTAGGGACCTTGAGTGAGAAGTCGGGTATGAAAATGACATTGGCCTTGCTCTAGTTCACTGGGTAGAGGGGAAGGGTTTGAAATTCATGGATGGAAACATGTCGGTCTGAGGTTGGGCTCACTTGCATGGCCTTGGCAAGGGAATGCCAACCTGACTGCGTATGGGAGGCACTGGGGGTGGAGGTGTGAGATGACAGAAGGGAATTGGAGACCGGACCATTCTGGGGACTAGATCTCTATCCATTATGGCTTTGGTACTAATAGTAAAAGGAAAAGGGAGGATCATGGGGAGGAAGACTGCACCGATAATTCAATTCAGGGAAGAAACCAATGCAATATTATGTCAAATTGCTTTCGGTTAACAAATTATTTCCATGAACAAGTTTTAGGCATCTTTGACATGGCTCAATCTGTGAAAGGTCGCAGGCGTGCAATATGGGGATGGGAACCCAGAAAGGATAAGGACCCAAGCACGTCTGAGCCCCGCAGAGAGAGGAAATCGGTAGAACATCTTATTAGTGAAGTTATTGAGGCATATCATGAGGGTACGAATGAAGGCATCCAAAATCTGTAAGAGGAATGGGAAGAGGAAATTAAGCAGGGTAGTGAGACTGAGGAGGATATGGAAAATTGGAGGACCCTTATCCCAAATCCTAGGCACACCAGAGGTAGGATAACTTAATTTAAGCAGACCTTATACCTCTACTGGCTGATGAAATTCTTGTTGGGCAAAGCTATGGAATAGATCTCGGTGGGCATGGAAATTCTCTCTAAGGTATGCCAAGCTACAAACAAGACCTACAGAAAATTCAATTCCAACTGCATAAGTAAGATATTAGGCTAGAAAAAATTGAAAGACATATTCCATGCATTCTGGAACTGTCTGAGTTGCCTGGAGAAACTATTAAGGACCCCACGCCAGTGGAATTGGCCTTGGAGGAGTAGAAGGGCTAGTCATTCTCCCATGTTTACTTTTGATTTATATGCGGATAACATATACTTTTCATCATGCAAGCATATTTATAGATAGAAATATCGAGTATGGTCATGAAACAGAGACATATATAGCTTGGCTAGAGAGATTGAAACTTTATTGTTTTTGGATGGCTTACAATGCGGATAGGTGGCCAACAGACTTGGTTTCCCATTGGGAAAGTTGAGGCCACCTAGCCAATCTAAATGGTGTAAATTTGTCTATGATGGAATAGAAAATGAAAGGTACTGCCAATCTTAACAAAAAAATTATTTTAGTTGACATAAAATTATGTTTAGTCTTATATACCTTTAGGATAATCTAGTAGGGATATGATGAAAGGAGAAAGTAAAACATATTAATGGAGCTTATTCATGCATACTAAAAGATTATTTGGAAGTCTTTGCTTTCATGTTGTTGCATCTAAAGAGGGAAGAATGGTAATGAAATATTAACTATGGACATTAAGACAAGGCCATTCAATATGAAGTGATATATAATCATATAATATGCTCAACTAGTTGAAGACATTAGCTATTAATGCAAGATGTGAAGAAATTATAAGAGGTCAAATTTAGAGAATAATGGTACAATTCACTAAAGATACACGTCAAAGGAAGTTAAAACTAGAAGGAAAAATAATTTAAGATAGTATGCAACAAGAATGAGATGATGGAATATTAAGTATAAAGAGAACAATTTTAAGAAAGGAAGTAAAGTTTCTAAGTTGATTCCCAATATTAGCAATGTAGATTTAATAAAGTTACCCTATGGAATAAAGGCAAAGTAGGAACTTGTAAGTTTTATAATGAAGCTAACAAATGGTAACCTTCAGAACTATGACCAATGTAGAATGGGGAGATGAATGGAAAAGAGTAATAGATAAACACTAAAAATGAGTGGGTAGAAGTTTCACAAATGAGTGTAAGTAATCAACAAGAGAAACTAGCCTATTTGGGAGCATAATAGAAAGATTTTGTGTCACCTGGTGGAAAATGGACATGGAATTACAAAAATATTTCATATAAAAACATGATAAGGATCACTATGAAGTCTAAATGAGGATGATGCCTACTAAGAAGAAAATATTTCCAATCCATGGATGAAGTTAACTAATCATGATATTGATAAAATTCATCTCAAGGAAACTATAAAAAAAAGTACGATGATGTTGGGTTAAGGAGGTAATTAACCCATGAATTCCTATAGGATGAGAATGAATATGAACAAGATTCTTAGTTGGGAAGTAGTAAAAATTTGATAATATTTTTTAAAATTGAACAAAGTGAAGAAGTTTCCATTGTTGAAGCTAGTAGACATGGAATATTAGGTAATTGAGACTAGGGGAAAAATAAATTATATCTATGAATATTCATTATGAGGAAGTGAAGGGGTGATTCCATCGAGAAGAAAATTCTCTTAAATATATGATGAGTGGATTGATCAACATGATTGGTAAGGGTCAAAGTGATGACCTATAAATTCAGAAGTGTCAAGGTACAAAGTTTTGAGCACTTGTAATTGGTAAGAGATAAACTAGGAAAGTATTTCAAGGATAATGATTGTTTAACTTTTGGAAAAAGAATAACACTATGTAGACTAATGAGAAAACACCGAGCATGAAGCGCGGGAAGAAATACTATTGGAAATTCTATAATGAGACTTTGAGAATGATTACACATGAATTGGCAGAAGAAGTAAGAATCAACTAATAAACGGTGTACTTGAATAAATGTTACTTCAGATAAAACAACTTACTAGTGTGTCATTAGTATTGAAATAAGTTATTTCCAAACACATTGGGCATACCAAATCATTCATGGATGATAATGGTGGTAGTGGTTCCAAGCATTTCAAATTCTAAACTAAAAGATTTAATGAGTGTAAATTAAGGTGGAAGAATCCCTAGTCCAACTTGAAGATGGGTGAATCTACGATAAAAGAGATCAAGTGGGAACTTGATGAGATAAGAAATTATTTTTAAGATAAACAATGACAATTATGTGAGTGATGGATAAATCACCTGGGGACAACAAGCCCTCATGCGGGTGGATTAAGCATAACATAAGACAATAAGGATGACCTCGTGTATGTGTGCCATTTGGATAAGAAAAATATGTATAGTGATCATGGAATTTTTACTTGATTTAAATGATTGTACAAACAATAATATATTAACAATGAATTTCACTAAAATTTCCTTGGGGAAGGAAGAATATATTACGAGAGATTAAGGCTCAAGATGATGAGGCTCATTTGAAATTTAACAATGTACTTAGATGAGTATACATACGATGTAAATGGTCAACATCCTAATAAAAAGAACAAAAATTATTATTGAAAAGTAATTGGTATCTTGATGAAAACATGACACTCATAGTACTGATGAGATAACATAGATCCTAGATGGATGTTGAATAATCTTAGTTCATAGTTGGTATTCAATGTTTATACAAACAAATGAAATGGATAATGATGCACATGTTTTTCTTAATATTTTAGTTGTTATAATAATGATGTTGTATGCTCATCATGGATATGACATGCATAGGGATTATGATGTTATGATATGAGGTATATTTGACATGTGGTTCATTTATTATGTGATGATATATCTTTGATGTTGAATGATGATGTTATAACTTAGGAGGATATTATGATGTGAAGCACGTGGTAATTGGATGTAGATTTATGACATGCAGAAATTTGTTATAACAATGATGTTATGTTCTCATGATGACATGCAAGACTTGCCTTGAGGATTATTTTCTATCATACTATGATGTTATAGCTAATGCATTGGACATATGTTGAGATGTGGTGATTGACAGGAAATCCACAAATGGGTCGAGAGGGCCGGTTTATTTAATGATCTTGTGGGAGCCCATACTTGTGAGGGAGAATATGTAACACCATATGGGCTAGGGACATACTCAACAACACTACACATGCTAGTGGTTCCTTTAGCTTGTATAGCTCTTGATGGATAGCTCTTAAGGGGCTATGGGACCATCTTGAGGAGGCCAAGTGCCTGATATTGGATTGGGATGCCAAAGTTTGTTGGGGATGTAAGGACTTCAATGTCTGGGGCTATGTACCTTAGTGAGTGTGGAGGGAGTGGGTTAGCCTTGCGATATTCCTGGAGTCATTGAGTATTGGGATCAGATCCTTGCCTTGGGGTACATGAGCTCTAAGCCAGGTGCAAGCCTTGGGGCCATCCTTGGGCTATGGTATAGACCAATGAGGCTTATGCATGGTTCCGAAAGTGGGAATAGGACAAATATTCCTTGAGGTTCCCGAGTGTTGTGGATACGTTTGATGCCTGTTGATTATGCTAGTTCAGTAGAGGGTTTAGGGCAAATGTGAAGTAATAAATAACTAAATAAATAAAATGCTAAATGATTCAACTTAACTTCGAGACGAAGTTCCTTAAAGAGGGCAGTATGTAATGTCCCCTAATAATAATAAAAATAATAATAATAAATAATATAATATAATATTAAAAAAAATAAGTAAATAAATGATAAACAATAAAGAATAAATAATAATGGTAAATAAATAATAAATAATTAAAAAAAAAAGATAATAATAGTAAATAAATAATAAATAATGAAGAGAATATAATAATAATAAATAAATAAAATAGTAAATAATAATATTGGAGTTATATATATATATATATATATATATATATATATATTGTAAAAATCAGTAAAGTTAACAAAAAGTAAAAAGGAATAAAATAAGAAAGAATTAAATTAAGAGAAATATTAAATTAAGTAAAACTTAAAATTAAAAAAAAAAAAAAGTAAAAGTTGCATGTTGACACATGGAATGTGTGCATGCAAACCCCTTTCTATTGTTTGGTCTATTTAATGGACGATGAGGAAGATGAAATTCATCATTCCTTCATCCATTCTCTTAGGAGAAAAGTGTTGTGAGACAAAGGATTCCCTGGGAATAGTACATTGATTGAGGGCTCGGGGATGGCCAGTTGTAGAAATAATATGTGTAGCTGAGCCTATGGTTGGGTGGAGAGTCGTCCCCAAAATGTCTGTTGTGGTTCACCGAATTCAAAGAGCATTCAACTCCAAAATCACAAGTAAGGAATATCGTCGAAATAGGTAAGTCGTCTCTACTCATGTTTTTTGAAAATTCTATATTAAATAGTTGAATAGTTGGGTGTTGATTATTAATCATATAAATTGATGAATTATTTGTATATTTTAAATCGAGGTTGTTACATCACCAAAAAACTTCTTCATTAATCTTGAAAAATGACATACATCTCGTAACTCCAGAACTTGCAAAATCTTTGCAACAAAAATTATAGTGTGCGTGAGAGGAATTCAGACCCTTATTAATGAGTCTTTCTTCCCTTTTATATTAAGAATCAAAATAAGAACAATTAAAAAAATATCTTGGAATGCAACAACTATCTAAACTACTCCATCGTGCGAGATTGCGACTAGTCTAGTTGTCCTAATGATTACATAAAAACTTGATTCTTTTGTTGAAAATAAAATATTAACAACATTGAAAAATGACATGGATATGTCATGATTTCTCAAATCAAAATATCTTCACTTCTAACTCCTTTGACCTCTTGAGGTGGACCTAGCTCCACTATTTGGACCTGTGGTGGATTGATAAATTGGTCACATTTTTGCCATAATGTTGGATTTGGTGTAGGAGTGTGAATGAGAATATTGTAGGCCACCTTCAAATTTGTATGCTCGGTGTAGTTAGGCTTGGAAATGAACAAGGTTTTCACTAGCCATAGTAATTTAAATTCCCTTTGTAAATAATTGACTATGCTTCTGCCCTTGAGAGTGGAAGTAATTTCATGTGAAGGATCCACTTTTATTTTAGCCTCAACCAACAATTTCTCATATTGTTCCCATGGAAGCAGGTTCCCTTGAAAGCTCCAGTAACTAGGTTATTCTTCTCTAGTTCTCTGATTGAGATTGAAGTAAAAGTTTCTACCAACTTTGTCAAGTCATTCAAACATTCATCAGCTCTATACCTCTCTTCTTCTCTTTGAATCATCGTGGTAATATCAATAATCACCCCTTTCCTATCTATGATATCCATTTGTTTCAGGTCATTGGTTTATTTTTCATTGAGGTACCTAATTAAATTTTCTGCAGTCCTGACATTTTTAGCACCCTCATTCTTGGGTGACAGGATGAAAAATTCAACATTCATGACTGCAACTCTTTGTTCTGCAACTAATTTCATATGTTCCCATATTCTTTTCACCTCAAAAATAATATTATCCCATATTATATGTCTAGCTTCAATGAGAAACATGTTACCTTTCAATTTATTATTTGACTCTTTTATTTCATCATTTGCAGCCTGCAATTTATTGTTGGTTTGCTCCATGTTTTCCCTACTTGTTTCTCCTTGTTTGAGAGCAAGTACTTGGTATTGTCAAGGTCAATTTGTATTTTCTTGAGCTCACTCTCTGATAGATGCAAATCAGTAAGAGATTTCTTCAACTATTCTATAGGGTTTTGTGGGTTGTCTGGTACAATAACAACACAAATATGAGAATCAATTCTCTGTTGAAGCTCAACAACTTTCAGTTTGAGGGCCACCACCTCATTTTTTCTCTCTATAAAATTTTTGGTCAGAATTCTTTTCTCATTCTCTACTTGGGCCAACTCCTTTGTGTGTACATGTTCTGTTGTAGGAATCTTAATTTGTTGCCTCAATGATTGAATTTTAGATTGTGAACCCTATGTAATGGCATCTGTAACAACTTTGTCATTTGGGTCTACCCAAGTTTGATAATCAACTCCTTGAAGCCCTGATTTTGCAAATGGAGAGCTTTCAAATTGGACTTCTCCTATCTTATCTTAGCGGTAGCTTTCTCCAATAATTTCTCAGCCTTGCTAATAGGCAAGGCTCCTCTACTCAATTCATTGTAGATCATATCCTCCACTTTCCTGTGAAAATTGATCTTATATTGCAACAGAACACTAGCCATGTCTAATGACAAATCCAGTGTCTTGAATTGTCGTCCATATGGAATGGATTGCACTAAAGGATGATATAGTGAAAATTTCATTTGGTTTCTTTCGAGTTCCATGGCAGCTAAAAGCCTGGTTTATTATGGAATTGAATGAGATGCTAGCTATGATAGCATCTCATCCCTAATTTTCTTATTCTTCTCTTCTATCATGTCTTTCCTCCCATTTAGGACCTTCTACTGATGTATTCCCTAATGAGCCAAGAATTTCTACCTTAGTTGAATTGGAGGTGGCAGCAAATTGATGATACTCTAAAAGCGCTTTAAAGCCTAATTGGTCCAGATTTCCCTCACTTAATTTGACCTCTATCTCTTCATCATTTTGTTCTTGTAGTTTTTCCTTTTTGGTTGATGGTTCATCCTCCATCATCATGCTTCTAACCTCATCAACACTCCTTTTCTGGGCTTTCTCTTTTGTGACCGATGTCTCGGCCTCCATTTCTATATTGATAGGCTAGGATTCTAAATTATCTTTCCATTCTAACTCAGGTCTAGATTCATGTTCATAAGAATAAGTATTGATTTCTCTCCTCCTCTTTGATATAATACCATGGGGATCATAGTTCCAAACCTCCCCTATCTCAAGATTCAACTCCTTTAACATATCTTCTACTTGGATGAGAGCATGTTTAGCATTTACAATGAAAGGGACCATGGGATAAACTCTAGGGAAATGATCCTCATAAGAATAAACACAGGTAATTGAAATGGGGGCAGTTCAGATCCATACACCCTCATTTCAGTATAATCTTCAAATAGGAACCAGTCACCTACCCTAGTATCCTTGATAATATGAAGGAGCTCTCTCTATTGAAGTAGGACTCTAGGGGTTGACATTATTGATTATTTTATAAGCAATAGCCATAAAGGTAGAGATGAATTGGGAAAGCCCATAATTGTTAGACCTTTTCTTCAAAGCATTGTTTTAGTCGACTACTAATTTTCTCTTCTTATTAGAGTCTATGATACTCAGGCCTAGGTATGCCAACTCATCTACATGAGCATACATGAATAGGTAGACCAATATGGAGTAATATCTGACTTAAGAGGAAAGGTAAAAATAGCTTAACTTGAACTTGATAGCTTTAGCAAGAAATGAAGGAATTCCAAGAACATTGTCACACTTCATTATTAAATGTAAAAATCCTAAAGTTGCTTTGGTGACATTTGTTGTTTCATCCTCACCTAGCAACAACAAATCCAGCTACTCTATAAAAGAATACCTATTTCAAGTCGTCGAGTCGGGATTATATTACCTCATTGTCCCAATTGTCTACCCATTCCCCGAGTTTGTGTCTTGGCTCATGTTCGCACATATCATAGAGAAAAATTGCTACATTTCGTCGACCACGGAGAAAATTCTAGAAGTCACCCCAAAATTAATCTGAAACACATTTGTTTACCCAAAATCCAAAATCTAGAAAAGTTTATAGATACCCCCCTCATTTTCAATTACAATGGACTCTCAACTAGAGACAAACAAGCCCCGCTCTGACAGATTTCAGCTCCCAATGCTCAATTTCCCTCAAATTCATAAACATTCCCTATTTCCTTGTTTTTAAAGACTCTGAAACCCATCTTGGCCAATATGTGCCTTAAGATAGAATATATCAATTGAAAAAGATAGCAAAGTGTCTTTGGAAGATAAAATCCTTGCTCCTAATCAGAGATCTTTCCCTAACTCCTTGGTCTCAACACCCGCACACATGCATAATCAAACTAACATGATATCTTTGCCCTTCGAAGAAGGAAAAATAGATATAAAAAATATCTAATCACATTAAAAACCACATGATATCATAAACATCATAAATGTAGAGAGGGAAAGAAAATTTTCATTCATGTAGAACAACAATGAAATATAAAAGTACACCTTCTATTGTTTTGAATCCTCCTTCATTCCTTTGCTAATTAGGCTCATTCATAAAAGAAAATGGGGGCTTAGTATACATTATACCACTATTTTCCATTACACTATAGTGAGAGAGACACTAATTCAACACATATTTTTAAAAACTGGAACTGGTGACTGGATCGGTTCACCTAATAAATCGGGTTTCAAGCCGAAACTGATCAAACCGAGATTGGTCAGGTCTAAATGAACCAATTTTAAAAAAATACATTAAATAATTATTTTTTAATGAAAAAAACTATTTTTAAGATTTAAAACCATGATTCGAAACCAATAGACACAAAATATGCAAAGTTTTCGCATATATATACCATGTAAAGGTGAATATATCAAAATGGCACCAAGTGAAATACATATCAGCAACAAAATATATAATCAATGAGGCTCTAAATGACCTCTAGAGTGCAAAAAAAAAGCCTAAAAACTATGGGGCCACTGGTCTACTACAAGTCTACATATATGATAATAGTTATCAGCATTATCACTTGGAACTTCTCATGAGTCATCATGATCAAACTCAGTTGGTTGAGTCTCGATTTGCAAACTTTGCAACTGCTTCAGTCACAAACTTCTCTATTGTGTCAATGACTTGAGTCTCAAACTTCTGAAGTTATTATGCCCTAATATGCCTTATTACCTCATTTGGTACTCCACATGGCTTTACATGGCCTCCTATCCCATCCAAGTGTTGCTTGAACCTGTTAATACCCCCTCCTTCAATAAATTTTTGGCAATATTTGCAGATCATTTTTCCATCAATCATATCACAATGAGCCCATGCAATATCCTTAGCTTTTGGAGGCATGATGACTACTACTTAGCTCAAAATCTTTGTTGTTCCGCTACTCCAGAAAAAACTTAACACTCTCGAAGCTCCCAATCAAACTCACAAAAACTCCAAATGCGATGTGTGAGGCAAATGAGGGGGGTGAGTTCCTTTTAAAGGCTTAGAGAGGGTGTTTTTAGAGGGAACAACCCTTATTTTTCCTCCAAAGCACCCTAGAAGTTTCCTAAATTGCATTTCATGGGTCCTCTATGGCCTTGGTAGCTAACCGACCAGTTTGACCATAAACCAACCAGTTTTGTCCTAAATCAGTCGGTTAACACCAGTTTTTGTGGTTTCTAGGCGAAGTGAGCAAAAGAACCTAGTTTTTTTGCTGGTTTGACCCAGTCGGCTAATGAACTAACCAGCTTGACCAGTTATTGGTTCAAAATGATCGGTTTTTAAAACACTGGTTCAACATACCTCATTTGTTGGCTAGAATGCTTCCCCTTTCATCCTTGATTTTAGTTATATGGGTCTTAGAAGGAAGTTATTAGATGTTATAGGGATGGAATTACATAATCGAGTAATTTCTCATAATTATTTTGTCACAATTTCGTAATTATGAAATAATAGTTAGTTCATAATTGAGAAAAAACTCATAATTGAGAAAAAAACTCATAATTGAAAAAAAAAAGGTTCTAGAGTTTGTCATTATGAAGGAGATCTACATGACCTTCTTGTGTATGAGTTGGCTAGGGGTCCATTATTTTAGAATTTTCCTAACTTCTCAAGCCCCTATGTGTCTAGGTACATTCTTATGAGAGATGGAAAGAGCCTATGTAATGGGGCACTCTCAAAGGGGGAGAGAGAGAATAATAGAGAGATCTTAGTCACACTTCTAGTTTTCTATTAGACTTTTATCTAATGCGATATCAAGCCTATCTTGTTGGATTTAAGAAGTGTCCAAGTTAAGGATTGAGGAGGAGTAACAATGTACTAAAGGTTTATGATGTATTGATATTTTAGATTAATGAAGTACATGTGATTCCCTTTCTTATGTATGTTTTTTTATTGTTATCTACATATATCTCATGATTTTTACTATACATGCTAATTCCTTCTCTGCGAAGTAGGAAATTTCATCTTGTTTGGTGGTAACTATCTGTAAAAGGTTGGATCTAGGGAATGGAATGAACAAGTTCTTTAGTTGGGAGTGGTATCATTGAGACATTTTTCAGATAAACTTCATCAACCTATGAGGGATTAGATGCATTCTCATTCCCTTAGAATATAAAATTTATTACATGTATTGATATTCATCTGTAAGAAATCACTAGATTACACACATTGTCTGGCATATTAGAGGACCAGATATATGGAGCAATAACTCCTTGTCTTAGGGAAATTTCTTAGCACAACATAATTGGCGACTCCATTGGGAACTGAAACCTTATTGATTTTATTCCTCTCTCCTTGATTCGAATCTTGGGTTTTTCTTTGTTTCTAAGGTCTTTTATGTCTTTGTAGACCTTGTCTAGGCCTATTGTATGATGAGTTTTCTTGCATTCAGTTATATCAAATGTTGTAAAAGCACATAGACAATTGTGGAATATATATATAATTTTTTATGATTGAATGAAAATGAATTAGTGATTACATGCCTTCGCAATGATTAGGTCATGTTTGGTCACTAAGGTTGAATGGTCATGTCCAATGACTTATCTTTTCATAACTAATAAATTTTCATTAGCGTTTATTAATTCATTATTATTATTATTATTATTATTTATTGTTTAATTATTTTTATTAATTATTTATTTATTTAAGGATAATGTTGGGTGTTTTTGTCTAAACTTCTTTGTTTCCCATGAAGAACCTTCTTCTAGAAGTTTTTCCCATTTAATGAGTCGTTGTTTAATTCTTTTAGAATGTAATACTTTTTCATTAGTAGTAAGAATTTGTTTTGGTTCTAAAAAAATTCTTCCTCCGTCATCAACTTTGCGTAATTCTGTTTGAGAAGATTGATTTCATTCTAGAATTTTTTTAAGAAATAATACATGGACCATATTATGGATCTGACAGTTATTTTCTAATCAATATGTAAGCCACTTCACTGATTTTGTTGATTATTTGGAAACATCTTTAAAATTTTGGTGCCAACTTGTTCTTTACTTGTTGTTTCAGAGATAATTGCTTATAGGGTTGAATTCTTATGAAGACCCAATTTCCTTATTCAAATTATCTCTATGAATGGTGCTAATCTCTTTGTTGTTTCATCTAATTACTAGCTATTGTTAAATTTTTGTTTAATATTTTAATGATTTGTTGATTTTGTTCCAAATAATTATTCATTGTTTGAACCTTAGAGTCACTTAATGCAAATTCCTTCCATTATAAACGTTCATAACCATATAAGGCTTGAAAATGGATTATTTTAGTTGATGTATGGTAGGTGGAATTGTACCACCATTCGGCTAGATATAACCAATGAGACCATTTATTTTTATTATCTGTTATGAAACAACAAACATATGTTTCCAAACATTTATTAACTATTTATGTCTATCCATTTGTTTGTGGATGATACGTTGAACTCATGTTAAGGGATATTATATCTTGGTTACAAAATTCCTTCCAAAAATTCCCTTTAAATTTTATGTCTCTATCATTGACAACGACCTTTGGAATGCCATGTAATTTATAGATGTTTTTGCAGAAGAATTATGTAAATTATTTTGTTGAATCTGTGTTCTTAACTACCATGAAGTGTGCATATTTGGTTATTCTATCCATCATAACAAATATTTTGTCCTTTTCGTTAGACATAGGAAACCCTTCTATGAAATCCATCGAGGTTTCCTCCCATTTCTGAATTGGAATATGTAAGGGATGAAGTAATCCTAGGGTTAGGAAATTCTCATTTTTATTCCTTTGATATACATCACATTTGATGATGAATTACTATATTTCTTTACTCGTTCCCTCCCAATAGAATGATTGAGTTGTTATAGTATGTTTTGAAGAACCCAACATGTCCTACTGTGTTAGGTCCCTATACTACTAGTGTAACCACTTATTGTTATTACTAAAACCCCCTTGTTATATTGTTGTGCCCATGTAGTCCCCATATTGTTATTATTATGCCCCATAGAAGCCCACTATCGATTTTTTTTGGTAGGTAAGCACCCACGGGGGATTTGAACCAGTGACCTATCGCAAGGAGTGCCTTAACAGTGCACTCATTCACCGTCAATCCAAAGCCCCATGGGCTTAGAAGCCCACTATTGTTATTATTGTGCCCTTACATTATTATTGTTATGTCGGCTCTAATTATATTATGACCCCTTAGACTCCTATATATAGAAAGGAGGTCTTGTCATTTGTATCATCCAAGAATTGTTCATTTGTGTAATGTAAATGATGTTTCCCCCTCGAAGAGGCTTATTTCTAAGACGTTCATCTATCTTTTCTATCTTTTTGTGAACTAGTTTCATAACATTTGGTATCAGAGCTTTGGATTCTAGGGTTTCGCTGCTCCAAACAGGTCATCGTGGCATTTTCGCTATAACTTTTTGTCGGTGACATTTCAGAAGATAGAACAAAAAACCCATCTGAGACTAAATCTCTTTGAACTTTGTGTCTAAATTTCAAATCTTGTATCACTATATTTTCAGAGATATAATCCAAGGAAGTTAGGGTTTTTGCAAGCTCTAGAATTTTATCTAAAACAGGTCATCGTGGAATTTTCGCTATAACTCTTTTGCTACAAACTTTCAAAAGCTAATAAAAAACCCATTTGTGAAGAATTCGATCTCAACCTCGGCTCCAAATTTCAAATCCTGTCTCGCAATATTTTCAGAGATATAATCTGAAGAAGTTAGGGTTTTTACAAACCCCCGAATTACATTCCAAACAGGTCACCTTGGGAAAACCATCATAATGTTGGATCTGAGCATTGGATTTAATTTTTGTAAGAAGTTACAGAAAGAGGATGGAATATAGTTTTTTGGTATCATTTTCTGAACCTAAGGTGGAGACAGTGACCTGCGGCACATCATACAAGTTCGCTCTACTGAACTAGTCTATACTTAGGGCATCGTGGGAGATTTGGCATAACCCTTCATTGGAGAATCAAATCTTGATCATACTTGTGGGGTTAGAAAGAGGACTCAGAGGTCTATTACAGACCGAAATTTAGAACTTAAAGATCTGAAAGGATAGAGTTACAGTCATTTCAATCGAGAAAAAGCGAGATGAGGAAGTTTGATGGCAAGGATCTGGTAAATTAGATACTACAAATAGATAAATATTTTGATCTACATGGTGTACCACTGTTACAAAAGGTATGTATTGCATCTAATTATTTATAACCAATCAATTTTTATGGTATAAAGGGCTTTGTTCTCGTAAACCACTTGTCACGTGGTCAATTTTCACGGAGGAAATGATAACACATTATGAGGATACAAAGAGAAACACCTTCTTTAGCCAATTGATAAATCTAAAACAAAAGGGTTCAATGGCAGAGCACATTGAGGACTCCCAAAAATTGAATATAAGGGTAAATGATATTCCAGAGAAGAAAATGGTTGATGTATTCATAGTGACTTTAAAGGATAACATTCAACACGAGGTTCGTCTTTGGGAAGCTAATTCAATGGAGAAGGCATTCAGGTGGGCATGAAAAATTGAAAGCAAAATTATGGAAACAAGGAATCCCACCACTCACGACTATAATTATGGAAATGTTTTTTCTCCTCAAACTATCACGATAGAAGGACATATCAAGAAGAAAAATGTTCAAGAAGTGAAAGATCACATCGAGAAAGAAGAAATGAATCCGACCATATCTTGTAATGCATTGGACAGAATTACCACTCCACAAACTATCAATGTAGAAGGACATATCAAGAAGAAAAATGTTCGAGAATTGAAAGATCACATCGGGCATCGAGAAATGAATCTGACCATGTCTTGTAATGCATTGGAAGAAATTACCACTCCTCAAACTATCAAGATAGGAGGACATATCAAGAAGAAAAAGGTAATAGTGTTGATTGATTCGGGCAGTACCCATACTTTTATTCATTGTAAGATAGCCAAGGAATTAAATTGCTTCCTATATCCAGCACCAGAGTGTCAAGTGATGGGTTGCAAGTGGAGGAACCATAAATTGCTCTAGAAAGTGCCATAATATCAAGCTATCCATGGGAGAACATGTATTGAATAGCCCAATGCTTTCCATTCCAATGGGTGGTGCTGATGTTTTACTAGGCTTCCAATTGCTACAATCTTTGGGTACGATAGCTTTTAATTTTCAAGAACTTTTCTTGAAATTTTTTTGGGAAGGAAAGGAAATTGAATTGAGGGATATCGAAGGGAAACCTAGAAAGATAATCAACTCTAATAGCATGACAAAGCTTCTAAATAAAGAAAAACAAGGCGTAATTGTACAATTATGTTCACTAGAGGATCCCACATCGAAATTATGTATTTCTCCAGATCTCCAAAATGTTTTGTACAATCATTCCAAGGTATTTGAGACTCCAAAAGGCCTCCCACCTATTCGTGAACATGATCATGCTATTCATTTGATTCCAGGAAGTGTTCCTCCAAACATCAGGCCTTACAGATATCCATATGCCCAAAGGAGTGGGAACTCATTCAAAAGTTATAGAAGATCCCAGTTCAAACAGTATTGCGAGAACTTGACAAGGAAGGAAAAATCATATTGGAACCTGAAGCAGTCATAGAACCGAGAAATCGACAGCTACGAAATAGATCAATTTCAGAGTATCTCATCAAGTGGAAGAACTTACCCGCTGAAGATTTCACATGGGAGGACAAGAATTTATACAGAAGCATCAAGAACTACTGAAGTGTTGAGGACAACACTTTTTGAAGGAGAGGGGCATGTTAGGTCCCTATACTACTGGTGTAACCACTTATTGTTATTAGTACAATGCCCTTATTATATTGTTGTGCCCATGTAGTCCCCATATTGTTATTATTATGCCCCATAGAAGCCCACTATTGTTATTATTGTGCCCTTACATTATTATTGTTATGTCGGCTCTGATTATATTATGACACCTTAGACTCCTATATAGAAAGGAGGTCTTGTCATTTGTGTCATCCAAGAATTGTTCATTTGTGTAATGTAAAGGAGGTTGCCCCCTCGAAGAGGCTTATTTCTAAGACGTTCATCTATCTTTTCTATCTTTTTGTGAGCTAGTTTCATAACATACTGCAGGGGAAATGTGTGTTTCCCTTAGATCCTTCATTTTAAATTTGGAGGAAGGACTTAGATAAATTCTACCTTTATACCATAATATATACAATTTTTCCATTCAAATTTTATATGTTTCTTAATATTTTTTATTATAAAACAAGATCTTGGATCTTTGACATATTCAATTTGAATCTCATCTAACCAATCAGGAATGACTACAAATGTTGTGCATGTTCTTATGTCTTCACCTTTCTGCAAAAGTGTGTCACTGACTACATTATCCTTTCCTCTTTTATGTGATATTTCCATGTCAAATGTGGAGAGCTTCTCCATGCATTTATGTTGTTCTATAGATAATGTCTTTTGTTGTAATAGAAATTGAAGGTTGAAGGTTGTTTTGATATGTATAAATCAAGAAATTGCTTCCCAAAAGGTATTACGGTATTTATTCAATGCATGTATGATGGCAAGCATTTCCTTATGGTAAGTAAACTCAATCTTTCCCTTTTTTGAGCTTTCAACTTTCAAAAGTTATTGTGTGATTTTCCCACATTAACACTCCAATTATGAACCCTAAAGCATCACATTCTACTACAAAGGGTTTGGAAAAATCTAGGGTTACTAGTACTGGAGTATATGACATCACTTCCTTTAATGTACCCAAACACTCTTTCTTTAACAAATTATTCAGAGGTGCAATCAATTGCACATATTTTTTGATAAATCTTCTATAATATCTGATTACGCCTAGAAACCCTCTTATTCTTGATATACTTCTTGGTTTTGGCCACTCTTTTATTGCCTTGATTTTATTGGGGTCTACCTTGACCCCTTCCTTGGATATGATGTGACCGACGTATTCAACTTCCTTTTAACCGAAAGTGCACTTCGATAATTTTTCATAGAATTGATTCCTTAATAATAAGGAAAGTACTTCCTCTAGGTGCTTGAGGTGCTTCTTCCAGTTTTTAATGTAGATAAGGATATCATCAAAGAAAACTAATACAAACTTATGTAATCATGGATGAAAAATCTCATTCATAGTTTCTTGTAATGTGGCACGGGAATTTGTTAATCTGAATGGAAACACCTCAAATTTATAATGTACTTCATGAGTTTTGAATGTAGTTTTCTTGATATCTTCTAGCATTACTCGTATTTGATAATAAGCTAACCCCATATATAATTTTTAGAAGGATCTTGTGCCATCGAGTTCATCTAACAACTTATCTATCAACAGAATGAGAAATTTGTTTTTTATAGTTATCTTGTTTAACCCTCAATAATATATACATAGTCTACTAAGATCCATCCTTCTTGTGAACCAACACCATTAGAGCTACATACGAACTTCTTATTTTTGTGATAACTCCACATTCTAGAAAATATCGAATTATCCTTTCTATCTTTGTTTTGTGATAATGAGGATAGTGGTGTAAGTTTGATATTAACAGGCATCAAATTTATTTTGGCTTCTATAATGTGTTATATCTTCCTTTTTGGCGGTAACTTCATAGGCAATTATTCAAATACCTTGTTATACCTTTGGACTAGGGTTGCAATTTCTAATTGTTGTGATTTAACCACATTTTTAGTTAATAATTCTATTTGTTGACATTGTGTGGTATATATTGGCACTCCCTTTCAAATATGTTTCTTCATTTGTTGTGCAGATAAAATTTGAGTAGGAGGTGGTTGGAATCTGAATAACTTATATTTTCTACCAGCCCATTTGAACTTAATAAATTACTATTGACAATTTGCGGACTATGCACCCAATGTTTGTAGCCATTGTATTCCAAAAATGACATCTACTGCTCCCAAGGGTACTATGTAGAAACTAGATTCCAATTCATAATCGCTTAATTGTAATTTAGCCTTATGACATTTCCCAACTCCATCTTTTCCTTTTTTTCCTGCCACCATGACTCTTATAATTGTTGTTGGGTACACAAATAGGTTTAACTTCTGTCAGGCCAAGAGGCAGCTCCTCAAAGTGAATTGTGATTTTACATTGAGATTGATCATAAATATATACATGGAGGGAGAGACTCTATGGTTTCATCTCCTAGTGTCTCTTCAACTTCTAACTCCTCTTATTTTATTATTTACAATATTTATCAATTCACCTAATCCTAAATATTATGTGTCAAAAGCCCCCCCTTAATCTGAAGGGATGTTGGTGAGTACAAGTACCATTCTGAATCTTTCAAACTTTTCTCTTCCAAGTGCTTTGGTCAATATGTCTACAATCTTCTCATTTTTGGAACAATGGCGTAGATGGATTGTCTTGGCCTCAACATGATGTCGAATCATATGGTATTTTGTATTGATGTGCTTTGTTCGATCATGGAACTTTGGGTTCTTGGCCAACTTTATTGTAGAAGTGTTGTCAATCATGAGAGGAGTTGAATGCACTTGTTTCTCCTGCAAATCTTCCATAAGTATGCAACAAAGTATAGACAACTTGTAGGAAGTCTCAACTACCTGACTACTAACATAAAAAACATTTCATTTGTTGTTGGAATCCTCTCCAAGTTTATGAAAAAGCCTCATGAGGGACATTAGTTTGTTGTGAAAATTGTTCTAAAGTACTTGAAGAAAACTCAAGACTTTGGACTTAAGTATACATAGTTGGGAGACTTCAGCTTGATTGGATACTTAGATTCAAACTTTAATGGACATAAAGAAACTGGGGTATCTACTTTAGGTTATGTTATGAGTCTTATATCAGGAGTTTTCTCTTGGAGGTCACACAAACAATCAGTCCCAGTGGATTCCACAACTGAGGTAGAATATGTCGCAGCAACTGAAGAAACCTTCAATGGATGTGAGCTTTAAGTTCTGTTCCATTGGATTAGTCAAAGGATTGCACTCAGCCATGTCAATATTGTTCAACATATCTCCAATGTACTTCTTCTGAGAGAGGAATATAAACTTCATATGTTGAGTTACTTCAATACGAAGATAGTAGTGAACATAGACCAAGTCTTTCATTTAAACAACTTTCCTCAATTCCTTCTTTATGGATGTAATGTATCACTCGTTGTTCCATGTCATTAAAATATCATATACATACACCACTAGATATATAATTGTTTTGCTAACTTTCTTGACAAACAAAGTTGCATCATCAAGACCATAATGTTTGAAGTTGAGTTTCAGAAAATGCCCATTTAACTTCTCGTACCAAGCTTGCAAAGCTTGCTTGAGGCCTTACAAGGATTTTACCAGCTTAGATATTTTATGTTCCTAACCCTTCACAACAAATATTTCTGGTTGGGACATAAAAACATTCTCTTTCAAAGCTCCATTTAAGAAATAAGATCTTACATCCATTTGATGGATTTTCCAACCATTATGTGTTGCCAAGGCAAAGAGTGTCTGGATGGTATTCCATTTTGTTGTGGGGTAAAATGTTTCCTCATAGTTTACCCCTTCCTTTTGTGTAAAACCTTTTGCCACAAGCCTAGATTTGTGCTTGTCAAGTGAGTCATCAACTTTATACCTGTTCTTGTAGACCCACTTGCAGCCTATTGGTTTGGTTCCCAATGGAGGATCAAACAACTTCCAGGTGCCATTATTTATCAAGGCATCATATTCTTTCTGCATTGCGTCTTTCCATTCATCATAAGAAGTAGCTTCTTTGAAGGAAGTTGGTTCAAAATCTATAGACAAATTTAGTTCGCAATCATAAGAAACATCTGTATCAATAGGTGAGTCAGAATCATCTACATTACCTCCATTATGTCTGGTTGAGCTTCTTGTTCTTGTATTTCGCACCTCATCAAGATGAACACTTTCAAGTATCTTTGTCAGCGATTTTGGAGGACCTTTCTGAGATGGCCCGCACTACTTAGTTGACTGAGTTGGGGTTGAATCAAGATCTAGTCTCCCAATTTTGTCAATAACATCACTCAAAGTGTCATAAATGGTTATAGCTTCAGGTGGGGGAGAGAGTGCTTTAGAGGAATATTCCACAAATTGATCCATTATAGGAATCCACCCTTCAAGATGTGGAATCTCATTATCAAATTCTTGAAAATACTTTGCATATCCAAATCTATCTAAGTGATCAAGTTTCCGCTCAACAACATTGTCAGTCTCGGAAGATTCAAGAAAGATCGCATATCTAGATATTATAAACGTCTTGTTCAATTCATCATAGAAATGGTATGATTTGGAGCTAATTGAGTACCCCAAGAAGATACACTTTCGACTCCTTACACCGAGTTTGTTTCTTTTTGTTAAGTTATGGTATGTTCTATGCTTATAATAGTTTACTTCTTTTCCTTATTATATTCCATAGATTAGCAATCACATGTACATAAAGTAAATTGCAGATAGAACATTAAACGATCAACAGAAAACAAGCCAAGACAAGAGACACAAGATGTGGCGGCTAGCGAGGGACAAACCCCACAATGTGAGGGAAACCCTTTGATCAAATCTTCTTTTATCTTCAATAATTCTGCAGAGAGAAATAGTACAATAAATCTGATTTATATCAGCAGTAGCAAACCCTAGATCAACAGCATCAGCATTAGCGGCTTCATCATCAAATTAGGGCAGATGATATCTCACAAACCGATCGTCGTATCGGCTTGATTCCACCACCAAAAGTTGCGACTTTCAGAGGAGGCTCAGATGAACCTACAACATAGTTCAGATGAGGGGATCTTCTATTCCACACAGGTCGATCTTTACTTCTGCAGTTGCAGCTTCAATTTCCGCAGCTTCTAGATTCAAACTAGGGCAGTCAATATCTTGCAAACCATCCATCAGATTGACTTGATTCCACCACCAAAAGTTGCGGCTTTGAGAGGAGGTTTCGATGAACCTACAACACAATTTAGATGAGGAGATATTCTAGTCCACACAGGTCAATCTTTACTTCTGCAGTTGTAGCTTCAGTTTCAACAGCTTCCGGCTTCAAATGTGTGAGGGAGAGACCCTTTTCTGTGCAGTAGAGAAGAGACTCTTTTCTGCACAGTAGAGAAAAAGAGATGTGATGAGATGAGTAAGTGCAAATGAGGAAAATTCCTCTTGTATTTATACACAACTGATGATGTTTGCATAGATGCTACTTTTGGGCTTCTGAGCCTACATGAGTTGTAGGTTGGCTTGATAATAATTCTGTAATCAAAATAAATTCATATCTCCATGAATACTTATTGGAATCAGATGATCTTTATATCAATCCTACACCTCTTGATGAGAGGAATCTAATAAAAATATTATCAGCCATGAATAAGATGACCCACATGAAGTTTTTCCCTAGTTTCCAATTTTAACACTCCCTCTCAACTAGGGAGAACTTCATCTGCAATCTGTCTATCGATCATTTCTATTCATCCATCAAATGCACTACCCTATACAGCCTGAACCTTGTCCTGCTCTGCTCTATTCTACCTATTCTGCTTTGTCTTGATCTGCCCTGTACTTATCTGTGTTGCTCTGCTCTATTTTGCTCTACTCTTACATTGTTTTGTT
Organism: Pinus tabuliformis; assembly: GCA_031772625.1. Classification (NCBI taxonomy): domain Eukaryota; kingdom Viridiplantae; phylum Streptophyta; class Pinopsida; order Pinales; family Pinaceae; genus Pinus; species Pinus tabuliformis. The sequence continues at coordinate 927,523,881 of CM062810.1, read as the reverse complement.
CTGCTCTACTTTTGTCTGAATTATGAAGAAGAAGAAATGATTGAAGATGTATCATACTGACTCAAAGTCAGTCTCAGAGTATGTACCACTGGTCCCAGACCAGTCTCAACCAACCCGAAGTCAGCGTCATAGTGAGTACAACTCCACTGGTCCCAGACCAGTATCATCCTCCACTAACTCAAATTTAGTCTCACAGTGCATACCACTAATCCCAGACCAGTCTCAACTGACCCGAAGTTAGCCTCATAGTAAATACCACTCCTACCACTGGTCCCAAACCAGTATCACAGTCTCAGAGAGTGTACCACTGGTCCCAAACTAGTCTCAACCAACCCGAAGTCAGCGTCATACTATGTAGCACTCTCACTGGTCCCAGACCAGTACTGCACTAACACGAAGTTAGTCTCAGACTACGTACCACTGGTCCCAGACTAGTCTCAACCAACCCGAAGTCAGTGTCATAGTATGGTACAACTCCTACCACTGGTCCCAGACCAGTATCATTGATCCTAGATCAATGGAGGTCATCCTAGCATAGGGAGTACGATAGATACAACGATGTGTCCATTGATACTACTATGGTCCTCGCAGATGCTTTATGGATGTGGGGATTTTCCATTCCTTAATGGCTTTAATTTTGCTAGGGTCTACCTTAACTCCTTCATGAGATACAATATGACCCAAATATTCCACCTCCTGGACTCCAAAGAAACATTTGGATCTTTTTGCATATAATTGTTTCTCCTCCAATAGTTGTAGCACCCTATCAACATGTTCAACATGATCCTTCCAAGACTTGCTGTAGATTAGTATATCATCAAAAAATACTAACACAAATTTTCTAAGGAATGGTTTGAAAATTGAATTCATCAAACCTTGAAATGTTGAAGGTGCATTGGTAAGGCCAAAAGGCATGACCAAAAATTCATAATGACCCTCATGAGTTCTAAATGTTGTTTTCGGAATGTCTTCAGTCTTCATTCTGATTTGATGATATCCTGAATGAAGATCCAACTTGGTGAAGTAAATTTGCAATTCATCTAGTAATTCATCAATGACAAGAATGGGGAACTTATCTTTAATAGTGAGCTTGTTGAGCTCCCTATAATCTGGACACATGCGCCATGATCCATCCTTCTTGTGCACCAATACTATTGGAGCAGAGAAAGAACTTTGACTCGGTTGAATTATACCAGCCTCCAGCATTTCTGCAACCATACGTTCAATTTCACTCTTTTGGACATAGGGATATCTGTACGGCCTGATGTTTGGAGGTACACTTCCTGGAATCAGATGAATAGCATGATCATGATCACGCATAGGTGGGAGACCTTTGGGAGTCTCAAATACCTTGGAATGATTGTCCAGGACTTTATGGAGATCTGGAGAAATAGATGATTCCGATGTGGAAACATCTAGCGAACATAATTGTGCAATTACACCTCTTTGCTCCTTTTTTAGAAGCTTTTTCATAGCATTAGAGCTGATTATCTTTCCTGGTTTCCCTGCAATACCCCTTAATTCAACTTCCTTTCCTTCCGTAGAAAATTTGATGAAAAGTTCTTGAAAATTAAAAGCTATTGTACCCAAGGATTGTAGCCATTGGACTCCTAGTACAACATCAGCACCTCCCATTGGAATGGAAAGCATTGGGCTAGTCAATACATATTCTCCCATGGATAGCTTGATATTATGGCACTTTCTAGAGCAATTTATTGTTCCTCCATTTGCAATCATCACTTGACACTCTGGTGCTGGATATAGGAAGCAATTCAATTCTTTTGCTATCTTACAATGAATAAAATTGTGGGTGCTTCCTGAATCAATCAACACTATTACCTTTTTCTTCTTGATTTGTCCTTCTATCTTGATGGTTTGAGGAGTGGTAATTCCCGCCAATGCATTACAAGATATGGTCGGATTTATTTGTTTTCATCTAGGCTTTGTTCCTGGAGTATATCCTCTTCTTTTGACCTTTCTTGCTCCTTTTCTTCTTCCTCTTCACAATCTATGTAGAATAATTTCTTCTCAGCACACTTATGACCTTTAGAGTATTTGCTATCACAACTGTAACAAAGCCCTTTTGCTCTTTTTTCTTCCAATTGTTGTGGTGTCAACCTTATAGGTTGTGGAAGACTAGGGGCAACAACACTTTCGTCTTTATAGTTGTGAGTGGTATGCTTCCTAGTTGCCATAATTTTGCTTTCCATTTTTCTTGCTAACCTGAATGCCTTCTCTAATGAATCAGGTTCCCAAAGGCAAACATCATGTTGGATATTATCCTTTAAAGACCCTACGAACACATCAATCCTATGCTCCTCTGGAATATCTTTTACCCTTATGTTCAATTTTTGGAACTCCTCAATGTGCTCCATTATTGAACCCTTTTGTTTGAGACTTATCAATTGGCTAAAAAAAGTGTTGCTTTTTGTATCCTCATAATGTGCTATCAATTCTTCCGTAAAAATTACCCAAGTGATAAATTGTTTACGAGAGCAAATCCATTGATACCATACAAACTCATTTGGTTCCAAATATAAAGTTGTCATACGTACCTTTTGTGTGTTTTGCACATTATTGAGATCGAATAATTGCTCCATCTGTAATATCCATGTTGCGGGATCCTTGCCATCAAACTTCCTCATATCGATTTTTGGAATATGGTGGGTATTAGATCCAACATTAGAGTCTATGGAATCATGATTAACATTTCTTTTGTTCTCATCATGAGTTTCCTTTACTACCCTTTCACCATTAGTGACCCTTTCTTGTAGCAACTTCTTCAATTCTTCCATGCGTGTCTTCAAATCTATCTTCAAATCATCCATCTTAGCTTCTACGCCTTTCTTTAAACAATCCATCTTAGCTTCTATGCCTTTCTTCAAACCATCCATCTTAGCTTCTACATCTTTCTTTAAACCATCCATCTTAGATTCTGTTCCTTTTTGTGCAAGTGACACTTGTTGCACTTGGTCTCGTAATTTTGCTATATCATGTTGCATTTCTTCCTCTTCTTCATAAGTCATGCTAGAGCTTTCAGGTTGCTTACTAGGTGTTTGTATTTTCTTTCCTCGGGGCATCAATTACCGATAATAATGTTTTACTATGCCCTTTGAATTCCTTCAAACCAAGCTTACGCAAAAATTTAAAAAAAACTACACACCTTTTTTCACTTTGTAGAAGCCTGATATTGAATCTGATGTATCTCTGTAATTTCAAATCATCCAGTTCTGAAATTATGACCTGTAGTAGCCTTCTGTGTCCTCTTTCCAATGCTACTAGTCTGATCCAAATTGGATTTTCCAAGAAAGAGTTATGCACAATCTCCCGTAGTGACCTGATTATAGACTAGTTCAGTAGAGCGAACTTGTATGAAGTGCCACGTGTCACTGTTCCGACCTTTGACTCTGAAAAATATATACAAGAAAACTACAGTCCATCCTCTTTCTGTACCTTCTTACGAAATTTCAATCTGATGCTTAGAAAGAAATTTATGACGATTTTCCCAAGGTCACCTATTTGGAATGTAATTCAGGAGTCTGCAAAAAGACCAACTTCCTCAGATCATATCTCCACAAATATAGAGTGAAAAGCTCTGAAATTCGGACCCGAGGTTCAGCGCGATTTCTTCTCAAATGGGTTTTTTTTGCAACTTCTGAAACGTCGTAAAAAAAAGTTATAGAGAAAATGCCACAATGACTTGTTTGGAGCAGTGAAACCCTAGAATCCAAAGCTCTGATACCAAATGTTATGAAACCAGCTCAAGAAAAGATAGATCAACGCCTTAGAATTCAGCCTCTTCGAGGGGGAAACCTCCTTTACATTACATAAATGAAAAATTCTTGAATGATTCAAATGACAAAACCTCCTTTCTATATATAGGAGTCTAAGGAGTCACAATATAATCCAACCAACCTAACAATAATAATATAAAGCCACAAAAATAACAATAGAGGGATTCTATGGGGCACAGTAATAAAAATATGTGGGCAATAGGGGCACGGAAATATTAATAAGGGGTATAACTACAATAATAATGGGGTAATCACTAGTATTATAGGGACCCAATAGTCCCTAACTTCATTTCCCTTCTCATTGATCAGATGAGAGGTACTTCCCATGAGTCCTAGACTCCATGGGTAGGATGCCTCGAAAAGGGAACTAATCAATCATGTCCTCATAGGAGAACACATCAATCCTTCTACAATCTCCATCGAGAACACATCAATCCAACCCTCACAGGAGAACACATCAATCCTTCTACAATCTCCATCGAGAACACATCAATCCAACCCTCACAGGAGAACACATCAATCTTGCTACAATCGCCATGGAGAACACATCAATCTAGGCATCATAGGAGAACACATCAATCCTACTACACAGGAGAGCGAATCATCCTGTTCCACAAGAGAGCAAATCATCTTGTCCCAAAAGAGAGCGAATCATCTTGTTCCAGTGCACACCACTAGGGGAGGGTGAGTCACCCTATGGTCATATGTTGCTCCAGTAAGAATCGTAAGCCCTCAGATCTCCCAGACCTCAATGTATGCAACATGCAGGACCCTTGTACAAGGGTTTCTTGACGACTCCAAGTCGTTTGGGAAAATCACAGATTAGATCTTTCCTCGCGACTTTGACAAGGTGTATTGACCTCTACATCATATTAATGTTCATGGAGCCTCCTTGCTCATCGACTTACCATATCCCAGATGATGTCTATATGCTAGAGTAATCGATGAATACAAGATTCCTCAATAATCGAATCCCACCTCTGGTTGTTACAAAGAATCACAGTGGTATCCAATGTAAATTCAAATAGCTCACTGAAGAGCTTTCGCAACCAGACTGCCTCACAGGAGGCCATGCTAGCAACAATATATTTTTCTTCGGCAGTGCTCAAAGCCACTGACTTCTGCTTCTTGCTCATCTAGGATATCGAAGCAGCTCCCAAGGTGAAATAGCGCCCGAAAGTGCTCTTATGGTGCACCACACTGCCTGCCAAATCAGCATAAGTATATCCAAGTAGTCTCACATCTCCGGCAGTGTATCTTAACCCATTAGTAATTGTGCCACAAAGATATCTCAGAAGATTCTTAGCATGAATCCAGTGAGGCTCAACCAAATATGAGCTCACAATGCTAACTACAAAACATATGTTCGAATCGAGGTTCACCAAGAACATCAATGCGAATGAGTTTATGAAACTCGAAGGCATTTCCCAAATTTTGTCCGACATCACTACCATATAACTTTTGAAAGTTAATATCCTCGAGGTAGTCATAGGCTTGCAGTCCACCATATTGAATCTTTCCAATATAAGGACCACATAATTTCCTTGAGACATAAAATTTCTCTTGGATTTTGCCACACTTCAAGTCCTTGGTCCTTCATTTCAAATTCAGAAGCCAACTCCCTCTTACATTTGTGAATGAGAGGGTCTACACCTATTAGAAAGAGGTCATCCACATACAACACTAGTATGAGAGGCTTGTCTTCTTCAATCTTAAGGTAAAGGTTAGGATCGGCTTCACTCCTAGTGAATCCAAGCTTCATTAAGTAGCTATTGATCCTCTCATACCATGCTCAGGGTGCTTGCTTCAGCCCATAGAGAGCCTTCTTCAACCTACATACATGAGATTTTCAATCCTAAATCTCAAATCCTTTGAGTTGCTCCACATAGACCTCTTCTTTGATCGAACCGTGCAAGAAAATGGTCTTGACATCCATCTGATGTAGGTTCCATCCTTGTGAAGCCACAAGGGCTATGATCAAGTAGATGGTTCTATATCTAGTAGCAGGTGCAAATATCACATCATAGTCTATACCTTCCTTCTGGGAGAAACCGCGAGCAACAAAACAAGCCTTATACTTTTCTGTATTTTCATCTGCTGCATGCTTTATCTTGTAAAGCCATTTAGAAGTGACAATTGTCTTGTCCTGGGGTCTGGGAACTACTTCCCAGACATCATTCTCCATAATAAACTCATATTATTTGGTCATAGCATCCTTCCATACTTGATGCTTGAAGGCATCTGAGAATGATGGAGGCTCATTTTGTATGATCATGCTCATGGTGGTCAGGTATCCCTAATACCTGTTAGGTTTCTTACTTTCACAGAAGGTTCCTCAGGGTGCAGCATGTCCTTCAACATCATCAAGTATCCCCCTAAGCCATGAAGGCCTCTTCCTAGAAGAGGGAGGCCCGGGTGGATAAATAAGATCCATGGGTTCCTCGACATCAGGCATTGTTACATCATCTACCCATAGAGACAGCTTCCACAATCGTATGGTTCTTCCTTTTCGCCACACCATTTTGCTCAGGAGTATGTGGTGTAGTAGTCTCCCTCTTAATGCCAGCCTCAGATATGATTGAGTGAACCAACTGTAATATATCAAAGGTCTTGCTTAGGCTTGAGGGGAATGGTCCCCTTTTCAGCTTTCCTTCGGCACATCCTGAACATACACCTTCTTTTTCTACTTGGAATTTGGGCATCCTTGTTACCATATGTCTTACATCGAGTAGATATTTGTAATGAAGGTAGGCAAACCTCCAATGCAAAAGTTCATACTGAAGAGATGTGTCATAAGAGATGACACCTACCTGACTTTCATCGACCTGATAACATGAAACCCAAGAGTAAAGGCATCTTTAACATTATTTTTCGATACACGTACCTTGCCATCACTGAAGGTTACCTTGTAGCCTTTGTCTTCCATTGCCGAGATGGACACGAGGTTCTTTCGGAGGTCAGGTGCATTTAATACATCTTGGAATTTCTAGCCTTCTTGAATGCTTGTCCTCTTCTTTGATTCCCAGCTCTCCTCTTATCTTTGCTATAGAATGTGTCATTCCTTTGATTGCCATCAGAGGGATTTTGATCATCGTCCCGATGTGAGTCTTTTCTATCATGGCACTCCCTTGCATAGTGACCTGCTTTATTGCAGATGTAACATCATCATTTTCTTCCACCCTTAGGTCCAGCCTTTCCTTTTGATTTAGTCCTAGAATTATTTCTTTTCTTAGCATGAGAAGAAAAGGCAGCAGGAGGACCTTTAGGCATGGGCATTTCTTGCTCTTCTACCCTTGTTTCTTCTCGAATGCATCTAGCCATTAATTCTTGAAATCAAGAATTACATGATTGTTCAGAAGAGTAGTCCTGAACACGTAACATTCAAATGGTAATCCTCCAAGAGTCGTGAGTGCCATTTCTGTACCAGTAATAGCCTCCCCAATGATAGGAGATCGTTCCTGATTTCGGTGGTCCTTAAGAAGTATGCTTGCATACTCTCATCTTTACCCTTCTTAATTTCCTTCAGCTTATTTCTAAGAAACAAAACTTGATTTTCATCATTTTTTTTAAATAAACTCGCCAGTCTATCATAGATTTCCTTGAAGGTATTCAGGTCAGATACGTAGGCCACCAAGTGCTTGTTGATAGAGTCTCGAATGATCTTCTTTGTTTTGACTTCTCTGGTTTTCCATTTGTTCCTTGCAGCAGTGGATGCATTTGATGGAGGCTCAACAATATTGCCTCTTGCATGGTCCAACACTCCTTGATCTTCTAGGGTTAGATCGATAGACATATTCCATCCGTGATGGCCAGCTTTCTCATGGAGCTTGTCTTCGGTAGGAAAGAGTGTTGAGGACCCCATCGTTCTTTTAGGATAGCCTTGCCAATTTTCTCTTCGGTGATTGCTCTTGCTCTTGCTCGGGCTTTGTCTTCACCTCAACTCTGATACCATGTTAAGTTATGGTATGTTCTATGCTTATAACGTTTTACTTCTTTTCCTTATTATATTCCACAAATTAGAAATCACATGCACATAAAGTAAAGTGTAGATAGAACATTAAACGATCGACAAAAAACAAGCCAAGACAAGAGACATAAGATGTGGCAGCTAGCGAGGGACAAACCCCACAATGTGAGGGAAACCTTTTGATCAAATCTTCTTTTATCTTCAATAATTCAGCAGAGAGAAATAGTACAATAAATCTGATTTATATCAGTAGTAGCAAACCCTAGATCAGCAGCATCAGCATTAGCGGCTTCATCATCAAAATAGGGAAGACGATATCTCACAAACCGACCATCGGATCGTATTGATTCCACCACCAAAAGTTGCGAATTTCAGAGGAGGTTCAAATGAACCTACAATGTAGTTCAGATGAGGAGATCTTCTAGTCCACGCAGGTCAATCCTTACTTCTGTAGTTGCAGCTTCAGTTTCAACAACTTCCGGCTTCAAACTAGGGCAGTCAATGTCTTGCAAACCGTCCATCAGATTGACTTGATTCCACCACCAAAAGTTGTGGCTTTCAGAGGAGGTTCATATGAACCTATAGCACAGTTCGTATGAGGAGATCTTCTAGTCCACGTAGTTCAATCTTTGCTTCTGCAGTTGCAGCTTCAGTTTCAGCAGCTTCCGACTTCAAATGTGTGAGGGAGATACCCTTTTCTGTGTAGTAGAGAAGAGAATCTTTTCTACACAGTAGAGAGAGAGAGAGAGATGTGATGAGATGAGTGAGTGCAAATGAGGAAAAGTCCTCTTGTATTTATACACAACTGATGATGTTTGAATAGATGCGACTGTTGGGCTTCTGAGCCTACATGAGTTGTAGGTCGGCTTGATAATAATTCCATAATCAAAATAAATTCATATCTCCAAGAATACTTATCACAATCAGATGATCTTTATATCAATCCTACACCTCTCGATGAGAGGAATCTAATAAAAATATTATTAGCCATGAATAATATGACCCACATGAAGTTTTTCCCTAGTTGCCAATTTTAACACTTTTTCCCTTAGTTATCAAGGCACAACAACTGGAACTGAAAACCCTGATATGCCTTACCGAAGGAATGTGTCCATACCGCATTTCATAGGGAGTCTTGTTTTTTATAGCATTACATGGACACATATTCTTTACATAGACAACACATAGAACTGCATCGGCCCAAAACATCAATTTAGCATTCTTGACAAACATCATGGATCATACCATATTTAAGATTGTCCTATTCATTCTTTCAGCTACTATGTTTTGTTGGGGATTATAAGGCATAGTTATTTGATGTTTGATCCCCTACTCGCGAAGATAACTTTAAAATTCATTTGAAGTGTATCATTTTCCATTATCAAATTGAATAGATCCAATATGATATTGTGCATCATTTTCAATCCATGCATGAAAAGCCTTGAATCTTTCAAAAGCATCAATTTTGTTCTTCAATAAATAAACCCAACACATTCTAGTGTAGTCATTAATAAATGTCATCATATGTTTATTGCCATTTGCAGAAGGAACAGGAATTGGGCCGCATAAGTTTGAATTGATGAGTTCAAGTTTTCTATGTGCTTTGGAATGAGAATCATGAAAAGACTCTTTGTTATGCTTTCCTAGAATACAAGCATCGCATTGCTTAAGTTTCCTAGGAAGTGTAGGCAAACTAGTAACACCATTGTTCTTCAACAAACGAAGGTTGTCATAGTTCAAGTGTCCAAATATAACATGCCATAAAAGACTTGATGGAAATGTACCTTCATGATAGTGACAAGTGACTGATCTTATGCTTTTTGACCTCGATTTTTCCATCAAATATATGAATGGGGTGTCCTTGTTGGTAGATGTGTACCAAATATAACAAGTTTCTCCTAAGCTCCAGGAGATATAGAACATCATGTAGAAAAGAGTTTCGATGACCAGGCAGTTTGAGCCTGATGGTGACAAGCCGTGATGGCTTGAGTTTTGACTTGTTTGCAAAATATACTGCTCCATCAACATTGTCAGTGAATTCTTCAAAAAAATATCTCTCAAAAGTCATGTGGCAATTTTCTCCTGAATCAAGAAACTGATCATCTTTCCAAGAAGCAAGTGAAGCATTAAACAAGTCTTCATTTACTCCATTATTACAATGTGCCATAGTATAATGAGAGGATTCAGGTGTTTTACCTTTCCCTTTTTCATTGGTTTTACCTTTGCCTTCATTTCTTTCCTGCTCATTTCGGTCCCAAGGAAAATAACATGTGGTTGCATCATGTCCATCTCTATTGCATCATATGCAATGAAGATCAGAATTTTCTCCTTGGAACTATGAGAGTGCATGCTTCATAAATCTTAATGTGTCTCATGTTCAACAAAGGGGTGCCCTATATGCATATATATCATAACAAGGTGTTTACCATATGCGTCTATATTGTGAACCATATTAAAGAAAAGATAGCCAACACTCACATCCACCAAAAAATTCATCTAGCATATGAAAATATCATAAATTGTAATATTAAACATGTCAAAGGTGGGATATCCAATATATTCATACATCATAAGAATGTGTCAAACAATGCACATCATTGAAAATTTGTGCATAATTGACCATATCAAAATAAGGATATACTAATATTAAACTATCATGAAAGTTAATCATCATAAGAGTATCAATGCTTCATGTAATATTAATACTCAAAGCATAAAAAGAACAACAAGTATCAATGATACCATCAAGGAAAAATCATGATAGGCACCATCAAATAACTATCAATGTTTTCTAAATTAATTAAGAAATATTAATGCTCATCAAAATTGGATTACTGCATAGTGGCTAGGTTCGTCATACTTGATGGTTAATAGAAGCGAGGATAAGGGGGATGGTGAGTATAGACCATTTTCTCTTATTATTTAGACATGTGTTGACATCATTATCATGTAAGAATGATATCCAAAAGAGGTTATTGATCATATACCATAAGTACATACATTTATCATGTCACATATATGCTATGTGGAAACTAAGTATCTAATAAGGAAACATCACAAAACAGAAGTTAAACTAACAATGTAAAACACTCAAATTTACTTATAGTCTATCAAATTTACTTACTGTAAAGGCCATCTTGAGTGGATTTTCCACGCATCCCCTATTATAATTTGAAACTCTGACATATACAATGGAGGAGTCATAATTAAAACCAAAGAAAACATAAAAAATAAAACAACAAAGATTTTCTATATATATATATATATATATATATATATATTCAAGGGGATTAGGGAAATGTATTTTCTTCTCTCAGGTGTTAACGCTATTCTTTCTTATAACTAGGGTTTAAAGCCACAATATAGCAATGAAAAGAAACTCAGAGTTTATGCCCAAACAAATAAGATAACTCCATTAAACTACTATATAGGGTTGATCTTTGCACGTGGCTAGACAAAGGTTGATGTAAATCACTCAATCAAATATTCATACTTTAATCTTATGTTAGAATTAGAACAATAGCATATTCAACAAAACTTGATTTTATAACTTGAAAAACATTCATGATTCAATGCTTATATAACAACATACTAAATTACAAAAATATTGAATTGGAAGAAGGCAAAGAGTTCCTTTTAATTGAGTAAATAGTAGTACAAAAGGATAAAATGAGCCTAGTAACTTGGTGCGTGCACCACATGAAATTGTCCTCCACGTCTGGAGTATTGAAGATCTCTACAAATAGCATTTTGCTTATGAGGGACATAAGGGGCTCAACTCAAAGAAAAGTAAGAAAATCATGTTTCCTTACTCGAAGAGTGATTACAATAATAATGAAATGAAATTTCAATATTTTTGTAAGTATAAGTATGCTAACTCAAGGGATCCAATGTACCTTTACAACACCCTAGACATGCTTTTATACTCTGAATAATTTGTTGATGATATCAGAATACAAACTATAATAATTAGATTATGGTTCAAACCCCACAAAAAATCACTTATAATGTGTATATTTAATTTTTTTAAGTGCATTTGAAGGGATACATAAATTGCTTTAAAAGAATTGTTTTAATTTTATGATAATCCCAATAACTTATGTAAAGTCAAAAATATTTTTTTTTTAGAATTGTTGATAAAAAAGAAGCCTACATGAAAGAAAGGAACTCCATATTAATGTTGGAAAAGATATTATAATACTAACTCTATTTTTGCTATAAATACTAATATAACTAACTTGGCATGATCAAGTAATTTTCATATTTTTGTGATTAAGATATTTTTCCACTTTCCTTAAACCATGAATCCATCCCACCAAGTAAAATTAAGTTACTCTATCAACCATTAAATCTTAAAAGCGTCAATTATGAATGTGCAAGAAAACTAATTTTTTCAGGTTAGAAAGAGTTATGAAATTAAATTATATTAATGTTTAGCTCCCGTGATTACAAAAGGCTACCAAAAAATGTATGGAATAGATTTCATTAATGAGGTCACTTTGCTTATGTGGTCCATAAGACCTTAACGTCTATCTGTGCATATATAGAAAGATTGAAAATATGGGGATGGATAGAAAAAGCATCTAGTTACATTTATCACTATAAAATGCACCAATTTGGCCATCTAGGGTTGCTTATGATCAGTCCCCTTCTCATATTAATTTTTTTATTCTTCTTGCTTGATAGTGGCCATAGAATCATAAAATATTTTTGTCAATAGAGTTTTTGATTAGCATCGAGGAGGACTTGATAAGCGGTGATGAGGAGGATTTGATAAGTAGCAAGGAGTATTTGATGAGAAGCAATGAGGAGATAAAAGGATATGAGCACTATCTAGAGGCTTCTTCCTCCATCACATGCATAAGAAAACTTTAGATTTCACAAGTCTTGAGGCTTCAAACATAAGCACATCATTAAAAATGTGCACGTCCTTGATCATATCAAAATAAGGATACACTAATATTAAATTAGATCCTGAAGACAAACCACATTAGATGGTTCAAAACATCAACCAACAATTAATGATGTGATTAATTTGAAAAACCTTCTCACAAATAATATTAAATTTTCACAAGTGGTTATCATCATAAGAATTCTAATTCTTTGTATAATAATAATACTCAAAACATGAAAATATCAACGAGTATGAGCCATGCCATCAAGGAAAAATCATGATATCCATCATCAAATAAGCACTAATATTATCTAAACTAATTAAGAAATATTAATACTCATAAAAAAAATTAGATTTTTGCATCATCATAGGCAATGCTTAATATAGATGAGCATAAATGGGATGGTGAGTATAAAACATTTCCTTTTACTAGTTAGACATATGTGTCAACACAACATCATTGTCACTTAAGAAACATATCTAAAAGGGGTTACTTATCATATTCCATAACGAGATACATTTATCAAGTCATGTATATATGATGTGTAAACTAAGTATCTAATTAAGAAACATCACAGAAGAGGAGTTCAACTAACAGTCAACTTTCAGTTATAATGTATCCATCACATAATTCAAATTTAATATAATTGTAAAGGCTATTTGAGTGACTTTGCTAGACATCTCCTTTCATAATTTAAAACTATGACATATACTACAAAGTAGTCATAAGTAAAGGAAAAAAAAATATTAAAAACAAATAACAAAATCTTTATGTATGATTATATATTGTATCTTTTTCTATATATTAATTTTATTAATTTTCAAGGGGATAAGGGAAAATATTTTCTTATGCTATATCCTTCAATAATAATATGGGAATGTACTTTCTTGTCCCAAGTTGTTAATGGGAATTGCTTTTACATAGAAAGGGTATAAATCCATAATATCACAGTGACAAGAAACTTAGAATCTATGCCTAAAAAAATAAGAAATCTTCATTAAACTACTATCTAGGTTGATGTGTGCAAGTGGGAATATGAAGGTTGATTATAAATCACTCAATTGAATCATGGTGCTTTTATTTGATGTAATAATTAGAAAAATAGCATATTCAACAATTTTTATTGTTATAATTTGAAATATAAATTCATAATTCAATGCATAATATCATACTAATTTACATAAAATCTAATTAGAAAAAGATATGTAGTCTAGATCTACCTTAATTCTTATTAAGGTCTAGTTTCTTCTTATTAAGTAAAGTAGTCTAGATCTACCTTAATTCTAAATTTGCCAAGCATCGAGAGGGATCAAATCAATTAAGATGCGAACCTCTTTCAATGTGAAAATAATTTTGATCCTATTAGTGCTTGGTAGATCGAGAGTTAAAATAGATCTAAGCTAGTTTAATTATTAATTATAGTTAATTATAATTAAAAATTATAAAC